>JARQTI010000286.1:123641-226333 GCA_030142655.1 Trachelus tabidus | reverse complement strand
CCGCCAAGCTACGCGTTCGTGTTCACGTTTAGCTCGGCTACGATGGGATTCGTATTGTCGACGGAGGCGATGATCACAAAATCCTACTCCTGGACTCGCCGCGACGATTTAGCGCCATGCTTTTGGTATCGCCTAAAACCGTAGCGTTGTGCATCTCCCTGCTCATCTCTGCTTCTATTAAAAAAAAAAGGTAATGTTTCATCTACGTTATACATATTTTATGATTTCAAATTCCCTTTATTATCAGGAGCGACAAAATCCGGTATAGTACTTTGTCGTTATATATGCATCTTTCTTCTAATAAACCGAGCTTAGATATTCCATTTCATTCGGTGAATGAAATAATACCTTCCTCGATTTGTACATAAAACATTCCAGGAATGGAATATACGTCATTTTCAACCAAGAATTAGATCAGCGGTAAGATGCTCATAAAGATTAAACATATAACGAATAATACTTCATTGGTTGGAATACATGACACCATCTAGCTAATATCTTGGTTGAAGATTGAAGTGTGTTACATGAGCATGTGTGCTCATTAATTGAAATGTTCGCCACGAATGGAATATCAGTTCCTTTCATGGGATTTGTGATATTAGCGGGTCAGAGATCTTCGATGTTAAATTTTCCACTGATGCCACAAGAGATCCCAGCATTAGTGCAATCCACTGAAGAGTTTGGCTGTCGAGCTGTTTCCTTCCTCTGCTTCCTTTTTTTGATTTTTCTGTCAGCAACTGAAGTGTAATCATAGTCCTCATCAAGCTCTTCGGTATTATCATCAGCACTGGTACTGCCAGCATCGCCAGTATCATTCTCGTTCTCGTTACCAATATTATAATCGTTATCGTCATCCTCGTTGCCGCTCCCGTTGTTATATTCTTTTCCATTCAAGTCGTTGTTTTCGCTGTGATAACTACTCCGAGAAGAGCCGGTAGCACATGTGGTCCTTTGGATTCTGCAAAAAGGCATGTTCTCTCTGAAACATATGATTTCTAATAACCGATGAACGACAGACATTTCATAATATTTAGCTGCAAAGATGCACTTGTTTTACAAAAAAATAAGGCGACCATGAATGTCAACACAACCCAAAAATAAATTGTAATAGTCGCAAAAATTGTTAATAGATTTGATTTGATTTTTACTAATTCGATAATTAGATAGTAGTCACGGTCGTACAGGTTGTTGTCACCGTCTCCGTCTCTGTGTCTGGCGTATGCGTCTGCCTAGAAGTTACGATGTTTTATGTTCTTCTGGCTCAGCGATCTTATCAGGTACGCATATCTCAGGACTGTTAATACAGAAGGATTAATCTTTATATGCCTTGAATTCAATCAAAAGCTCGATAATGCAAGGTCAACAAGTTGTTAAATATAATTGCATAATGTAACGTACCTGTTGCGAAAGTGTTCAAGCCGAACGTTTGCTGATTGAAGTTGTTCAAGAAGATCTTCGTTGGCTCGCTGGAGTTTACGAACGTTACTGGTAGCAACGTCTACCTCATCTTGCGCCGATGCCAATTCCTTCTTCAGTTCCTCGACTCTCGCTCGCAATCTTCTCACTTCGGACTCATACTGTTCGGAACGTCGACTTGCATGGGACAACTCGGTCGTTTTCTCAGCTAATATTTTCTTCAATTTGGCATGCACATGCTTCAGTTCGAGTAATTCCTGTGAACAGAGAATGAATTCGAATCTCTTAGGTGTTTCACAATCAGATGTGTTTCAATGAGAATATTTCGAACCTTATTTCGCTCAAGTAATTCCTGCTGAACCAATGTAGACTCGGTGTCCGTTGTCGATACTGGTCGAACACGGCGCGTCTCTACTCTCTCCTGCAGATCTCGCAATTCGTTTCGCAATTGCTTATTTTCGCGCTCAAGCGATATCTTCTCTGTTTCCAGTCGCTCCCGTTTACCCCATTCGGCTGCGTTTTCCGCTTGAAGCTTTTCCAACTAGCCAGATCAGGGTAATAAACGGTAATGAATCTCATCAATGGTGAATACAAATGTTACATCAGCCATGTATCATATTCATGACAAAGAATACTAGTACTAGTACGGCAGAAAATATAAAGAAAAAAATTCCTTCAATCACGTTTCTCATAATACATGTAATAGGCTTACTTCGGTCCTTAAGTCTGATAGACGTCGATCCATTCCTTCCCTATTCGAGGTTTCATCCATAAGGTCTGCCTGTGCAGCATTTAACTCTTTCTGAAAGCGATCCTTGAGCTCAAGAAGCTCTTTCGTTGTTTCGGCTTTGCTTTGTTGTAGTTGATCACAGCGTTCCCGTAATTCTATCACCTCGACTCTCAGCTTTTCCATGCTGCGGCGAAGAAATGATTTTTCTCTTTAAATTGAAAAAAAAAAATTATTATTCTTTATACATTAAATAACGTACGCAACCATTATAAATTGATTGCGATGGCATTATGTTCATTTAATGCTTAATTTAATAAATCTATAATCACTTGTTTGTTCATTCATTAGCTTTTACTCTTTTTGCTCTTACTCTTTTTGGGTAGAGATCGTTTCTGTAGCCTCATCCAATTTAAGACGGAGTACCGACATTTTTTGCACGAGAACTTCTTCATTTGCTATGTCCACCGAAGATTGCCTCACATCCACAGAATCCTGCATCGTGACTGTCTCACCGACTAGATTTGCGATATCTGTATCCAAACTTCCAAGTGAACCTTCTTTGTATAACTCCACAGCATGCTTAGGCACAGCACCTTGTAATACATACTCCTCGATGTCCCTATCGTGACCAGTGTCTCGACTTTCTACCTTTAAGTTAACTCCATCATATAAAGTACGTGGGGGAACAGACTCTTGATGAGCTGATGGTAGAAGAGATTTTTCATTGTGTTCTGCATTGTTGTAAACCTCAAGAAGTTCATCAACACCAAGTGCATCCCTCAATCTTGGATCAGATTCCAAAATTGTAATTATTTGTCTATCAAATTGGCCTGCATGTTTTAGCAGTATCGTGTGAATCTTCTCCATCTCTCTCTTGAGTTGTTCATTTTGCAGCTCCAGTTCTTGGGAATCGTGTTTATAAGAATTTGCATCTTTTGTGGCTATCTCTAATTTTGTTTTAAGAACCTTGGCTTCCTCTCGTGCCTTATTTCTCTCATTACGAACTTTACTCCACTTCTCTCGCCAATTAGCAGTACAATCTGACCACCAACGCATTGTCTTCTCCATCTGTGCAGCCCTTGCCCGAGCTTCCTCAAGCTCTCTTTGTCGCAGAGCCTATTAAATACATATCATCTTCAAATGAAAATATATAAAGATACTTGCAAATATTTTAGATAAATTAGATGCTCTGTCTTTATAAGAGTAATAGAAGAAGTGAAACAAAGTACCTCCTTCGTTTCCCATTCGCTGTCCATATAACGAGTTGCAGTGGAAGAAGAGCTGACATCATGCTCTCTCGTGTGTCTACGCGAGGAGGTTCCACCCGCTGTTGACTGAGCCATTATGAACACTAAATATTATCTACCTACCTATCTGATTAGCCACTCATTCACCTGTTTAACCTACTTTAGCAACATCTTATATATCTTTTTAGTCTGTTATCTTCTTAAACTGCTTACAGTATTCCACGACGAAAGAAATACAACCCCTCATGTCACTCCTCCATTTACGATAGATATACTGTTATTTATTTGTATTCGCGTTGTACTGTTTGTTATTTACAAATGAAAAAGCGTCTCGATGCTCTGACAGCTATGTATGTACATACATACTTGAAACTGTGCATCGCTAGGCATGCTGCTACGACAGTAGCGACAGCAGTGACAACACCAACAATGGCTATGTTTCCACTGAAGTCACCGAAGTCGAGTATGAGAAATGAAATACGTTTGTTGCATATCCATATATGAGTAAACTGTCAGTAACACTCAATAGTTTTGATTAATTTGGTGGTCATAACTCAATTTCGCTGGAAACATAGAAATTGGTTACACAGCCAATGACAGTCACGGCATTACCAAGCCCAATCGGAGGGGCCATCATGTATCTTAGGAAAGATAATTGTGTCAATACGAAAAGGAAAATCTTTTCATCGATCCCATAGTTCACTTTTCTGTAATTCCAATATGCCATTGACTGATGACAATTTATTTTTTATATTTTCACTTCCTCTTACATATATGATCGCACACCAATTTTTGGCAGCCATAATATTCTTAGATACAGGGTCAAGCACCATGAGACGAAATAGTACGAGAGTGGAGCTTTGCGTGCACGAAACGTAACTTTGAATCTAATGAACATGAGCTGAACACAATATTGTCAGCGTCCATTATTTTTATTTATTTTTAACAATATGTCACATACATATTAATATATAATGACATCGTTAATCTTTTGAAAGTTCCAATTTCATATTTTGGAAGGTTACAAAATTCCGACAGATACATCTAGTAGCCAAAAAACCTTTATACGTACTAAATTTGAATATAATTTGACATTCTTATTTGTGTCGATAGTTTAGAAAAGCCACAATTTTGTGGGACTTGTATCCCTGTAACTTGTCGGAATTAATAACACGGCGGATTTCTCATTGGCGAAGAGATAATGTAGCAATATAAGTTGTATAAAGCGTAACGTAAAGTTGTAAAGTTGATCGTACCTGATTCGAACAACTCGGACAATATCAAACAACCAGAAATCATTCATTGTTAGAGCTTTTCAGTTGACTTACAATTAGTCAAGGTGATCAGAGAGATCAACATGATATTGATGAAGAATTGACAGCTGGAGGGGAACAGGCATGGCAAGTATGCTGAAACCGTTCTGGAACTAGCACAGAAGTTCTGGAGCTGGATAACGTGACAAATAATTAGTTCCAGAGACAAAATAAACGGAGGCCTGGTCCAGTTCTTAGCCACGTTCTCTTCGGTAACAGAATGGAGGAAAGCAAATCGTCTAATCGCAGGTATTCGTTAGCTACACAAGGTTTACCTTGATGCATTTGCAAAGGGTATAAATACATCTTGGTCGGCGTTGCTCCATTGAACTTTGCCACCCTTTTGTTACTGGCTAGTGGCCAGGGTTACGCAACAGACGCTTTGTCGACCTCAATCTCAAAAAGCTGTTGACCTTGCGTCTTATTCTTTTGATTCAAATCGGAATATCGAAGCTGATGCATTGATCAATGAAAGGATTAACTTTGTATCGAAACGAGAATTCTTAGTTTGTAGAAAACGATTGTCTCAATCTGTGAGGAGTTCTTATTCAGTTAATTTATTCAGTATGATCAACGTTGAGCATCGGAGTTACACTGATGAGCCAATTATGTCCTTATTTTAATGTTTTTAAGCGTACACGTAGGTAATGCGCGACGTACTATGATCAGATTGCCAACGATCGATCGGTATAAGACCAGAATGCAGTGGCTGCTGGCCCCATTTTCCTGTATTACATATACACATATACACGGTGGGCAAATGTCGGTCACGCGTCGTCCCTGAAATCCCGTTTAATTTAGCTGACTACGATTGGCGGATTTACCGGAAATAAGCCAACTCAGTGTAATATTCGATATAATTCGAAAAAGGAACAATAATGTAAATTTCTCTAAAGAAAGAGTAAAGAACGGGTACGAGATAGAACAAAAAGGGAAAGAGAAACACAAGGAGTTTGCAAAGTGTCCGCGATTCAGCTACGTAAAGGCTGATAAAGGCTTTTGTGCTTACAGCACAAGCATCGGTAACTTAAGGACGTTAAGAGATTAACGAAAAATTTAAAAGTCCCTATTCGTGTACATACATTTGCCATTTGTAAGATCGATAGAGATAGTGAAGTGATTGGATGAGCGGCACATTTGAAGTATTTAAATAAAAATTTGAAAACCAGTAATGTGTGACGTTGCAAAAAATTTCGAACTGAAAAAAGGAAGGAAGTAAACATCAAAAACCTGAAACTAACCTTGGAATAACAAAGAAAACTACAAGAGCAATCGGCACGCAGAAAAAAATATATAGAAAACTCAGCAGCATTGTTGCAGCAAGTATGGGGAAAGAGAGCGCCACTAGCGGCACAGAAAAATGGCAGAGATGCCAACGAGCAAAGTGTCGAAGCTGCGCAAACTAAGTCACGTGATCTGCGCAGCTATTCTTAGCGGTGGACGTTTCAACGAGAAGAGCTCTGCCTCGCTCACTCGTCGTCCGGCGCGCGCCCGATACAGGAGTCAGTTCTCCTTTTCCTCTCGTAACCCGATACATACACACACACACCACCCAACACACAATGGCTGGTCTCGCGGACCCTGTGGCTTTCGCCAAGGATTTCATAGCTGGCGGCGTCGCTGCTGCAATTTCTAAGACTGCCGTCGCCCCCATCGAACGCGTTAAGTTGCTGCTTCAGGTTCAGCACATTTCTAAGCAGATCGCCGAGGATCAGCGTTACAAGGGTAAGTCAGATATTTCTCAAGTTTTCACTTCTGCATTGTTCTGTAATCGCCGCCACCTTGATCCACCTAATGGCAGCGACATTGTAATGGTAATCCTTAAGAGTAAATGTGTGAGACCCATGTTCGTAATGTTGAGTCTAATTAACTGAAAATTCTTGGATGTTCATTGAAAAGGTTACCTGAAAGTCGGAAGTTTCAGAAATTTCATGATAAAAAGCTTATAATCACTGCAGTAGACTTAGCGTTCGGAGAGTGTGGACAAAGTAGCAAATTTCAAGTAGAATCGAGCGAGCCACGAGACTTCGCCACACTTCTCTATTATATAATGTGTTAAGGTAGTTGTAACTGTACTGCCTGAACAACGATCACGCGTCGTTCCGCAGCGGACTGCGTTCCTTTTTTTTCTCGTTCCTTGTTCCATGATTCTCGCTGTTCATTCCTCATTCCCTATTTCATGATTTTTTCCCTTGCTTCTAATGTGCAGTAGCGTAATTCACATGATTGCCCTTTGACGTTGAAGTTTATATAACAGTATGGTTTCGGAGCTTACATAACTTTTGGAAGTTGGGACGTTCGGCAAGAAGTGGCTCGCTGGCTAGGCACATCGGTCGGAAGCGACAGGCGGGTGGGTCGATGAGCAAATGTCGACGCTGCAGCCTCTACCAGATGGCGATTCATTCGCAAGCGGAAGGCGAGGTGCGCGTGGTCGGTCGATCGATAACGCTGCGCTCTCTTATT
Organism: Trachelus tabidus; assembly: GCA_030142655.1. Lineage (NCBI taxonomy): Eukaryota > Metazoa > Arthropoda > Insecta > Hymenoptera > Cephidae > Trachelus > Trachelus tabidus. Next base: position 219,164 of record JARQTI010000286.1, on the reverse strand, counting down.
TCTGCCAACATGGCGAACCATCCGCTATACCATAAGTCTTACGCATTCGATGCTATCCGAGGCTCATGCTTTTTTTCATTATTCTCGTTCCAATCATGCGATTTATTACTGGTCCAGAAAATTGTTATACAGAGTTTCAGATAGGATCTACAACGACGTTATCTTAATACAATAAAGTGATGCACTGTCTGTTCAATTAGATTTTAGAAGCTATAATGTAGATTTGTTTGCTCTAACTAGATTTACTGCATTTTTCAAACAATTGACAAAGCTTGACATAAACTCGCAAAATGTCACTGTTAATTCTAATCACTCGAAAATGAGTCCAAGAGATTAAGTTCATGCGAGTTCGAGGGACTCATCGCGGTGTATCATGTCAATAAAATAACCTAGACTAGTAATAAGGTGGTTTGATGATAATAATCATAATAGTAATAGGGAAACACGGGTTAAACAGGCAGTGAAAAATTCCAACATTTTATGTTACAAGACAAAAGAGTGAAAATATAAGAGAACTTCTATATTCGAGCAAAAATTTATTTACATTCTACCAAACGAAAATGAAGATGTTGAATTTTCGAGTTATTCATTTTTATAGGTTTAGCATATCTATTATGTAGTGGAAATTGGTCAAATTTAACATAAGCGAAGATTTTTTTATTGTCTAATATATACAACAAATGCAAAATTTCATCTTGAAATATGTGTAATCACCGAACCTCCCTAATAGGATTATAAAAATAATATTTCACGCTAGGACAAAGTTATGCGAATTCATTTTTTTTTACTTAAATATAATTGACAAAAAGAAAAATATAAATATACAGATTATAAAGAATTCGTTGATAGCCAAAAAAAGAGTACAATAAGATGCAGGTGAACGGCTAGAAGTGATTGTTTCAACTGATAAACTGTAAAATATTTGGGTATCCTTCAGAGCGTCTAGCAACAGCAAAAGAGCGCTAGGGCGCGGCTTTGCGAGTGCGAAGGTACCTTCGCATGGACAAAATGAAACAAGCTCGATTCTTTCTCTTGCAGGTATGGTCGATTGCTTTGTGCGCATCCCACGTGAACAAGGATTCCTGAGTTACTGGCGTGGTAACTTCGCCAATGTCATCCGTTACTTCCCAACTCAGGCTTTGAACTTCGCTTTCAAGGATAAGTACAAGCAGGTCTTCCTTGGCGGAGTCGACAAGAACACTCAATTCTGGCGTTACTTTGCGGGAAATTTAGCTTCTGGTGGTGCCGCTGGAGCGACGTCTCTTTGCTTCGTCTATCCTCTTGACTTCGCAAGAACCAGGTAAGTCGTCGTCATTATCAAAGTCATCGTCGTACTACCATTGACGCATACTAAAGTTTTCTTTCAACTTTCCTATTTGCTTCTCCGCCACCGGGGTCGTTTTGTGAAACATGAAACACAGTCAAGCGAAATATCGGACTCTGCTTAGACTTCGTATCTTATCGGATTTTCGCAGTATGCTGAGCGATGCTACGCGACGCCCACTAATCTCGTTGACAGGGTTATGTCCTTCGCTCTCAATGAGCCTACAATTGGCTTTGTACAAAAGAATCAAGAGAGACCGCTATGCACCGCTTTACACGGGTTCATTCGTTTCATTTTTGCATTAAAAATCACTGTGAGCTGCGTTCGCGTGTCAAATACTCCCAGATCCTATCCTGACAAATATGGCAAAGCCAATGATCGCGATTGTTTAGTTGAATGTGAAATTGATTTTTTTTTTTCTAATTTAGCCCGGAATTGCATTCTAAAAATATGGGTCATGAATATTGTATACAGGTTAGCTGCTGATGTCGGTAAGGCCGGTGGTGAGCGCGAATTCTCCGGTCTTGGAAATTGCTTGACCAAGATCTTCAAAGCTGATGGAATCGGTGGTCTCTACCGCGGTTTCGGAGTTTCCGTCCAGGGTATCATCATTTACCGTGCTGCCTACTTCGGATTCTATGACACTGCTCGTGGAATGTTGCCCGATCCCAAAAAGACTCCGTTCCTCGTTTCATGGGGTATTGCACAGGTGAGTAAGCAAACGAAGGAGTTTCAAGTCAGAGATAATCTTGAAAGGGGGCTAGAAAGTTTTCTGTGTAGCCTCCGCGAATTAAATTTAGAAGATAATAATACCTTATTGAATTTGTTTAGGCCGTCACCACTGTCGCTGGTATTGTTTCGTATCCCTTCGATACCGTGCGTAGGCGCATGATGATGCAGTCTGGTCGTGCCAAATCTGAAATTCTTTACAAGAACACCCTGCACTGCTGGGCTACCATCTACAAATCTGAAGGTGGCAACGCCTTCTTCAAGGGCGCATTCTCTAACGTTCTCCGTGGTACCGGTGGTGCTCTTGTTCTTGTTCTCTACGACGAAATCAAGAACCTTCTTTAAAGTAACATACAAAACCCTCCACCATCCACCTCATCACCACTATCAACTGCGATAAAAACAAGAAGAACAAAGACGACGGCCATTACAACCAAGAACTAGCACCGACACCTCCTCCACCAGCAACACTGTCACTACCGCCCACTATTTCCTCTCGGGATATAATATGGAAGAAGCGCCCAGCCCTTTCATCGAACGGCCGGAGACGGACCGTCAACAATTTCATAAATAACTCAGGCTCGAGTAACTGGTAGCGACTTGTGAGATGCATGAAACTTGGCAGAACTTATATTCTGAAATAGAGAATAGAAATCGCTTAACTTATTGCCAAATTCAGTATTTTCCTGTGGCAGCGGCTCGTTGTGCTATATTCTTCTTTCTTATGTTCGTTAAGAGAGGCGTAGGTATTTGTGAAATTGATAGCTCTATGATGAACGCGAACCCAATGATCGGGTTACTGGAACGTTGAACGTTCCAAGCGTGAGCGAGTGGACAACGGTCGAGACATTGAATGTCTCAAAACGTCAACCTAGTGTAAAATTCACCATCGACAGAAACACTACTACTACTACTACTACTACTACTACTACTACTACTATTACATCCTCTTCCACTACCACTATCAAGACCATCCACCACTACCATGATCACCGTCACTGTCATCCTACCGACGGAGGTCGGTGGAGCAGCGAGAGAGGGACGCGCGGCGAAAAATCACGGCGATGGCGGGGCGCGTAGACTTGGGCCGCCCCCCGCCCTTAACCTCGGCCCATTGTAGATAATTAATAACTCTTAATGATAATTAATGGAACCGATCATTTAATATCAGTAATGATCCACTGTTTAAGGGGATGATTATTTAATTTCGCACTCCAGACGACCGTGTAAAATAAAGAAAAACGTTACTTTGAATGTGTGCATCTAATCTGTTCATGTTAGGATGTATGCAGAAGACAACAGAATAAAATCGAAAGTAAAACTGAATGAGATTTTTTTTATTCCTTATGTGTACAGTGCAAACTGAGAGACTGTAAGTACGAGATAGATTGGAAAATGGAAATTTAACTGGTAGAAGAGATAATTTAAAAACCTGGTATGTTTCTGACAGTATAAATATGATTTTCAGATTTCATAATGGTTCGTAAAGTGCATTTTTCTTGCATATATTTCTTTACAAAAATGAGTTAAAAGTACCATTGGTGGAATGATCAGGAGGATTGGTAATGCGAAGTGGCAATAGCTGCTGTTGCGTGACTCGTATATACAATAATCATTTTGCTTATAACAAAAATGTGTTTTTGTTTAGCTTATACTGTAGTTCTGTTCGAATCACCTGCCAGCATGTCAAGGATTCTGCTCAGACCTGGCATATTTAGCAACGTGCCCAGCACTGGTACCCTTCGCAGAAAATTTATTGCAACTGGTAAGAATCCACTGAAAACAACAACAAAAAAAGTATACTTTATTAATTTGTTTCTATCGTGTATGAACTTATAAGAATGTTGCTGTTCAGATACCTGAATAGTAAGACAAATCCATAAGTTTCGACAATCATGCCAACGAGTGGCCAGCCCATCAGCACTACAATAACGCCTCCAAAGAAAGAAATGCTGGCTTTCAATTTGTGTCTCTGAAAGAAGAAACTAAGAGTCCTCCTTGGTCCAATCACACATCCCAATCCAGATATGAAGAGGAGCTGTTATGAAATAAGAAAATGCAAATGTCAAGCCATTAAACTAAATTACATTACGTAGCAAAATTTAATTACACTTACGTTGCCGATTGCTAGGAGACCTTTGTCAAAAAGGAGCAAGACCCCAAGAAAGAGGAAGGATATTCCAAAACCAGCGAGACCAACGCCAATTTCTGAAACATAGAGCCGTGGCCGGTGTTGATCGCCATTCCCCCGTCCATCCTAGACGAGGCGCTTTTCAGCTTCCCTCGACTTCTGTTCTTTCGTTTATCTTTCCTATTCAGGCTTTACCACTCTTGATGCGATGTGCCTCGATACTCACTTTGCGTGTCTGTGATTTCAAACATATTTACAGTGAACACTGAACGTGACTAAGCAGGTCTCTGTACCGTACAGTACTATCTCATTAGCAATACTGACTATTCAGTCATACTAATATGCTACGATAGCAGACAAATACAATCGACATTCGCCAGTACAAAGTACTTAACCGCACTTGGCTCGACTCAGCTGTATTCAATGTCCCACTGCTACCTACTGCTATCGTACTGCTTGGTACTGCTGTCCCACATCAGCGTACACTGCCATCTAGTTGACACATAACCCCTTTACAGCGTTTTCTTTGTATGTATGTATTTACTGCATTTAGTGTTTTGAGGGAAATGCTATGACTGCGGCGCATGAGAGCCTACGTGTCACTCTGTCGCGTTTATTAGGAATTACACGAAATATTGTTGTATCTACACCACGCCGAATACAAGCGGTTGTCTACGAATAGGCGCACTTACTTTTTTCGACAATAGGTCCAGAGCCCTTAAGCAATGAGAAGCAATTACATCCAATCTGAATCATTTTATGAAGAAAATGAAATATAAAAATTAATCCTTTGACGATGAAAAAGAAGGATCTTCTGAAAATTGGAAAAACCATTACCATTTGAGTCGATTATTATATGCTGGAGTATAAAACTATATACACATTGGCATCGTTTGTATATCTCCATCGACTTTTGGATATGTTGTCATCTCCCTTATCCTCTTCTCCATATTTACCATATTAACTGTTGATAATCAATTTTTACCCTGTCCTACGCTTTTTTTATGTTTTCGATAATGATCATGAGTGTATATGTAAAAAAAATTAAAAGTTTTGTGCACAAAATTTATATAGAAAATAATCTTAGTTTTATTATCTTTTACGTGTTCGCAGAGAAAGTCTTTTATACATACATGACATATCGATCAATCGAAATAGGAATCGCGCGTTGCATAAGTATGCTACAATGGAAGAGTTCAGAGATTTAATGAAAGGACGAGGGTGAGGTGGCGAGGACATGAAATAGTCATGGATAATGCAGAGCGACTTAATCCGTTAATGTAATCAGCAAAGCTGATAAATAACTATTTGCTAGTTTCTGCTGGCCTCGGCATAAGTAGTTACAGCTGATTGGTTAATAGAAAATTGCAGCCGATTGCAGTGAACTCTAGAAAATAATAAAAGAGAAATGTATCGGACCATCCTTACGAACATCTCGATGGTTTCGAAAGAAGTACTATAGACATTTACTATTTACAGTTGTTTGCGACCCGAGAGGGGGAAGTGTTCATCTATCAGCACATTAAAGACGAACGTAGCCACTGGAACAGATGGAAATGGTATCAACATGAGTCTTACTTCACGTCTTTGTGTACGGAAAAAAAATTAATACCTACCTCGGCTAAGCTCAGCTTGATCGTTCCGTTTTGTAGCGGGTCTTTGCTGTCGAATATACCTAGAATGTCGAACTAAGTGAGTGCTTGCTCCATAACGCTAAATCGCTTTGCATGTAAGAGGCGCGCCGCTTACCGAACGCGTTGCTCAGGTGGAGAATTGCGGATACGAAGTCGCCAAAGCGCAATGTTCCATCTTTTCTCATATATCGAAGAATAAGAATCGACAGCACATCCGTATTCAATTGGAAGCCTAAAAATAATGAGAGGCATTTAACGTAAAGAGGTTTGTAATAAGGCCGCGTTTCCACGTACCGACTTCGTGCAAAGCATCTCGCAATCTTTCAGCCTTGAGAATCCCAGTCTTCTCCTTTGTATGGTTCTTGAATGCTGCCTGCCAATACTTCAGACTGCACATCAGATCTTTGAAATCGTTAAATTTTAGGCGGCCACTACCCGAGCTCTGTTGACGATTAATGTTAAGAAAAATTAAAGCATAATGGTGAGAGTTCAAAAGATATGTTAATGCAAAATTCTCAGTTTAGTTAAGGATACATCCATTGTGAGGACCACCTGTCGACAAACTTCCATGCAGGCGCAACTCTTGATGTAATCTAGCAAGAACAAAAATTGAAAGATGTCAAGACTAAGAGGACGTTAGAATAGGCAAAGTTAGGGCGAAATAGAATTCTCACCATTGGGCAGGCAGGCTTCAAGGAGTTCCTGAAGTTCAAAGGCGTTGACCGTACGATGTTCATCTGCCAACTGAAGAAAGACTGCTTCATACTGGGAGAAACCCTTTCCTTCCAATGCGGGAGCCTTTACGATCGCTGATTTCGTCAGAGAGGGGGGCGTGTCTAGCAACCTGGTTCAATTATTAAAATAATTGATTGATGCATGATTAAGAGATATTATCGTGACGATGTGCACGTACTTGAGCTTTAACGGTTTACTGCTGTAGACGCGAAGAGTGAAACTAGTTTCTTGGGTGGGTTCGAAGGTGGTCGGTACAAGTAAATAGCCGCCTTGCTCGAGTTGACATCTATGACTGACTTGTCGGCTGTTTGTGTACTGCGAGTTCATCAGAGATTTATTTTTCTTAAAGAACTGTCTGTTTATTGAGTCTGCGCTGTTCTTTGGCAATGCATATGCGGTAAAGCCAATCACCTGGAATGATTAAGGTTCTTTTCAACTACAAGACTCTCTATTGGACCCACAGACGAAAATGACCAACACACCTTTGGCTCCATGATGGAGTGCTGATTTAAAGAAACTATTACTTTTTCCATTTCACTGAGGATGAGGTGCAGTTGAGGGTTGATGTGAAATGTTTCTGTAACAGCATTGGATGTATGAAGAGTTTAGTGCCGGTTTTGTGCGTCTGTGCATTTGTTGCGTATTTTTGTGTAATTTTGCTAGCGATAAAAAACAACCTGGATTGTTTCTACAGCCTCCGGCAGTAACACCTCTTCTCCAGCTGCCCTGATAAAGCTTCATGTGCCAGGTATGTTTGCTATGAAGAGAAGGTTCGTCTCTTGCAGTTTCTGCATCCAAATGAACTACTTCGAGGTGCGTAAACGTTTTTACGAAATCCGAGTAAGATATCCTGCGGCAGAGATCGTTCAATGAAAATGGGAGGATAAGGAAAGATCGAGGAAGGAGAAGCAGGTAAAAAACTCGTGTTTCGAAAATTGACGAGAAATCGTTCTCACCAGAATTCACCATCAGCCATATTGCGAACGGCGAGCCGTTCTCTCTCGGTCGGTGGAACTTCCTCCCAGTCGAGAGCACCGCGGGCCCAAGCTCCAACGTACTCACCTCCTGGGCCAACGGGATTCCGCAACTTGACCAGCTGAATCGTTTCCCCACCAAACGTCTCGACCTATGGTTGTCCTACTATTATCTATCCTTCGTTTAAGTTTGCCCACGATTAATAGTTATGTTTGTTATGTACGAAAAGTATCAAATACAAAGTGAAGTTATCTCAACAAATCCGAGATGTTGTATATTATTGTCGTTTCCATCTTAATCTTGAAAGGAGCAATTTAATCTTACCCTTTTGATTACTTACACGTTCGATTGAGTAGAGTCTATAATTTATTCCCATTTGTATTCCATTCGCCAGTTTCTCTATACTCGGACGGACCTGAAACACCAGTGACAACAAGCGGAAGAGTTTGTGGAATTAATGAAAGTCCAGCAAGGAATGTGTCAACCAAACAACTTGCCTGCTGCTGTTGTGACTGGGGTTGAGGCTGCGATTGCTGTTGCTGCTGCGGTAGTAGTTGTTGCTGTTGCTGAATGCTGTTGTTACTGTTGTTATTGTTATTGTTGTTGCTGCTGTGACTGTTATTGACAGTACATGTAATAAGAGAGGTCATATCGAGGAGTTTTGCGAGTACTCGGCCGCATCCCGTGGGATCCTGACGAATGGCTATGCTTTCTGTGATGCCACCCGTCAAATCCGAGAGACCATCGAGAAGAGTGCCATATTTCAAAGCCTCATAGGAACCGTGAAGTCTTAAAAAATGCGGAAGAATGATTAAGATCCGAGATAAGCTGAGCCGTGAATGGTGCGTGGCAGCTCTTGCCGTTAAAACAAATCAAGAGACTCACTTGGCGTACGCCTTTTCCAGAAGCGCAGGCCAAAATTGATCGGTGTGACGACTCTGGACGAATGCGAGTCGTCCATGAACAGCCGGAAGTCGATCGTCAACGAGCACTTCGACCCAGGCACCGCACCACCATAATCGAAAACGAAAGACCCCAGCGTATTCGGCGCTCGGCGCGCCGGATGATTCTCCACTAGATCCAAAACCTTGATCGGCTGGAACTACTCGATAAAAGAGACCTTTACTCAAGTGCAGTACTCCCAAGCACGACACGAGCCATTTGTCACCTGAAACGAATGATTACCCTTCATCTTTGAGGTGCGATCAGTTGCAGTGACGTCGACGAGGATAGTGGAATTTACAAATAACAAGGCTTTCGAAGAACGAAGCAAGCCTTCGCATCGAATCTTTCCGTCCTTCCGTCTCTCCAAGTTTCTCTTTTATTTTCCCTCTAACCCTTTCACCCCCCCCCCCCCCCCCCACTCACTCACTTTCTCGCTCTGTCACTCTTACCCATTTTCCCAGGAATGACATCGAATTGTGTCGGGGCATCGCTCACAAATATAGGGCGATTGCAAAGCTCCTAAAAACAGTAAAATTTAGTCTTGCGATACACGATCTCCTTTGACAATGAGATTTGACTGGAAGTCGATTATTAGTATTGCTTACCTTGGGTCTCTTCCATTGAAATTGAAAAGGCGGTGTTTGATGGTAGAAAACAGACGCTTGAGTCGCTGGAAATTCGGGATCTTCCCACAGCTCACAGCGCTTGAAGCACGAACGTTTAATTCGCTCGTACTCACTCATCACGTCCTGAAAGAGTTCAAGATATTTTCCAGTTTTTAAGCCAGAGTTTTCGCGTCGTAGGTAGCCGAAAGGATTCTTCAGCTTTCTTTCCACTCCATTAATAGTTAGACTTTCAACGATGTTGTATTCTTTGCACGTAACTCACTCACTCGCAGACGGAGAGATACGAATAGATGTCTGTTCTGTGATCAACGCATTCTAGTCTTGTGCTCCCGACAATGTATCTCAGTGGTTGAACTAGTTTTACGCTTGGATCCCCGCGGCCTTGAGAGTTCTCTTGTCTTTGAGTCGCAGCTAGCCAGCTACTCAGAAGTTGTCTCCTGCAGCGAATCGAGACGCGTAAAGTCGAGAAAGTCCGTTCGCGTATCGTGTCAGATCTACTTGCGAAAGAATTAGGAAGGAGCAAATGAGGTAGAGGACTCATGCGTGACAGGACGGACGTGTTGCTAGGAATGTCAACCGCAGAATACTAATTCGTGACTCTCATCGCAACACCTTATCCGACATTCCTCGACGTGACTCGCCTTTCCACAAACGAACATCGTACGTACACGTCGTTCAAAGCACACGACGATATACTGCTCGATGTATGCACAGTGACAGTGGAACTAAACAAGGAAGGAAGGAAGAAAGAAAAGTAATAAAAGAAATAAAGGAGGCGCACCGTTTTCATTTTCTTGTGTATATATGATAGCGAGCAGTGTGGTCATTAGGCGCGGTATGGCAGGGGGTCGGAAGGTCCGGATGGCCTTGAGTCTCTCCAGAGTTCATCGCATCCTCCCGATGTTCGTTCACTCGCATAAAGATGCGTTCACAACGCTCGGTAAGCTAGATCGACCGCTCGAGATTCCTGCAGTAAGTTCCACCTAGGTTTTAAACGCGAACCTCGCGACTGTAACACTGCGACTCGTGTGGGCTATGCCACAATTTCTACTAGAAAGTCGAACTGAAGAAAGTCCTTCCCAACTCGCGTCCGCTCGTTTGATCACGATATATTACGCCCACCATGTGTTCAATACAGCCCCCCGAACCCCACATCCGCAATCGGTTACGTACGAATGATGATGCCTTCTCTCTTTTTCAAGTTACTTCAATGACACTTGCAGTGTCATTTTCTTTAACTCCTCTTGCCTTACGGTTCTGTTTATTCCGAAATCTTAGGACTCAATTTGAAATACTGACACGACACGCGGACGAGGTGAAAACACACAACTGCTTAACTCGCAGACTCAGAGGCACGCAGAACAACGGACACGCAGGCACGCACTCGCGCTGGCACGACGCCGCAAGCGGAATCGCAGGGAAGAGAACGCACGCGGTACTCACGTTAACCATTCGAAGAAGCACGTAGTAGCTCTGCCAGTTGTGAAAAACGAAAACGCTTCGCGCACTGTCGACGATAAAGGAGCCTTCTTTCGAGAAACCAGACAGTGCCAAGCCCGCTCGCCTTCTCGCAATGGCACAAAAGAGACTCCAACAGATTCAAAGAGTGAAAGAGGTTAAACTAAGAGACGCTGGAAGAGACGCGCTCGCGCAGGGAACTCTTGCCGCGCTCAAGTCGCGCGACGAATGTAGCTTCGAGCGCGCTCTCGCCAAGCAGCCATCCATCCAGCCAACCAGCCAGCCAGCCAGTCCTCCTCGCCCTCGCTACTCAGACTTTGTATCCTCGTGGCGTTGATTCTCTTCCTCTAACTCCATCTCACCGCAGCATGTTTCACCTCGCCCATCCGCACCACGCCCCTTCACATGCTACAAGACTCCTTCTGGCCGATCCAGGCGGATGCCAGTCACTGCGCAGAAGACGGTGGAACCGACGGCTGTGGTTGCGGGGTTGCCGTTGCTCAGGAGTCAAGAGGCGCTTGCTAAAGGTGGACGTGCTAAGGTAAGGTAGTGCGTCCAATCGTGAAAGAAAGGGGCAGTCGCGCGAGTTGCGCGAATCCGTAACCGACTCGGTTCGTCGACTTTGACTGACTCACTGACTTACTGACTGACTGACTGTTAATTTTGCTTTGCTCTCTACTATTTTTCTTTTTAGATCTTCATTGCTCTCTTTTGATTCTCTTCTAGGTATTTCTAAGACTTAACATGTGTTGATGTTTCTCGAATAATATGCTTCGATTATATCGCCGGAAGGAATTCCATTAAGAATAAAAACAAAGTCGAATCTCTCTCTTTATCTCTTATACATATATTGAATTCTGTCATAGCGCACAGCCAAGCGCTATTGGAAGTTGAAGTAGAATGTAATTAGAAATGGAAATGAGAACACCAATGATGGCGGCGCGATGGAAAAATGGAGAGAGAATGTGAGTGAGCGAGAACTCCGAGGAATCGAGAAATCGAAGAATCGAGATGTCGAAAAGTCAAGGAAGGAGGTAACCTCGAACCCCACGGTAGGTCCTGCTGCGTGGCTGTTCGGTGAAAGCCGACATACGCGTTTAGAGTGCGCTTAACTTTATCTTATCTATCTACAAGCAGTTCGTATTATACTCTAGATTTGTTTGCTGTGTCTCAATTTGGAACTCTGCGTGTCCCGTACTATTGAACTTTTAATCCTTTCACCCTCGCTGCCCTCACCTGTATGGACAAATCGGATTGATTCACTTACAAAACGAAACCACAAATTGTCTTCTTTCTTAGAATCATTGAGAGAGACAAACTAAAACTGATATCAGATTGAGATTGAGATACTTTTACCAACCCTTTAAAAGTTACAGTTAGAAATATTTTGGAAAATGAAATCAATCACAAGTCGGGTTTCACAAGCATTTTTTATCGTTCATGTTACTTTCAATTTCAAGCTTTCTTTAAATTTTTCAAAAATTAAAGAAAAGAGCCGTTTCTCAAACAGATACAAGGTAACATCACTGTCCGCAATTAGATATCTGTTTTCTTGCTTTTCCATTTTTCAAATTTTCTAACCAATTGTGAATCACGGGTTTTCGACACACGAACACGCGCCTGAGAATGGCGCAAATCAAAATTTCCAATTGCCTCCTCACATTACTTTCTGATTTCAAACGCGTAAGGAGCGTCCATCTAGCGGAGTATAATATAATAAGCTCCTATGGTTATGCGATACCGATAGCGACCTTGTTTATCGGCCGTCAGAACATACGACGTTTATATCCTTTTCAATTGCCTACATTTTCATACACCTATCACATGTGAAATAATGATGAGTGTAGTACGATATTATATTAATTTAGTGTTTCACAGGTACACAAATGATCGGTGCGTAATGAGTATATTTTTACTTTCCGCAGTGTGGATAAGAACGTATAAAGTCATTGGCATTATTGTTTTCAGTTTCATATTTGGATTAGGGTTCTGAGAAAATAATTTTGTTTAAAAATTTGTTCATTGTGCAATTACTTTATTTTCCTGCTGTGAATAAGAAGGAGATACCTCAACTTATTAAGTATATAGAAATAAATAGCCGATGTTGAATCGAGTGAACTGTGGAAGATGTTGTTGATCTCTGTCATTGGGAGATGGCGCATCCATCTGTCTCACTGGTTTCTGTTTTGCTGTCTCTGTTAAGGTTAGGATTAGAATGGGTTTCTTGGCAAAACAGTTGGTTGCACAGTGGGATATTAGCAAAACATTTTTTGTTCTCTAACAATTTTCTGTTGGACGTAATCACGTTTTAATTAGTTTCATAGAGGGTGGCGTCGATAGTTAGGTGTCTGTGGGGGTTGAGTTGAAAGGGGAAATACTTTTGTTAAACCATAAATATGATCGCCAATAAGATTAACTTTTTGAAAAACTGTTTGTTAACTGTTATTTAATGTACTCTTAATCGGAAGTTGTTAAGTTTCATGTTGAACGATGCAATTGTAATGACCAGTTTGAGAAAAATCGTCGTACATATACAGTCAAGCACAACGTAAAACTCTCGAACATTAAGTGGGCACAGTAGGTGCGTGCTGTTGGTGACTACTACGGCAGTTATCGAGAGTTTGATTAGAAACGCAACTCCCCTCTTGGGGGTCTCCCGCTTTAACTAGTTTACAACAATCGGTTACACGTGTTCCTGAATTGGCATCGCTTGTTCGTCTTTGCTACTGTACCTCACGTAAGTATTATTATGTGAATTACGTCCGATGAGGAGCAAACTACTAATATCGCTATTAACGTTACTGTAAATGTCAACCAGGAAGAGGTCTGGCAACAACAGTGCGCAATCTACGTATATATCTTACTAATAATAATTGCTTACACATACATATTATACATACAACTGCTAGTGTTAAAACTGATCCTCATTTTTGGATGAATAATTTCTATGAAAATGTTATGAAACAAAGTGAAAATTATATCGGAATTTTAGATAAACGGCTAGTTCGGTATGCTGACTCGGCAGTGTTACTTTAAAGAGCATTTTGATGGTTGGTGCTTGAAGGATTGCGTTTAATGCATGGGTACGAGAGAGGAAGTGCGAGAGAGAGAGAGAGAGAGAGAGAGAGAGAGAGAGAGAGAGAGAGAGAGAGAGAGAGAGAGAGAGAGAACGGGAGAAGGGGGGACAGAGCGAGATGTGTGAAAAGTGCAGATTCACATGGGACAGATCGAACGACACACCCATACAGCGATAGAAGCTCATGCAGTAGTTACATGAGAGGAGTTCAGCAACGTTGGCAGGGCTGGTATCAGTGTCAGGTAATTACACGCGGCAGATAGGACATTTCGATGGTCCCAGCTATAATACTCGGCCTAATAAATGTCCATTAGGACGGTCACTCTAGTTACGGTGCGTTGGCGCCGACTCTCCCGTTGATCCTGTTCAGCGGCGCAACGATGACTCTCGGCACAGACCCTTCGGGATGTCCAAAGCTGAAGAAATGGCACATAGAACTCCCGCCTCCTTACTAATTGCAATCTCAAAGGAGCATCTCGAAGGAGCGACGACGGTCAGCAGGTATGGCTGCGATTGCGAATTGCGCCTCGACGTGGAACTAAACGATTGTCCACTTTGAAAGCCAAGAGACGCGTAGTCGAGAATTAAACGGCTCTAAGACATTCAGCCTCGCCGTGCTTCGTATTATTTTATTCCTAACTAATACTTGAATACTCGAAGTCGCAGTCCTCGAATTTCGCTTGAAAAGGAAAACGTCTGGCATTTAATGTTTAGTCCTGCTACCCCCGAGAAGCCAATTTCATTGACAGACGCACCTGCTCTTCTCCATAAGACTTGGCAGATTCTCTGATAATTTGAGAACTAATGGGAATTTGCGAAGCGTACTAATTGGATAGATGGTCGTACGATTGAGTTGCGGACTGAATCGGCTGGTTGGGGGGGGGGGGGGGCGTTATCACGAGGAAGAGGAGCAGAGAGGAAAGACATGAAGTGGATACATAGATAGAGGTAGTGCGAGAGGGGGAGGATAGTGCTCTCGGAGTCTGCTGATTGTTCCTTGCTGAGGCATGATTCCGCGGCGTAGCTCGCACCAGTAGTCTTTCGTAGTCCGAGCTTGCTCGGGGGAACGTCCAATTAGGTAGTATTCCGAACGTTGAAATTCTCATGTCGATTGCGCAATCCCAATGAAATCTATAGGATCGCATCGTTCTTTCTCTTTGGAAGATTTTATGAGATAATTCGGCACATTGAAGATGTACCTACAGCGGCTTACGGACAAAGCAGGAGAGTGATAGAGTGAGATACCTAAGAAATGTCCGAGGGTGCGTAGGAAGAGAACTAAAGTTGCATAACGGTGCCAGTACTACGTCGTGCTAGTCTGGGGTCTGAGGTCTGGAGACGCATTACAATAAATGACTATTCATTGTCCGCTCGAGCGAGGCAGCGTAACTCATGTACGAGCGTGTAAACGACACGCTCGCGTGGGTGTCCCGATTCCTATGCTCTCGATTCGCCGCAGCCCCCCCCCCCCCCAATCTTCTTTCCCTTCCATTCTTGACTTCGCTCGCCTAATCGAACTCTCCCCTTCTTCCTCTTCTTCCTTTTCGTCTTGATCTCTCTCTCTCTCTCTCTCTCGTTTCTTATGCGCTGCACAATCGGAATATCTCGAGTTGCTTGTGCTGTCGGCTGCTGCACACGGCGTCCCTACCAGAGGGAACGGCGGGATGACAATGATCCCGGGGTTGGGCTCAGGGTATTACCTAGGTACAACTACGACTCGTGGTGGTAGACAATAAATCGGACGGCCCTCCGTCCCTTCCTCGTACTGCCACCCAGATCGTAGGCTTTAACTGGAGGATAGTCGTTCGGTCGGAGCGGTAATTAATGAAGCGCGTTAATGGCTAAGCGTGTAGCTAAGCGAATAGCGAGATAGTCAAAGGAGGGGGGGGGGAGGTGCGGAGAGGCGCCCAACGAGAGGGGAAGGATATGCGTCGTTCGATCGTCCGAGACATTCGGACACGGAGACGCGGGGTCCTACGCGGGTCCTATGCGAGTCCTACGTGGGCAGAGTTGATGCATGGCGTCTCTGTTCGGCCCAGTCCTTCTTTATACTCTTCACACCAATAAGAGCTACAATTCATACCTGCTATTTACAAGTTTAGATCTATCTAACTGGTCCATCGTCTCTTCGATAAAGATGTCCTACGCGCGGGTCTCACCCGTATTTATACCTCAATATTCGATCAGATCTTCAGGGGGTCCGGATGACAATAAACTCCAATGATGAGCGGGATGACTGCTGCTGTGCTGCAGAGTTCACTGGTTCGGTCAACTCCGGATAACTTCGGGCAGCTTCCGTAGCCTGATCGGATTGGCTGCGAGAGTAAGCAAACGGGCGAGATCGGTTGATCGCTCGATCGCATCCGGGCTCACCTCGAATAATGATATCCGAAACCAAAATGATACGTCAAAGAGACCCACTTTCGTTCCGATCTCGATCCATCGGAGGTAATTTATATGGGGCCCCTCTTATCGAGCCATCTAGATTGAAACGAGCGCGGTATCAATTACAGTGTCGACACGAGAACGGACAGAACTGGACGGATCAAATCCAGCCACCTTCTTTGCCTCTTGGACCAGCTTTGTAAGCCCGAATCGAACCTTTGCGATCAGTCCTTGCGATTGCCGATTGCCGATCACCGTCGAACTCTTTGGGGGAATCGACAAGAGGAACCAAGCAGTCTCTCTCATCCTACCGGCAAATCTAAAGGGACATCGTGGAATGGGAGCCACTGAAAGCCAGTGTGCGAGAAGGCTTGAATCGTTGCCAACTCGAGTCAACAGCGAGTGAAAACAGCGTGCGATCAAAGAACGATCAAAGAGAAGGAAGAACGACGGAATTAAAGAGTCCAAGAGTCCAAACCAATAGGGTGGTAGGAAGGGTGGGAGAGGAGGAGAGACAGGGAGGGACGAAGCATGCACCAGCGCAGTAGAACGACAGGGCAAAGTCTAATCTTGCTTGAATTCCCCAGACCCCCTCCTCTACCCAACCCACAACTTTTGGAATTCCATTCTTCCCAACGAAAGATCCACGCGTGTTTTGCGCCTTTCCACGTGCCACGATGTTCACCGATTGGCACTCTCCACCCTCGCTAAGATCTTCTTCTCCTTCCCCTCGTCCTCCCAGCGAGTTGCTTTCGACTCTATTCGAATCAACTAACGAGCACGAAAATGAATTTTCCTATCTTTCAATTGGTTGTTCGATCTTGACATATTGATATCGACTTCGTTGAAATCGGAAGCCAAGGGAACCGGTGTATCCGAGGGTATAGATATGGCTACCGATCCTCTATGTTGATGATGATGACGAGGACGACAATCATCATAACTCCTGATCGTTTGAAATATATATCTTTCTTATCTCGAATCTCAAAACAATACGGTAGGCATTCCCAATAGCTATAACATCCATCTGTTTGCCGGACCTCATAGATTCGAAAGCCGCAGGACGTATCATCAGTCACAAGATAATCTATGCTCCCTGGAATATTGACAGTGACAAAAGCGTTCAATACGCGCTGCTACCTTGTACCACACTTGTCCAGCATCGCAGTCATCGACTTTACTGGTACCGCGAGCATCATCATCGCGATGCTTACTGCTTTTCCATTTAAACTCCCAAGTAGTCTCTGTCCTATCTATCCTACCCTATCTTGGATCGATCCTTTGAAGTAGGATAGGCGAAGCTCCATGGCTGTGTGCCTACAGCGAGCTGAAAGAGAGAAACGATGTGTGCGAGAATTGATGTTGGGCCTCGGAACGGTCCTTGGCCCATTACCGAGCACCCGGGCGTTACCTCGTCGTTGCTGATATTACCGCAAATTACCACCCTCAAGAGAAGAGCGGTTGTACAGCTACGGGGCTTCGCGCATAGCGTTAAGCGTTAAGCGTGTAGCGTGTAGCGTGTAGCATGCAGCGTACAGCCGACCGAGCGATTCCTTGGTGCGCCAGGTAGAACATCGCTTTTACAACTGGGGCCCGGGTGTAATGCTGTAATCGGGCAATTTCGGGCCCTGGACCGAATAAATCCGTGGTTAATGCTTTGGCTCTTTGGTTCGTTGGCTCGTTGGCATGTTTGGCTCGGGTGAGGAACGGTGGCCAGTGGGGAGGAGGGAGTCCCAGTTTTCGTTCTTTCTCGAGTTTGCCGCTCCTTCTCCCTTTGCCGATTGGATTGAAATACTGGGAGGCTCGCGTGCGGCTAAACGGCTGAACGCTCAAGAAACGAAAGCCCCGAAAGAAACTCGAAATAAGAGGGAACGCTGGTGGCATTGCACATATCCCTACCCCCTTTATCCTACGGCTCTCTTCGTCATCTTCCTCCTCCTGCTGCTGCTCCTGCTTCTCTTCGTTCTCTCCTTTCTCTTCGTGTCCGTCGCTCATTGTTACCTCCTCTGTATTCCTCTCCTCGTCGTAGCGCTCTCTTCCAAGTTACCCACCTGTCTGCCGGCAATCTTCTAGTAGCCCGGGGCTATCACTCCACAGCTACCATCCGGGCTACTCCCAGCTACTCCCAGCTACTCCCAGCTACTCCCAGCTACTACTCCGAGCCACCATCGTTCGTGTGTCGGCCACCTCAGCTTCCTCGGCTACATCGACTCGAACGACTCGCTCGACCCGCTCGACTCCATCAACTATTCCTCTCGAAGCTGCGTTCGTAGCAGCGGGCCAACGGTTCTCTTACGGTTTGCCTTGCGAGTATCTATCTTGCCGAAAACGTGCTGCGCCGCTGGAACCCTCGGCGAATCCTCTGGCCAGCAGCATTTTCATTGCTCCTTCGCTCTCCGCTGTATCGCTACACCACAAAGCAGCCTCCCTCGCCTCGCTCCTCACTCTGCCTCTCCCGCGAGGCTCGCGGCTCGACTCGCCAGGCCGCGCAACCTCGAGCGCTCAAATGGCCGCGGGTCATCCACCTGCCCACGCAGAATC
Source organism: Trachelus tabidus (assembly GCA_030142655.1). NCBI lineage: Eukaryota > Metazoa > Arthropoda > Insecta > Hymenoptera > Cephidae > Trachelus > Trachelus tabidus. Next base: position 200,605 of record JARQTI010000286.1, on the reverse strand, counting down.
AGGAGCAGGATAACCGAGATACATGCAATAGCAGGTAGACGGACTAAATCGAGGACGCGACTGGGAATATTTAAACGTAGGAACACGCGACTCTTCGGCCGACTCTTTCCCTCAAATTGCATTATTTTTCATGCGAATCCTCTTTCTCTTGATTTTTCGCTCTCAGCGTATCGCTTCGTTACGGTAATAGACTTTGTCTCTCCGCATCGAGCTGATTCTCCAACTGCCGTGAAGCTCCGGAGCCACAAAAAGCCGAGAGCTCCACTTTCATGCGATCCGATATCATCCGATGCGACTCGATGCGAGTCCAGTGAGTGGGAGGAGGATGATGCTGCAAACTCCCGGGAGGAGAGGATGTGCGTGCATGCCGCTCACGTAGCGTGCCAGCCAGTCTGGCAGCCTCCTTCTCCCTTCCGGCCAGATCCAGCTTCACCGGTATCTCCACTGCGGCTTCAACGTCGTCGCGACTCGACTCGGACTCGGAGAGTTCTTGGACGAAAGAGAAACGAGCGCCTTAGGAGCATCTACTCCTCTTTACAAAGGTGCAGCTTCTCGCCGCTTGGAGCGTGTGCTTCCCACCCACAGTCCCACCTGCAGAGCGACCCACTGCCTGCTCCTCGAGCCTGCTTCCTGCCGAGACTCTGTCCCTTACGTGCCTTCCTTCTTAGCAGGTGACTTCATTCCTCTTCCAGTTATTTCCAATGTCCTGCATGTTCTCAGGCAGCACACGCGATCTCAAAATCGTTGCCTCGTTCTCTTGAAGGAAGTTTGACGCGACCGGCAGTGCTATTCATCCTTTATTATATCGTACATCACATTCGTATGAATTGACCATTTACAAGAATCGAAAAGTAATTCGAGTTGGGGACAATCGATGAGATCGATGAAACGGCACTGTCAACGACTTTGACATAATTTGTCTTGTCTCGTGGAGAAGAGCTCGGGAGAAGATGGTCTGCTCCGCCACTTCCACAGAGGTATCGAATTCCAAATAGTCTCCTGGTGCACCTTGCGCCACCTATCAGATTACCATCGGGTCTCTCGAAATAAGTTCGCCGAGTTAGATTCCCCCGTTGACTCTTCGCTCTCGGTCGATCGGGCATCTGTGAATTCGTATCCGCGTATCCGTGCATGTATTGCGCCGGTCTGTAGGGTAAGGTTGCCTCGTTCGTACCACTTTCCACGTATTTATTTATAAATTACTTATCGATAACTGAAAAAGAAGCAAGTTTTCACGCATAGTGAGCTACATTTGTGTAATAATATCGCGTAAATATTTTACAAACGTTATCGTTAAAGTTCCATAGTTCCTTAAATTTGGCGATTCTACCTTTCAGACAAACTTCAAAAAGACCAGATTCCAAGTTTTTAAGACGACAGTAATTTTAACGAAAGCTAATAGACGCGAAATTGTAGTAGAGAATCGTCGTTTATCGGCTTAATGTCTTTTTTCCTTAACGATTGGCTAACTCGTAGACTGGCAGTCCACTTCGACAACTTTTCAGCTTACCTTAGGGTTCCGCTACTCGTCGAAATGGATACTAGCTGGAGACTCGTAGGCTTGACCGTCGTTATCGCGCATGTGCTTCTGCCCGTCGTTAAAGTCTCGTTAAGGAGTTTCAATGGACTCCCTTGTGTCGATGCCAGTGACGGACAGTATTTCAAGCGAAGCTCAGCAATGTTGCTGCGTCTCCTCTTCTTAAGTTGCATCTTCGTCGAAGCTGAACTTCGCTTCGATCAGATTTCAATCGAGACATCTTCGCGCAATGCAAACATCTCCTCCCTCCTTCCAAATTATTCGGACGCTAACTGCAGGGTAGGTCTTTCCGTTATTTAATATTCAGATATAAAATAATGAATAAATAATTGCAGGAATTCGCAAACGACCTAGTGGAATCTCTGAAAGACATTGCTCGAAGGTTCCTCGGAAAAAATCGCAAGGCAGTATCGCTGATCGCGCTGTCGAAACATCCTTGCGTTCTTTATGTTCGAAATCGACTTCTCGAGTCCTTGAATGGCGAGTTTGCGTTCACGATTGGCTATTGGACGGGACGCGTTGCGACTCCAGCTTCCATCCAGGACATGGACCACGTAATTCTTCTGGAGAATTGGACGCGACTCGAAGGAATCTTTGACAACTCGAACCTGAAGCACAGGCAGCGATACGTTCTAGCCCTGGTCGCCGAGCCGGCGGGGAGGCTCGGCAGCCGAATTGAGAAAGAGCCGGTAAGTCAAGAGAAACTTCGGGAGAAGGTGGCGTCAAAGATCAGCAGGAAGGGCTACGTTAACGTGATATTTCTGCGGCCGATCTCCCGCGGCATGATCGACGTCAGGAGCTACGAGAGCTGGCATCGCCATGCGACGAGGAGCAGGAATCCGACGCTTCGCTCTCTTGGTCGCTGGACTGCTTCGTTTCGATTGGGAAGCGCCGAGCTGTTTCCCTCGAAATGTCAGGCAATGAAGTCCTTCGTCGCGGCGCCTGTGACAAACCAATACACGGAGACAGATGTGTTCCGCGTTGGCAAAAGTGGTAATTGGCGTTTGCACGGAGTCGCCGGAAACTTTATAACTCTTTTCGCGGAAAGACTAGGATTTCGATTGATCGTCACCGACGAAAATCCAGCAGGCTGGGGCACTAAGTTTCCTAATGGCTGCTGGACAGGAATGTTCGGGCAGCTCCTCAGGCAAGAAGTTGACGTCGGTTTTGGCGGAATTCAGCCTACCGTTCGCGTGTCCCAGAGCTTCGATTACTCCCTATATTACACATGGGACAGCATGGTCTTCACGACGGCGTCGCCGAGACTTGGCCATTCCTGGCGCTGCATCCTTTATCCTTTTAGCGCGCAGGTCTGGCTTTGCGTCGTTTTCTCCTTCCTGAGTTACGCCGTCCTCGTTTCGTTGGCCCGATTTGTTAATTCGTATCGTCTGCCGCCTGTTACTTCGGGCACCGAGAAGCTCGTTGGTCCTTTCGACCTCTGGAGAATAATGGTTGGGCAGAGTCTGCGGTATCCCAGAGGACTCGAGCAGCGCGCCATCTTGGGACTCTGGCTTTTCAGCAGTTACGTTATGGCAGCCACCTACACGAGCAGCGTAGTCGGCTGCTTGACTAGGCCTTATTACGTCACGCCCCCGAGTACTCTGGAGGAACTGAATCAATCTGGAATGCAGTTGGCTGCGAGTATCGGCAGCACAATCATTTTCAATTCGAGCGACGACCCACTTATAATGTATTTAAAAAATCGGTGGGTATAGCATTTTTCGTCTTCCGTCCACGCTCTCATCGATCTGTCTTATTTAAGTATTTCATTTAAATGAATCTCAATTATAAAAGGTTGAACCTCTTCTGAGTTTAGGTTGCTAATCTTGGACTACGAAGAACTGCAGAGAGTGCCTCTGACACTATCGGAGCGCGGGTTGGCGGCGCTAGCGCTGAAGAACGCAGCCTCCTATAGGAACCGGAAGTACATCGACAATCAGGCGAAGCAGCTATATATTTCGAAGGACGAAATTATAAGTTTCCCAACGATGTTTTATCTTCCCCGAGGTCATCCTTGCCTCGAGATCCTTAATGAGTTACTTGGACGCTCGCATGCCAACGGACTAATATCAAAATGGTACCAGAACTACGCTGCCAGCATAGGAAATGTCGCCAAGAAGAGTCAGAGAAAGCCACTGGAGACGAAGCACATGGCAATTGTCCTCCAGATCTTAGGGAGCGGCCAGTTGCTCGCAGGCCTGGTATTCCTCCTCGAACTCTATGCCTACCGTAAATAGAGATGCACGCGAATTCTCATGGACTTTTCCCAGAAGAGCTGCGTCGCTCCGAGTGTTGCCTACGCTCAGTGCGGAAAAAGCACCGTAGCCGAAGGCGAAAACTGAAATTCCTACGTCTTTCGATCGATTTGTCGTTCATTGAGGACTCCAAAGGCCAGTCGCGGCGTGACAGTCAAGAGAGGAGCGCAAGGAGCGTTGGGCTGCTCTGCCAAATCGACCTGATGTCGCGGACGCACTCTTGCTCCTGGCTGTCACGGAATGCGGATGCCTACTCTTGACTCTCAGCTGTCTGGCTGTCTGCTTGTCTCCGTGGCTCGGACTCTGCTCACTCGGGCATCTGGGGAATGTGGGTGGGTGGCTGAGTAACTAGGTGCGACTATTTCAGGCCCCGCGAAGGGGTAATACATATTACTATTCCCGAATGTTCTTCGAGTACTTTATTCTTACATTGAGAATCGGAAGGTTAATGACTAGACTTCTCAGGAATCTCGTAAGAACGTTACCCAGAGAGATTCGCAGAGTTCATTAGTCCTTACGCGGAGGAAAGGAGAGTTCAGGAAGAAGGACAAACGTTGAATGATGAATGACGAAGGAGGAAGAAGGAAGAAGGAAATGCAACTGCGCAGGAGAGTGGCAATTTGTGCGACATGCATTCCGAGAATTCGAATGACCGTTTGCAACAATGTCTGCCAATTTTTCTTAAGCGACACTTACGGTCATTGCATCTCTTCCGGGAAGTAGCGCATTGTACCTGGTAGGATTTTTATGCAGAATCCGCAGGCACACCGGGACGCACTGAACGCAGCAACGTGTTCCTTTTACTGTTTCTCCATCTTGCCGTTTCATCATTTTTCCGCTTGCGTCAACGATTCTCATTTCTTTCTTCCTTGACTCGCGCTTAGAGATTCGCCGTCTTACGGAGCCTGGGTCTCCGGCACTGGTTCGCTCTACTTGACTGTGGACTTTTGGGACTTGTCGTCTGTAGGACCTGTGCAGCTTTCGGCTTCGCTCGCACGCAGGATTTTCGGCCGATGCGTACGTACACGCTTCCGGGATGCCCCGCGCCTCGACTTCCCCTTCCTTTGTCGCGCTCCTCCCGAGATCACGCCGGATTCCTGCACGCAGCGGATGTCTCGGACGAGAACAGGCTTCTCCTCTGCTCACCAACGTTATCCCCTTCTCAAGCTCAGTGGAGGCAGCCTCCACCTTCGCTGCGATCCTGCACCTAATTCGCTGTCAAAACTTGCTTCCACCAATTACCCGCTACACGTAGTAACTGTATTCTGCTTCCACTTTTTCAAACAGATCGATAGCGGCTTTCCCTCATCTCGAACGAAATGGCTCTGGATGGAGCCAATTTTTTACTACCGAACTGAAATGCGATTCTCTGAAGTGATCTTCCTGTCGCCCAAAATCGGCCTAGACGCTGCGCCCAGAAGACCGCGAAATCACATCCATCGGTTTAATGCTATTGCGAATGAGAGTCGAACTAACGCGCAGCGAGGCGATTAGTCTTGAATGCGAGGGCTGCTATTCCGCCAATCCAGGCAATCTTGGCTGCTTCCGAGTCTAATCGTTTCGTGGGTCGTTCCTCTTTCGCACTTTGCGCCTTGGAGCTTCGGACGCCAATGTAATGGGGCTGACTCGTTCAGTCAGAGATGGAAACGGATAAGGCGACACGTCGCGATGATGGTAGTTGGCCACGGCCGCCACGGCCGCCATTCCAACAGTGCAACAGGCAAAAAGATAATGAAATAATATCAATGCGGAGCGCGTATCGTGGGCGCACAAGTACTGGGCCAGCGAGTATGCGCACCGCTGCTTGAACTCGAATCGCTCGATCCCCATGTTTCCCAAATTACACTCTATGAGTCACAGAGCGTAATTCGAGATCGAAGATTCGCCAAATTTTATGAAAAATGCAAATGGATAGGAGAAGAAGGAACTAAATCGAAGGAGAAAAATCCGCACCGTTCGCGAGCAGCTTATATCTTTTTTCACTGGTATTCGAAGTTTCGCAAAATTGTCTTCAGTCATTTGTTCCTGCTGTAGGGGTCATACCGATGAACCCACAATGGATCTAATTAAAATGCTGCCGCTTGGCAATGAGCCGAATCGATTGTCTCCCGTTGAGCGTGAAGGAACAGAGATTGCGCGCAAGGAAATGATTGCTCGTGTCTGCGAGGGTCGAGGAGTCAGAGTGCGCTTAGGTCAGACGAACGTATAGACACAATCTTTGGATGAAGCCTAATGCCAGATATTAAAGGCATCATAGGCGATTTAACATAAGAGACAATAAGAGACAGTAAGAGACAATGGCTGAGCACCTTCATCACCGAGAGAGTCACGTTTCGCTAATGACCGTTGACTTGGAAATCTCGGAGGTGACAGCAGCGTCTCTCTCGTGTGACGAGTTAAGCCATAAAAGCGCGAGGTCGAAGCGCAGTTCCGTCCTTCTCGACTGCGCCGTTCAACGGCAGTAAGTGAGATACTTGGGAATAGAGAAGTCGCCAAGGGAACGCGGAGACTCATCTGCCTGTAGCAACCTTGAGCGACCTCGAGTTAAAGGGGGGAAGGAAGGGAGGGACTGCACTGCCAGCTAATGGAAAGATGGAGAAATGCTCCGAGTATCCTCGACTTCTTCGTCTTCCCAGCCCAGTCGTTGACTCGACGTCGTAGATCCATGGAATCCCTGCGCGTGGGGACGCGCTCGTGGCTCCGTATTTGCGTACGCGTCGGCAAATATCCAAGAAGATTTGAAGTTTATGGTCGTTGTCAGTGGCTTCGCGAATACGAGAGAACAGTAGAGAGCCTTCGGATGAAGCGAGCGTACCGACGACTTCCTCCCTTCGTGTTTTAGCATACACTTTAAGGATCCGCGTTTCACTACCCCCTTCCACTATCGCAACGCCGCCGCTTCGTCGTGACGTCGAGTCCGAAGAATCGTTACGCACGGTGTTCAGGCACCCATCCAGCCATCCAGCCATCCAGCCATTCAGCCACATTCAAGTACATAGTATGTATCCAGGCACATAACCTGCCGTCTAACGTAAGAGGGCTGATGCCCGACTGATAAATTTACGGCCTTCTTCTTGGTATGCGTAGGTCGTGTGCGACTAGTAGTAGGCGCTGCGGGTCGCGCATGCGTGCCTCCCGTAGACGCACTCCACGTCGACTGTCCTCTCGTGAGAGTGCAAGAGACCTTCGAGATTTTTCTCGAATTACGTCTCTTCGATCGTTCTAGCTCTTCTTCTCTCGTGAAAGGATCAACAGAGCCATTGCGTGATCGCGTCGCATCTCGAATAAAAAGGGAGCTGACGCTGGCGGGTGGTTCCACACATGGTTCCACACATGGTTCCACCGTTTCACCTACGTCCGGTAGCTCCGAGGCCGTCAGCTACGATCCGCTTCGGGGCTGCTTAACACCCATATCTATTGTGTGTTCTCGAGTTCGCGTGATCGTTCGGATCGACCGCACGGCTCTTTCCCGCCGTGTCTCTCTTCATAATTTTATTATTATTTCCTTTCCATTCTCATTTTATTCCCACGCCCGCGCATCCTGTCATTGGCCGTTTATAATATCAAACTTTCTTCGAAAACGAATAAGATTTATTGAACTTTTCAGATAAGATCAGGCACACGTTTGTTTAACTTACAATTAGTGAAAAATGTGTCGTTTTTCGGACAATATTTCCCTACGATCGTCGATTAGGAGACGTCATCAGGAGCTTGCTTTCGACTGCCTCGCAGTCAGTGTATACAAAGTCAATTCGGAGAGGTAACAGAGAAAACAAACGACCCGTTAGACTGTTAGAGTCTTCACCGAAGCGATCTCTATCGAAATTGGATCGCATTTGCTTGACATTGTCTTTGCGAGAATCCTTAGAACGAATGTCGTGCGAATGACGATCGATACTCAATCGCCTCGGTTCGATCTTTTTGTCCTCCACTACCGAGTCATGAAGATTCAAAGTGAAGAAGAATAATTCGATGATGCAGAGATAATAAAAATATTGGATGCTAGAAGCAATCTATAAATATAGTCTATTTTTAGGTTAGTTCACGGAATTATTTCTGCGCGACCCGATTTCGAAAACCGTGTCTATCTTGTAATTTCTCTCGTAAACCAACTAAGAAACGGCCGTCTGATTCCGAGTGGAGAAAGAAGTAAAAATGGCAGAGTCCTCGAAGTTACCATCTGCCGTCCTTTGCCGTTCACGGCAGAGCCACTCGCACCGATTATCTTAATAGCGCAAGTGACTCTAATGAATAGGGAGGTTTTTTCCAGCGATGCCGACGAGACGCCCCCTTTTCCACCTTCGCTGGCAGCTCCGGCTACAGAGAGCAGGCTCGGTCGCAAATGCAACGCACAGGCCGCGACGTAGAGGGGTAAGGGGCTGCCATTGCGCTGCGTCTGCCAGTGAGATACATCGAGTTAGTTATCGGCTTCTGTCTCCGCTCGTACTTCTGCTGCTGGCGCGTAGTCGGTATCGCGCGACGTCCAGGACGAACGGAAACAGTCCAGGTGTTTAATCGTATTCCTCATGGGAGTGACGTTAATGAGAAGTTACTCATGATTTATACATCATGACGGATTCATAGTGTTTTTACTCTTGGATGATCCTTAGCTTCGGTTCTTTAAGCTGCGATCGGTAGGGAAGCAGCGATATCCGAGAGGTTATGGAAGCGGAAGATCCGCTGCTCTTCCTCTCCTTACGTTCTTTATGTTTCGTTTCTTCCTTCTCCGATGTCTTTTTACAGGTGCGTCGGATGCGGTGACTTATCAGAGTATTTTTATTCGAATAATCTACGAAAGAGTTCTAGGACAAGCTATCGCGTCCTCTGAAGTAGGTAAAAGGGAACAGCTGATTTCGTTAGGAGACTCATTGAACCGTTTCATTGAAAAAGAGAAGATGAGATTCGGACATTTTCAAGTGATAAAATGTGAGGCGAGCCTCGTTGCTGCTTCTCCCGTATATTACTGTCAGATTGCATCCATAAGCTTGGCTATTCTCGGCCATTCCTACCTGTTGCTGCTCACTACTCGAAAGGGGTATCCGCCGAATGTGGGAGGACGATTGGATTCGGCAGTACATCCGAAATCTACAGCCACATCGAGACAAATGTTAATCCGGCAGATAATGAAAGCACGACGCTAGTCGCGACGAGAGTCAAGATAAGGCCATTCTTTCGATGGCGTTTCACGTCGATTGGAACGTCTCAAACAAACTGTCCAATGAGATTATCTTGGAGCCCCGAAAGGAGTTCCGAAAGTCACCGGCCGGGAGGCGAGCATAACGAAGGAGGCTCAAAGGGTTAAGAGGGGTGGGAGGGGGGGGGTTCAGGGTCCGAGGGTCAAAGAGTCAAAGAGCCAGTGAGAAATCGCACGACGTAACTCATACGAAGTACAGAGCCATTAAACCGAGTGATTCGGGTTTGAGTTTTAGGGGCGTCACAGCAGCCAGCTGAGTCTCCGCTGGACCAACAATCAATGGGTCTGGGTCTGTCACGAAGAGAGCCGAGGCTTCAGGCTTATATTTCCTCTTATATTTTTGCTTCGTTATAGATAAATCCTACCGCAAGACTACAAGTTGGGGCTGACGTTGGGAAAAGAAGTGGTGATGCACACGGAAGATGCTGAGCTTTTATCGAATCCCATTTCCTTCTGATTCCTTTCGACCAAGGGAAATTAAATTTGATATCCAAGAGGCAAAACGAGTCTGCCTGACTGCCAATCCGAGGATGCGGTGGCTGCGCTAAGTACGCAACGGAAACCAAACTACCGCGCCACGAGTGAGGAGCAAGTAAAACGTAAACCGCACTCGCATCCCTGTGCCGGTGCCATTAGGCTCTTTCGCGTCGTTGCGGTTCTCGCTGCAGTAACGAGGGAAAAAATTACGGCGCTCCGCTTCGATTCTGCAGGATCCCTTCTCCCTTGTACTTCGTCTTCTTTCTCGTGCTGATTATTTAGTGCCGTTCATACCGGTGCTAGGCGAGGATGCTTGGCTGGGCCAGATCGGGGAAGCGCGACTCCAGGCTCCAGATTCCAGACTGCGTGGGAGGCTGCTGATACTCTCTTCAATCTCCACACGTTATTCCCCGATCAAGGAGGTGCAGGCCAGTCGGACTTTGCCGGTCTTTGCTTTTTCCCTACACTTTATTCATTTTCCTTGGACTTGATTTCGGTGTCCGTGAATACACGCACACGCACACACATACACACACGCACACGATGGACGGCGGCGACCACCGAGGAATTGCTGGGCTAGCGATATTTCAAAGATCCTTGTAAATGAAACAGGATACTCGAGGACAAGCCTAATTGTGAATTGAATGCTCGACTCGATAGGTTCGCGTTGGGAGGCGATGGACGTCGGATACGTCGAGCGTTGGTAATCCGAATAAGGAGGCCATGAGAAGATTTACGAGAAGAAGGGCCGCTGTCGAGCGTCCTCGAATCGGTCCTGGTTATCTAAATTACATCGGAATCGATGTGTAGAAGCGCGATTCACTGGGGCGGACATAATCATAATATCATAAAGTAACACCTCTTTATATATCGACGTGTTTCAGCGAGTCTTGAGCTAACGAGGTGTCGAGCATTCAGCTTCTCCAGCCTCCATCCTATCTTTTTACTTCACAGGCTCGATCACGCTGAATCACGATCTCGCAATCGTTCGGTAGATCGATCGCCAATTCGTAGCAATGAATCGAGACCAAAACCGGCTGCGAGTCACCAAGGGAAATCACAGGAGGAAGATCTAAACGCTCGACACAAAATAAACAGCTGCCCTATCTGCCATCTCTCTCTTTCTCCCCCCCCCCTCTCTCTCTCTCTCTCTGTCAAAGGCATTTCGTCAGCTGATTAGCGACGTAACTCTAATTAGTAACGGCCGGCTACGCACGTTTTTCCTTATGCGGCTCGAAATAAAATGCCTACCGAAACGAAGAAAATGAAAATAAATTCTTGGTCCGTATAGTCTCGTTTGTATTTCTATGTACATTGGCCAAGCAAAGGTCTGTTGTTTTCAAAGAAAATCTTTTGCTGCTCTTATTTTTTAAATGAAGTTCACTTACCATTTAATAAAGCCCATGCATAAGTAGAGAGAAGTACGAGACACAGTACAGGTAACTGAGTTTCGCACTCCTAAAATATTTTGCAATTAATTTCTTTTTCTCGGAAAGACTCGCAACTCTTACATTCCCACACTTGGTTCGCAAGGGGCTCGCAAGGGGTTCCAAGGGGTTCCAAGGGGTGATCGCAACCATCAATGGACTCACCCTCTTCGACACTCGTCCACACGCACTCTCACGCAATTTAGCAAAAGAAGCCACGAGCGTGTGTAAGAGTAACGCTGCACCGGTTGGCTTCGGATGGGAAGAACTACCGTAGGAAGCCGAGCTCTCTTATGAAAATGTTCCAGCGAGGAGCTGAGAAAATGAATCTGTAGCATGTGGTGCCCCCGTGGAATTCACCGTAGATTCTGCCTGCAGGCTACAAGACAGACATATACGTGGTCCGGTTACCTGGCTGTAGTAGGTAAACCTCGACGTTTCTTTTCAAGATTCTTATGTATTCGTTGCATCTGCTCCTGCAGTGACGTATCATGACGTAGTTAGCTACCAACCGGGAGAGAATCTGGTCGGTGACGTCAGGAGACCAGGTGGCCTTTGAGAATGGAGTTAGGGGAGCCCGTTGGCAGCGTCGGTCTCCCCGTCACCCCTTTTCCCGTTCGTTAATGTAGAAAGGTCCTTTGGTATTTATAAACAAATCGACGGGGAGCCCAAACCCCTCTCGAAGAAATCTATTGTCCTTGAGTTCTCGACGCAAGGAGCTTGCGACTTGCGCTCTCACGGCACCGGATACATCGAGGGAAAGACGCCTCCGAACCAGGCGCACCACTTGCGTGGGATAAAGTGTGCACCAGCCCAGAGTTCACCGTCATTCCGCAACACCTCCATCCGACCTGAGTCCCGAGTGCGTTACGTCAGACATTTGGTCGGCCTTTGGGAATTCGCACTATTAAGGTATCGCCGGGAAATTGGTAAATCGGCGAGTCCGAATAGAGCGAAGAAGGAACTGATCGATGGAGAAGAAGAAGCGACGTTCAGTTTCAATGGCGCAGAGTCGACGCCACTTGTCAAGTGGACACGCATCCGCGTGCTCATCCCGTAGGAACCGACCTGACGTTTCGAGAGTATTTCTTAAGTTTAAGACGGGATAATCGTCTTACCTTCGAAGCGGCGACTTATCGACGCAGGACGATTCCTAAAGTAGAGACCTCCCATATTGGGTTCGACGTATCGGCGGGAGGAGTGTACTTTGCGTTCGGATTAAATCGCGTGTGGGCGATCGGAGGACCGGAATTATCACTACCACCACTGGCACCAGCATCACCCTGCAGTGCCACCGACACGAGCATTTCTGTCGCTTGGTCTCTTCTTCCCCGTGATCCTCTTTCCGATTGACGCGACCGAGTGAAACCCTGTTGTAAAGAGAGCAGCTATCTTCGATCGAGATGGGCCAGGCTGCAAATCGCAAGGAAAGATTCGTGAGCGTCCGTTGAAAGCATCTCTTCCCTAGGAAAATCAGGAATGACCCTCGTTCCAATGATTTATCATGCGTAGACGAAACCTTCGGAAACTAAAGCACTGGTGACTGAGGGCGAGGGGCGGGGGAAGGGGGTGCGTAGGCCCTAGGTAACTCCAAGGGTAAGAAACACCTTTCGGCGTCACAAACATATTGCGCCCGTAGCGCGCACCAAGCGCACCAAGCAGCTTGCGTAATTCCCACACATATTTTCCCCAGCAAACTTCCCCCCTTATAGTTAATAATTCGGCTGGAGTAACAATAGAGTCACTGGTTGAGGGAGCCTAAGAGAAGAAGAAGAGGAAGAGAAGGAGAAGGGCGAGGTGGGTCAGGGAGGTCACCCCAGCAGGAACTCTGGGACTCTGGGACTCCGGGAGTGCAGAACTCAAAGTCTCGAGGACAGCCACCTGGGGACACAAGCCAGTCGTGGGAGCAGCACTCCCCTATTTCACCCTTACTCCATTCCCAAGCGACCATCTCGTCTTTAATCGACTTTCGCAAATGACTGAGCTTTTCTTCAGGCATTCGGCTCAGTTCAGATACTTTGGCTCGGACGAAGCACCTAGGAGGATGCAGAAAGCTGCAGAAAGATTCGCGAGCAAACATTAAAAAAAAAAAAGGCACAGGTGACAGAAGTAGGAGAAATGGCGACGAGGCACGTGTGATAATACGAGCGATCCTCTATAGGAGGCATAAGTCACTGCATGTCTAAGCACTCTTGAATCTCCATTATCGCCGACGCAGATCACTGTTATCTGCAATTCAAGGAGCTCGAACAACCAACGACGCATGTACCTGTGCGGGAGTGTGCGCTTGCGTCCCGGGTCAGACGCTCGTCTCCGATCCGACAGTCGTTTTGCTCGTTTCTCTTTTCATCTTTTCGCCATTCTCGGAGATTCCACGACTTTTCCCTGCACCACTTATTTAAATTTGCATTTGCATCTGCATCTGCGCTTCGGACTACTCTCAACTACCAACATTAGCGGCATAAGTCCTGATGTATCGGCGACCTCTTCTTGGTTGGTTCTCACGGATACCGAAGGACCACTTATAAATTTGGGGGTGGTTACGTCGACGACAGGGGCCTCCTCATTTGCATGGGCAAGCAATTCGAGAGCTTTACAGCTCTCGCACACCCTTTGGCTCATGTTTTCTCTACGTACGACGAGACGACTGCTTACGTGACGCGCGGCTTGACGTTGTATGCGATGACGTCACAGAAGTAAACCAGCTGCTCGTGATTTCTCACGAGTCCGTAAGCCACCCCACCCATTCGAAGACAATTGAGCTTCGTGAGTTCCCTCGACTGCGCCTTGGGACGTGAGGGGTGGGAGGGAGGGAGGGGGACCTCAGGACTTTCGGCGATTCCAGGAAGTTCCATTAGGGCGGGAAGGAGGGAGGTAGGAAGGGAGCCTACCAATGCGATTCTTGGCTCCTGCTGCGACGCTTCGTGGAGGAGTCGCTGCCGTCGAAAAATGGTGATTAATATGGAAAGAGACAACCACTCGCACCCAATGCATCCGATCGCGTTGACCCCCCCCCCCCCCCCAGGGTTCGTCGTTCCTCCTCTGACATGCATAATGCACCGAATCCTTAGAATCGACTGGCAGCATCTGGGACCTGATCGAGCGTTTCGACGACGAAATCTTTTATCTTCTCGGACCAATCTCCAGACGATCGAACGATTGGACGATTGGACGATTGGACAATTCGATGATTTGGTGATTCGGCCTCGTATTCATACGAGGTCCTTGCATCTCGAACCCATGTTGTACTCGAACTGGCTCGAGCCTCGGCTGCTAGGTCCTAGGGTAATATGCATTCGTTGGACATGAATAATGTAAAGTCGAGAGAGCGAGAAAGAAGGAGGAAAGCCGAGGGAAGCCACGAGAAAGGGAGACAGAGCGAGAGACAAGCGATACTGGACGTCGCCTCGACACGTCGTTTTTATGCAGCGATAACTCTGCTCGTTCCTGCTGACCCAGAACGAATTTCTGTTTCGACGCAAGGACTCTTTGAATTAATCGGCTATTTGACAATTTTAAACCCAATACGACTTACATAGATCAATCGCAAAGAAGAAGGTCCGAATATTTTTGCTAATCAATCAATATCAATCCTACGGATCTGCATGGGTATAGAGGATTATTCTTTTCACGGGTATTGCGCGAACTGATGTTAGTTCTCATCCGTCCATTTGATTTCTATAACAGAAGTACTTTCGGATGCACCCGGGTGGTGCAATCCTCCTGAAATGCCCCACATGGTATACCATGGTATACTTCAGAATCTTGATGCATTTGCGTCGATCGAAGGCAATTGCAAAGGCGACAGAAGAACCGAGCGATTTGCATTGGCTACTGAAACTAGACTACTAGAAGTTCTAGTGGCAGTCAGGGGCGAATAAATGAATTTCGATTGAGAGTGACGACTGCAGTTTCCATGGACCTAGATTCGCATGGCAACAGAAGCCTTAAAAAATGGTCAAACATCAGTTGCGATGGAGGGAGAGGAGACTCGTCTATCGGTCTCCTCGTCTCTTGCTTCTGCCGTTTACCCTCTGTCCCCCCTGCCCCCTGCTCTCCCTGCCCCTGTCCTCGTTCGTCTTGGACAGGGAGTTCCCACAGACCGCCTCTGCGCATCTGCTTACTAGGAGAGATCAAACTTGATTCACAGATCCGAATGCCGATCGTGTACGAGAAAGTCGATAGACGCGTAGAACTCTTGCGAGAAACTCGCGAGAGAATTTCGGGCGACCGTCGTTTATTGCGTAAGATCAAGTTTATTTCTCGCACGTAATCTCTACCTGTTAATTAACTGCGCGAGTACCTGAACGGGGGCGAGGAGCAGGACACAGAGAGGGGAGGCGCTGACTCGCGGAAGGCCCCGATACCAATTAAATTAAATCGAGATCACGCCCTGCAGATAAGCGTACAATTAATCAGCCTTGTGACAATTAGAAATTTCATTAACGAGCCAAGCGATCGAATAAGAGTGAAGAAAGAGAAGGACCGCTCCAGCCGCTCCGGCCGCTCGGAGCTCTCTGCGACTGCCTAATTGTAAATGAGTATCGAGTGTCCGACGATTGGTTGTTTCGTTACGTCCGGTAGAGCAGCGAGTGGACCACCGAACGAAGGACGGAATTTTGGAAAATCTGGAGTAGGCCCGTCGTTAAGATCGACGTACGAAAAAACATAAATGAAAAGGCGAGAGATAACGGTACTTTCTCGCCAAGGAGCACTATTGCCTGTACGTTAATTCTTGCTGAAAATTAAAATGAAAATAGCAAAACTACAAGAGATTTTTACAAACAGCTGGATCGCGTCTGTTCGATCGAATCAATATTACACGGAACGAATTCAGTTCGCAACAGGTCGGCTCTTTCCACGAGAGTTCTCGAAAGAGCTACGACTTTGCCGCCATCTCTAGAAACTTTGAGAAAAATCGAAAAAGTGAAATCCTGGCTCGAACGGCCGCAGGAACATGTGAGATTCTTTTAAGTTCCAAGGCGAATGCTCTTCCGAGAGGATGCTGCTCCTGCCTCCAGCTGCATCTTGCTGGAAGACTTTTTCGAGATCAAATTAATATTCCGTGCGCGTCGCAAGTGGCGTGTAAGAGGATGTTTCCATGATATGGCCTATGGTCCAGCGTGGTCCAGTATGGGTCGCAGCAGCAAGACGAATGCCTCGTGGTACCTGAGCTGCATGCGCGCCGCTTCCTTCCGAGCGGGTGGCATGTTTCTTCGACTGTCGCGTCCTCTTGTACTTTTATGATCAACGGCCAACCTTACGAAGAGACAATAATTGAAATAAAAGTACCGTTGAGTCAGCGAGCAGCCGAACGCCGGCGCAGTGACGCCACCCAAACGTCTTCCTACGTGGAGACTCCTGCTAACGTAACGTAGCGCTGATAAGGACGATGACGTATACGAGGAAAATGACCGGTATCTGTCATCGGCACGAATCTCATGCAACTTGCAGTCACCCGGAAGAAAATCTGAGAATCAAGAGACACGCACGCGCTTCCTCGTATCTTTGAATTTCTTGTTTCAGCACGTTGGCAAACATGGACTATGGAGTCTTTTATCGCGGGAAGCCGCAACGCCCACGTACGATAGTCTACGGATCATTGACGTCATGAGACGAACTTGTGACCCCGAAGCTCGACTAGCTCTCGAAAGCCTCCAGCGAGGCTGCTTTTCCCTTGCACATTCCTAACAGCCTTCCCTTCGTCTCTTCTTCCAATCGGTTTCACTCGCTTCTCTCTTTGGCCCGGCCTGGCACAAGAATTACCGCCGAGCAGTAGAAAGAAACTGAACGGCAGAGCGATGGTCATGCGGAGAACCAAAGAATTTGGACATAATCTGAAATTACGCGAAACTGCGCGAAATTCTAAAAAATGCTTTGCCGTTGAAAAACATGATATCGAAACGATTGGTGTGGGTCACGGGAGGTCACCGACAAATTTAAGGTCACGCATTCGAATTATTGCGCGATATCCCCAAATTATTAATGCGAAGAAAGAATCTATCTTTAAGAAATGCACCTTCGGGCAGTGATAAACTGCCGACGTATAAAAAGACACGTGCAAACAATCGAACGTTGCACGCGGCCACGCGGAGGCAACGTGACGGTCGAGCGATACAAAACCAGAGCACCTGCTGTCTGCTGATCCGAGCACCGAGGATCCCGTCGCCACGACGTTCCGACGTCCCGACGCCACCCACTCGCTCCCGCGCTTTCTCAGATCTCGCGCGATCAATGGGTGACGCGCGCGACGCCCACGTCGCGCGCTTCGGCAAGCAACAATAATTCTTTTCATCGGATATTCTCGCAAGTAACAATCGACTCGTGCTTCTTGAGGCGTCGGGATGCGCGAGTGGTCAACGGATCTCGAATGCCGAATAGGAAAGGCCGATTTCAAGGTCGATGAGAAAAGGTCAGTCGATTCCTATGCAACTCGAAAAGCCGAATCACTTTGCAGCTTTGATGAAGCCATCAGCCATCAGGGATCATCCATCACGTTGCCATTTAATTAATGGCTCTTTTATCGAAAGCAAATTTCTTGCACGAAGATGCGAAGCGCGACATGTCACGTGTACTCGCGCGACGGCTCATCGACGCCTCGACGATTCGACTCCTCGAATGCAAGACGCCTAATTATTATCGGGAATCGCGTGGGCTTCGCTCGCCACTATCGATATATCAATTAAAGCATTAAGCGAGGCGCGACTGACAAGGCGCTCGACCAAATCGCTTTTTCTCCTCTATTTCTACTGCTCAGCTTCGTCACCCCCCTGTTCGGCCTGTTCGGCCTGTTCTCTCCCTTTCACATCGCGCACCCTCCTCTCGTCTCCCGCCGCACGACGTCTCGCCGGAGGGTAGGGCGAGCCCACACATTCCAGGTGCCGCGAATACGAATTGTTAAGCCTTGCTCGGCAGCAAGGACCCTCCCAACGTGCTTTCAGAATAGCAGCTTCTTAATGCGCGGACAACTGGGCTTCGACGCGACGTCCCCTGGAAGAAGCGATCGGCCTCTCGCAACCTCACAGGGGCGAGCGTGAGAACCGAGAGGGAGAATTTAGCCCTGCTGGCTCATTCACAGCCGGTTTCTACTTCCTACGTCGCAATTCCTACCGGAATCGAGTGCTGAAACACGTACGGTGCACTTGTAAGAGAAGTATTAACTTGCGTTAGGAAAAGATGCTGCGCAGAGAAGTTATGTCACAGGAAGGAATCCCTGCCACCTTTAACCTTCGAATCGGTCTACCTATCGACCTACTCAATTTCAATTCTTCCCTCTTTCGTATCTCCCGACTCTCTTGGAGGTTGCTGACTCTGCCGTGAATTGCCGTTGCTGCGTATTCATGATAATTTTGCCCTTCAACGAGCCTGGTCGAGGGGCAGGCTGGGTGGCTGGGTGGCTGGGTGGCTGGGTGGCTGGGTGGCTGCCAAGGAGAAGGACAGTGGTAGCAAAGCTGCCTATCCCCTCTCCAAGAATACTCCCTCCAAGGAGCATCGATGTCGCGTGTCCTAGCTCCCACTCCTCCTGGAAGTGCAGCTACGCACACAGAGTGACGTTTGCTGCATCAACTGAGTGGCGCTAGTAGAGTCGATGTGTGTCGAGGTGCGGGGGGGGGAGGGTGAGGGGCATCGAGGGGGAGGGGCTGAGGCCAAACTGTCAAAGAGTGCTGGTGTGCAGAGCGGCTTCTCCGTGCGTGCGTGTAGATGTTAAGAGATCGTGGACCCCTGATGACCAAGGAACGTGTGTGCGAGGAAGACGCTTCGAGAGAGAGAGAGAGAGTGAGAGGGGGCGAGGAGGGGAGGGGGAGGAGAGTGTGCGTGTGTGTTGCGTGGCGCGTTGACGGGCGGGAAGGGAAGTGGAAGGAGAGAAGAGAGAAGAGAGATGCGAGATGCGGGAACAGATGAGAAGGAGGATCGTGGAGTAGCTCAGGAGGTGGTGATCCTACTGGCGGTTTAGTCGCAGACTGTCCGCTACTACGCACAGTTACTACTCACCTGTTGCAGACGCTGAGTGCGTCTCTACGGGATCACGGCGGAAACGGTCGGATCCATGCGCCCAGAGGAAACGAGCTCCCACGACGTTCTTACTTCGACCCTCGCGAGCATCCGACGCCTCCGACGCCTCCGACGCCTCCGACGCCCCCTTCGGCGCTTTGCCCGATAATAACGTCAATCTTCGTAATTCGACATCTCGAACTCCTTTGCTGCCCCCCTTGTTTATGGCATTGCTTATTCTCGTGAGACTGTTTGTTACTTTGTTGCTATTGTTGTTGTGGCTACGTCTGTTGGTACGAAAGAGTAGTTGGGCTATAGATCCCATGTCTCTTGGAGTAATAAACGAAAACGTAGATCACACAAGTGGTAGTGCACGAGGATGTGTGTGAGTGGAAGCGTGCAAAACGTGAAAGACGTGGAAGGAAAAGCGGCGGGCGGGGAGAGGGAAGAGTGGCGGCATCGCAATTATCAAAATTACCTCAATAAGGAGATTCTCAATAATATTCCGATTAGCTGTGACTTGTCTGCTGATACCTGCAGGTGTGCTGTATACATGTGACTGTCCGAGTGTGCGTGAACGTGAGGCGGCGATAATTCAAGACGAATTACGAGGAGGCGACGACGCTTTGCCGCGTCTCCATCGGCGCCATTGACTGTTCATCATTGAGTCCTTCCGTCTTAACATCTTTTCTGCACAAAGTAAGTAAAGTAGTGTAAACCTGAAGTGAAGTAGAATTAAGTTGAAGAGTGAAACGATAGGAGAATCTCTAAAGTTTCCCACGTAGCTTTGCATCTGCAAAACAATTTTTGCCCGGGAAACCAAATTTGTCGACGCATGTGGTCCACGCGATTTCGTCACGGACCTCCAGAAAATATCGTTTCGCTGACGGGTTGTCAGGAGAAGAGTCACAACATTCGATATTGCAGATGCTTATCTCAAAGATACGGGGAAACAAATTTATCAGTGATGGATCTTCTTTATTGCAATGAATGGTCTTATCTCAATAGGACTCTTGTAATCGCGTTGGGTCGCCACACGTTTCTTTTATCGCGAAAAAGAAAAGATGGAAAAATAAGGGGGGGGGAACGAATAATAAAGACTGGTAGGGTGGGGGGGGAGGGAGGGAGGGAGGTGTTTTTTGAAATCGGAGACAGGCGCTACTAGGTGCTCGTTTGTCCTCGCCCGTTAGCAGATGTTCGACACGACTTGGGACGAATGTGTCGCGAGAGATCTGGCTACGTATAAATCTTAACGGTAGCCAGGTTACACGCCTACGAAGTCTACGACACCAACGACACCTATGACGTCCCAGATAAAGGGCAACAATGGCGCAAAGGAATAAAGGGCAACAATTTCCTTACTGCTCATAGCCCGTAGTCACCCGTAACTTGGCAGGCGCCTCCAAATCCGACTCGCCTTCCTTTTACTTGAACACCGTGAAACCCTGAGCAGACTGCCACCAGACGTTATCTGTTCTAAGCGGCTGCCTTGACACTCGCCGTCCAACATTGTCTCCTTCGTGTAGCACGCTGGATGCTGCTTACACTCAAACGCCTATCGGTGTTATGCCCTATTCTTCGTACGTGGTGGTGGTAACTGTGGGTGTGTGATTACCTTATGTCATCGAGTCTTGATAAGATAAAGGGTTAAGAAGAAAGAGCAATGGTCCATCACG
Source organism: Trachelus tabidus (assembly GCA_030142655.1). Classification (NCBI taxonomy): domain Eukaryota; kingdom Metazoa; phylum Arthropoda; class Insecta; order Hymenoptera; family Cephidae; genus Trachelus; species Trachelus tabidus. Next base: position 180,047 of record JARQTI010000286.1, on the reverse strand, counting down.
TGCGTTTGTCGATATGATCGTATAGATTATAGTTTAGATTTGCCGAACAACAAAATACCTCTTCTGCTCTGTCCTTTTTTCGAGACTTCCTTGTACCGTTGGCGAAGTCTTACTTGTAGGTATTGGTGTGCGTAATCGTGCACCATTACGCACTCACGCATGCACGCATTCATGCGTTCCCACATGAGTCCGCGCTGTGCCGGCAGTGATTCGTCATAACGGTCGTGGCGAAGACGTTATGGAATACATGCGCGATGAGGACAGGGGCGCCCCATTACGACTTCTCCCTTGCGTAAGATCCCCTGGCTCACTACCTGGCTTTCGGGCCTTTTCGCTCATTCTTCTTGAGTCCCGGACCCCTCTAGGAAAAGGGGCCCGGCGCACGCCCATCACCAATGCCAGGGGTGGCTGTGGTTTATTTTTTCCCGACCTCATAAATCCTTTCAGGCGTTGAAACGTTCCACTGGAAGAAGCCATTGTCCTGCGACAAAGCGACAGAGGGCTATCTTGCGCTTCCGAGTTAGCGCCACTCCCGCAGACGCTTCTCTTTTTTTTTTTATTTCATTCTGCTTGGCAGACGAAGTTCTCTAATCGAGTGAAAGACTCGCGAAAACTTTTCCTCGGAAGAACTCACGAGACTCGAGAACACTATTGAGCAGAGATGGGAGATACAAGGCGCGTAGTAGGCGATTGAGTAAGAGTAGTAAGCATGCGGGAATAGCAAAGAGTGGAGGGTAGTGAGGTGGAGAGGTACGGGAGGACAAGAGGAAGGGGAAGGATCCTAATGAGGCTGTCCCTCTCGTGGTCTTGGCTCTCGGAGGGACTACCGAGGCGGCGGCAATCGACTTGAGCAGACCAAAGTAAATGAGCAGGTGCCCCTGGTATGCGCCCCGCCTACGCTATCCTTTCCACTCCTCTCCTCTCCTCCTCGCGCCCTGCTCCTCCCGCAGCACCAACCGAGGTGTGAGTGACTGCGGCTTCGTGTCTCCCTCCGCTTCCTATCGACGACGAACCCACCGGCGATGCACCTCCAGGCGGCTACTTGCCCACTGCGAATAACCCGAGCCTATCGATCGAGAGGAGACTTTTCCCGAGGAGCGTCATCGCGTGTCCGACTACATCGATCAATGCAATGAAAATCTTGCATTTCTTTTTATTTCTTTCGTCAATTGGATCGTCCCGGACTGTGGCCACATCTCATTCCATTCGAGTGAAACACCCTGTGCATAATTGTGTGGGGCTTTCATGAAGATGCGACGCGCTGGAAGGAACAAGGATCGAAGGACGGACGTTGACTTCTCGCAGAGGGAAGGGACGTCAGCGCCTCCAGACGGCGGCTGAGATTTTGAACAAACATTGTCGCGCGTGAACGTGCGTAGAATGTGCGTAGAATTGTGCAAGTTGAAAGTTGGAGGCGCGCGCACGAGCCTGGAGTTGAGGCGAGCGTGCGAGCGCATCGGCTGAAGTTGTAAATTGAAAAGCCAGAGTGTTTACACTGTCGAGATGGAGACCACTCGGCTCTCGTACGAGGCCGAAGAAGCGGCCCTGGACAAGTGGGCGCACGTCTCGTGATAGATCTTCAAGGTCGCCTGCATTTTTTAAACTTTTAGAGTCTCTTTCTTTTCCTTAGCTCTTTGCTCTCTGCTCCTACATTTTTTTTTAAATGCCGTTATAATCCCCGATCTCTGCTTCCTTGCAAGGGGAGCACGTGGTCGATCAAACAGCTGGATCATCTCGTGCGTGGCTCAGGTAAAATCTCTTTCTTGCTTCGGAGATGATGGTTGGAGGGAGGGAGGGGGGGGGGGCAGGGTGCCGTGACCCAGGTGTATCGCACAACGTGAATCGAGTATCTCGCGGAGTTCACCTACCTCCCTTCCTCCTCCCTATACGATGACTCTCCTTCCTTTTAAGATCACTAACGATCCATACGATGCACATCCGCGTTTCTTCTTCCTTGACTCCTTCTTCCTACTCGATGCCCACTCAAGCTTCGCGACCAATCGCATTGCATCCTGAGGGCCACGCATTCCTTTCAACATGAAAATTCGTGGCTCCAGCAGCGAAGCACTTAGCGCTTCCAGTAAGTCATAACTTTCGACTCAAACGAGCCACGTGTCCAAACTTACCGAGATGTACGCGCGTGTCAATATCCTTCCTACGATCGTTTACTCTCTGATTGTGCCAAGTCATTGGCTATTTTTTTTAAGAAATACGCAACATGAACGCTAGATACGTGTCCATTGAAAGTCAGCGCAGGTGGTTAAAAAAAAAGACGCATCCTTCGAAATATCACTTCAGCCAGGCAATTCGGCGTGAGAATCCTAAGGTATTTCGCGCCGTACAATGACTTACAATTAGTTCAGGATTCGATGCAAGAGAGTAATTTGTAATTTGGCATTCCCGACATGGACAATAAGTGAAGTCGGTTGAGCAAGGACAGAGATGGATAGATAGACTATTTATTAATAGCTCAGCACTTGCCGTTCTAAAAATTGAGAGAGACGAAGCGCGGAAGGGAGAGAAATGGTGCGAATTTGAAACGAGGGGGAGGATGGGCGTGGTCGCGGACTCGTCGATGCGTCTCCGCGAAGTGGTGGTCGCGCACCCACCTCGAATCTACGGAAGCCTACGCGCTCTTGGTTAGTTAGTTTGCGATCGCAAAAGGAGGTGGGCAGGCAGGCAGGCAGGCAGGCAGGCAAGCAGGCGGTCAGGGGGGTTGGGGTGGGAGGTCGAAGGTGCTCGCGCTAGCGCTAGCGCTAGCGTTGCCGGTTGTACTGTCGTTGAGTACCTATAAGAGACTCGAAGATAAAGCAGCAGCAACAGAGAGGTCCAGCGATAGATGTAAAATGTAGCGCTTAAGGAGTCCGAGCATGTGCGTAAGTGTAAGCGTCAGCGTAAGTACGAAGAGCATGTGCGTAAGTGTACCACGAGCGTAGCGTATGCGTGAGCGTGAGCACGAGCATGAGCGGGACCAACGTAAGAACATAAGAACGGGAAACGAGAACAGAGCTCGAAGAGGGTGGAGAGCCGTTGCTGCGAGGGTGGGGGGTGTTGCTGCACGCGCCGGAGGGGCGAGGCCGAAGGCTCCGGAGTGGGGGAATATCACCTCCGTGAAACTCAAACACCCGCCACGCCACGAGTGAGTCTCACAGTCGGCGCGGGACTGCGCTATAAGGAACGTCAAACTTTTTTGTTACGCGACGCATTCTGACCCCCACGTTATCACTTGCCTTGTTCTCGTCGTCGCTGTTGTCGTCTTCATCGTCATCGTCGTCGTCGTCGTCGTCGTCGTCGTCGTCATCATCCTCGGTATCATCGTTAACGACGAAATCAAACCTTAAGTCATCCTCATTCTCATCCTAGCAGTTTTCACTGTCGTCGTCATCGTCTACTTTTCCGTCCTCTCTTGGTCCTTTCCCTCGCGCACGTATTGGCCGACGCCGTGCGATTCGCAACAAAAAGTTCTTCCTCCCAGTGTGGCTGTTACTCATCTTACTCTACTCCGTCGGACCTTGTCCTGCTGCAACGACATGTCGACGATACAACCACGCACGGGATAACGCAGCCTCCAGCTATGGCCAGAGGTCACCGGATTCCTTCCACCTCACATTCCAGTCTTGCCTGGTGCTCTTATTCGTCTATTCACTGATTGAATCAGGCAGTGATAGAAGTTAATTTCGCATTCGAATTACCGTACCGAGGGATGAAGATTATTCGAATATCGTCTCAAGAGATTAATGTTTTGAGTGAACAAGTGAGTAATTTGATGGCGATCGGTTGTTGTGGCTACACATGGTGCGCGGAACCTTTGTCCCCCTGTGCCTGCTCGAGCCTGGATGGATGTTAGGTGACATGACTGCCCCCCTCAGTTACGTCAATGGATCATTGGATTTCCCTGAAGAGAGACGTACTTCTGCCGGTGCTGAAGAGACGCGAGAGGCGATAACTTTATCTTTTACTGCCGAGGGTTTGACGTCTGAATAAAGGACGACTGCAGAACGTGCCTTGTCAAGAGTTGCGATGCTGCAACGAATTTCTCCAATTATGTAGCCAGATTGCACGAGTTGCTTCAAAATGAAAAGTCAAGAAAGCTTTCGCTTATGAAAGTTTGAATCATGCTATAACGAGACGAGATAACAAAATTGTTACTTTCGGTGATAAAATTTACGAATTGAACGTGCTGTTATCGTTGACGTTATTGTTGCTGTTGCTGTTCATGTTGCTTGTTTCGCTCTGGTTGAAATTTCGTTGATGGTGCTGATACTGGTGCTACTAGTGACAGTGCTGATGTTCTTTGCTGCGTTGGTGCTAGTGGACTTTTTCGAAAAGTCGTCGACGATTCTAGTGATCGGTCGTCTGATTTGTGTGACAGACGACACAGCGAATTTCGTTTTTAAAGAAATAGCGTCGATGTGTGCGGCAGTGTGGTCTCACCAACTGGAAAAGCCGAACGTGCTGTCCCCTCCCGTTCTGTGACAATAGATAAAAGTAAGTCTATTGTGCAAATGATAAATACCTATATAAATATGGCGGGCTAGCGACTACGAGACGGTTACTGGATTACTGGATTACTGCTGGACTGTATATGGAGGCAGATACAAAAATCCTTGTCAGTCAATATCCTTCTTAGGCTTCGTTTTATTTAGCACTGGCTAATTTTAGCGTTGACTTTTAGACTGGTTATGAGTCTAAGTCAATCTATCAATACTCGAACTAATTGAAACAAAGAGTTACGTTAATCGGGTAGTAAGTACGCTGCACCTTGAATTCGGACTCGAGTTTTGACTCTCGAATGCCCATCGGAGAGAAGCGTCGAGGCGCTGAGCTACGAGCCAATACTTGGTGATAATGAAAACGGGGCGCATGTTCAACAACTTCATTGTCTCTCGATCGTAATTGAGGCGAGAGCACGCGTGAGAGCCGGCTGTCTCGTGTCAGGTGTCAGGTGTCAGGGCTCTCCAGTTTTGTTTGCAAACAACGCCGTCCAGCTATCGCAACCTCCTCCTCTAGCAACTCCAGTTCAAGGCGTCGCACGATGGACGCTGCAGTTGGACGCTCTGTTGTTTCTGTCTCTTCCATCAACTTCAGCCGCATTTCGTTCTTTCATCGAACGAATAGGAAACATCGACTTGGCGCTCTGGAATAATTCGCTGCCTAAAAAAGTGCTTCGCAAAGTCGTGTATACATATACGTTTAGATGGGTATGTCCGCACCTTGATAATTTTAATACCCGATTTGTCACCCGCGATACGTGAGAGAAGAAAGGCGCCCAAGGAAGAGAGATCTAAATCTTAAATATCTCAAAAATTTATATGAACTTGTAGAGTTCATGTTTTCTGTCTTATTCTCTTCGCTCGAAAATCATTTGAATGACGATTTTAAAGCTGACCGATTCGATTCGAACCGATCGAGTACCTTCAATGTCTCTATATCTTCGCAGACAGTGACTTTCACGTGTAATGTTTCGCCTCGAGTAATCCTAGAAGGAAATAATCTTGATCTTACGTATACCATTTTTTCGAGTTCGATGATGATCGAACGTGAGCAATCTCGGTGATTGCGGTGCAATTAGGAAATCCATTCGAAGTAACAGTGCGCGAATGAGTCTGCCGTGCAATGAGCTACCGTGCTTAATCGAACGACGCCATAAATCTCGTCGGTCAATATTAGATTTTCGCATTTTTCTCGTCGTCGTGTCGTCCACCCGCACCGAATGTAACGGCGGGCAGCCAGTTCGTCTAGCAAAGTTATCCTTCCGTGCATTCAGGGGCAGGCTGCTCACTGAACACGATGGCGTGTTCACCCTATTGCAGGGTCGAGGCTCAGAGAGACGAAGACTTGACCCAGTGACGAAGAAACGGTCAATTGGAAATCGATATACGCCGCTGGAGCTGAAGTTGCATGTTCACATGATCAGCTTCTGTCGGACAGTGAAACGGCAACACGTGATTAAACTCTGAAAATTCTATAAATTAATATATCCTCTTTCCCTCTCTCTCTCTACGTGCTAAATGTCCTACATGTCTCTTATCACAGGCGAAATCTAGGTTGGCTTAAGGTTTCAAATCGCAGGCTCCTGTCTATAGGTTGGCCGTTCTTTGAGGCTTTGCGTATTGGAGAGTCGGGCCTTTTTGGCAATAAAATTCAGATCTGCTTTCTCAACGCGTACCAATTCATCTGGAACGGATGAGCCTTATTTAACCTCTATTTATCTTTTTCTATCAATTGGCAGAGCCCATACACTCCAGCATCCGTACGTCCAAATGTGCTTTTCTTGAAAAAAATATTCAGTCGAACTTTAACACTTTTTGCGTATGTCAATCCTTTTGAGAAGTTTACCATGGCTACGATGGCATCCGAGGTGTCGCCGGCAATGTGTCAAGTAAAACTTCTTGAGAAACCAAAGATTTCTTTGTGGTCCACAAGCGCCGCTCCGTTACCACGTCCTCTCTTGATAAAGATTCTCCCTCGTACTCGCTTCGGGCACTATCGCACGCGGAAGCGGCTAACCAATTCCGGAAGAGGAAAATTGTATTTCGACTTGAGCTTTTTTTCTAGTCAATCGACTTGCAGGCCTATAATTTCATGCAATTTCTGAAAAATTGTTTTCATTGAAATTGAGAATCCCTGACTTCACCTGTCTGCCGCTACCACACGAGAATGTGCTCCGCGTTAATTACGTGAGCCGAGAGTGAAGACGATTGGACCCTCTTGCGGCAGCATCCCTTTTCTCTCACGATGCGTACTCCGCTACTATTGTAGTAAGACATACGTATATTGCTATAAATAATAATAATTGTGCTAATATCCCATTATCATTTCCGTTTTGGTCTTTTATCGGTTGTTTTCTTTTGTTATCAGACCATTACTCAATTTTCGATGAATCGGTGACTCTTAACGTTAACTTTGCTAGCAATTGTTCGCATATTGCTATGCGTGTGCTTCGTAAGTCCCTGTCGCATAGAAGAGAGGAAAGGGTCGATAAAAGAGCAAGAAATATGGGAGAGAATCGCGGGATATTTCGAAGGATTCTTTAACACGAGGATCAGGATGGGGACGACTGTCCGTGATTTAGAAAGCGTTGTCCGGGAAGCCGCAAGTGCGTGCGCGTCCGCGATTCCGAGATAAAGCTCTCGTACGAGCGGCTTCTCTGATGTTCGAAAGGAGAGGCGGCTGAAGCGAAGGATGCGCTGGAGCCTGGAGGCTGGACCTTCGAGATATGTCGTCCGACTCCCACGAGTAGCCGCTTAAGACCCGTTTACACTGCTCCCATTTTGGCTTTGGGCAGCCACCGCGTCTCTCGACCTGTCAGATGCTGTCCTAAGAATCCTCCTTAAATCCGAGACACCGAGGATCTCTCGTGCTTTGGTTCGAGAATTGGCTGAGGAGGAGACTGGGAACGAATCGAAGGGGGAGGGTCGCGCCCGTAGCTGTCTCACGGTGTGAAACTGCCTTAACTTTGGGACTTTAGGAAGCGTCCACATCGCGCGTTGCTTTGAAACTTTAAAAGATTCTCGCTAATGCTTTTTCTTTGTCTTCAGCCGCGCGGAATGGCGCCGGAATGTCGTCGAGTTTTCTCGATTGGCTGCTTCACTCGCAGGAGCAGGACATGTTTCTTCGCAGTTGAGCCTTTCATCTTAATATTATTTTAACCTTCAAGTATCTCTTGATCTATGAACTGGGATCTTATCGCCGCGATCAAGTCCCTTTGGTCTTGCAGCGATGCGATTCGCGTTCCATCACGTAACTCCGTATTTTACTGTTTTATCCTATAAAAATACAATGACTTCGCCCATCCCCCATTAATAAATTATCAAACGCCTATGCGCTAAATATTAGTTCGTTCTTCATATTGTGCATCTTTGGGTAGAAATTAAATAAAAGAAATAGCGAGAGGGTTTGTCGAGCTGGGACTCGAAAGGAAAACTATGACACAGATGAATGCGCGAGTGGCATGGCGGCGGTTTGCTGCAGGTTATATGACACACGGCTCACGGCTTACGGCTCACGGCAGACTCGTCCGCAGGATTACTTAGCGCGGTAATGACGATCGGTCGGCAGATGGCAGCCGCGATAAAAACTTGCCTTACTGCGACGTCCAGAACCGCCATATACTACTGTCCTGCCTTCGAACCTTCCTACGGCGTCTCTAAGTTTCTTACCACATATTCTGGAGCTCTTTGTACTGTTTGTATGAAAGATACATGCGGCGCCCTCATCTTCTCTCCCGGAATGATCCTCCGTCCGAAGGGAAAAGCATCGATTCGAGAATTCATTCGACCGTTCAGCGGATATTCTATCTCTCCATCCGTGTTGATCCGACAGTGGCTCATGCTCCTGCTACTTTCCTTCTATCGATTCGATTCCTCTTCCGGCGAGTTGTTTGCAGGCAGGAAACGATCAACGTTTGTGCATCGCGACTGCATCGCGTTTCCATGATACATCTTCAAAATTTTTCCAAACTGCGAGTGGGAATTCCGAGAACCGGTTTTTTTCCTCTTAGTCAAATACCTGGCTAGTATTAACGTTCTCGCAAAAGGAAGCCACGATTTGGAATGAGTCCGTTCGAAGTATCAATCCCCGTTTTGGAAATTTCTTAAATGCTTTAGCAAACTTTAGTTTTGAGCAATGTAAATATTTCTTGTATAGTTCTTGTTATTCTTCAATTACTTTGTAATTCGTGGCTTTCTCAGATTGTCTCAAGTTTCTGCATTTTCGATCCTGAAATCTGCCTACCGTTCTCGACTATTTCCTTTGTCCAGCATCTGGAGCTTCGTGTCTTCCCTGCATATTCCTGCATATCCCCGTCACAGATTTATGCTCTCTCGCCGCGCATCTATTTACATTTCAAATATTCATTGAATCCGTCCTCCCTGGCTCCACGAGATCCAACAGATCAGAGAAAACATCTCCCGAGGCCGATTGCGCGGTGTTATGACAAAGTGCCGTTGTCACGTCGAACATGGGAGAACTTTCCGTATAGCAGTTTCTTGTCCAGAAGAAATTTGACAATCAGACAAATCCGAGCAGCTTTAGAATTTCACTATCTCTTTGAACATTATCTACGGATTACCTACTCTCCCAGGCGTGCTCGATCTCTCTCACCAATAGAGAGAGAGAGAGAGAGAGAGAGAGAGAGAGAGAGAGAGAGAGAGAGAGAGAGAGAGAGAGAGAGAGAGAGAGAAAGAAAGAGAGAGAGAGAGAGAGAGAGAGAGAGAGAGAGAGAGAGAGAGAGAGAGAGAGACAACGGGAAGGGGGATAAAATTACTACTCCGATAATAATACCTACTGTTCTTATCGATACTCTGATAGGCTATGAGTTGACATATGTAATCGCATGATCTTCATTGTTGCAGGCGAAAAAGGTGGGAGGAAGGAGAATCGCGGTAGGAGGGGAGGCATCGGTGGGAGAAGGGTCAGTAAGGGCAAGAAGGGGCCCAGGCGGCGGGTGCCGCGTCTCATCGATGACGATGGCCGAGAGCGCCGTGGAGGACGCCGCGGCGCCCCCAGGGCCAACGAAGCCACCTCCATGTACAAATAACAACACGCTCGCCGCGACGGCGAACCGTAATCATCGGCCGCGCAAGCGGAAGCGGCTCTCCCAGGTCCTGGATATCCTTCAGGCGCACAGAAGTTCACCCTCCGAAGGAGAAGTCTTCAGATTCGAAGGGTCCGTCGTATCGGAGGAGGACGAGGACGCATTCGGTTCGCCCAGATCCTCGAACCTCGAGAGTCCAGGCATTACTTTCTCTCCGTTGCGACTCAAGGAGGAAGGTAGTCCCTCTTCTTCATCGGCCGTAAATGTCTCGACGAGCGGGCCTGGGCAGGGCCCAGCATCAGCGTCCGTCCCAGCCTCGTCGTCGACCTTGCCAGCAGCCTCGACCATTGCGTCGGTCTCAACTACCGCGAGAATGGCTGATACCATCCCGACGCCCATTCAGATGCCGACGTCTATGACAATCATGGACGAAGAGGAAGCCGATATCCCCCCACGTCGCAGCAATCTTCAGTTGAGTCATCATCATCGGCACCATCGTCATCGTCATCATCATCCAGTGCCAAAATACACGGGTTGTGGATGCACGAACTGTACGACTTCCTCCGGGATGCTGCTTCCGTCGCCGACTTCGCCTCTCGCACCTCCCGGGTTCCTCGGTACTCTCGCCCCATTGACGCCCCTGACGCCACTGACGCCTCTGTCCCTGACTCCTCTCACACCAGTCTCACCCTCGCCATACAGCTTCGAGCACTATCTCCACACCAAGTACCTTCCGGACATCTTTCCAAGACGAAGCCAGTCAGACTCGGATGTCTCGATCTGGGAGTCACCTCGTGGTCTGCTGACTGTCCCTTCTCAGAGCGGTCAACAGCGTCAGCATTCGCATTTGCAGTCACATTCGGAGACGGAGGTTGAAGCGGAAGCGGATCTGACAGCGTCAGCCCGAAGTCGTCACCGAAAGACTCTCGAGGAAAATGGTTCGACGGTGGGATGCCCTCAGGAGTCGCCGCTCGACCTCTCGATGAAGAACGTCGCTGTGGTTGCCGCAGCAGCAGCAGCAGCCGTTTCGACGTGCTCCTCGTCCTCATCGCAGTCGTCGTTGTCTTCTTCGAATCCGGCGAAGCCACCGGCACTCCAGTTGCTGCCGCCCGGTATCGTAACGAGTCGCGGAGCTGTGAGCGTCCCGGTCGTTCGAGGCGACGTGGCGTCGCCGACCACCAAGGAGAGCGTCGCCGTACGCTACAATCTCGAGGTGTCGCCCGTCGTCGAGGAGATGCCGCCTGGGGCCGACGTGGCCTACGTGTGTCCAGTCTGCGGTCAGATGTTTAGCCTTCACGATCGGCTTGCCAAGCATATGGCTTCGAGGCATCGCCGCCAGGGTGCGCAGGACGCCTCCGCGAAAGCCTACCTCTGTGACGTTTGCAAGCGCAGCTTCGCCAGATCGGACATGCTCACGCGACACATGAGGCTGCACACCGGCGTGAAGCCATATACCTGTCGAGTGTGCGGCCAAGTCTTCAGCAGGTCGGATCACCTGAGCACTCATCAGCGCACCCACACGGGCGAGAAGCCCTACAAGTGTCCGCAATGTCCGTACGCGGCTTGCCGCCGCGACATGATCACCAGACACATGAGGACCCATGCGTCTCCGCGGTACCCCGACGGCGCCCAGACGCCTAAGACGGAGCTCGTCGTGCCAGGCCTCGAGAGTCCAGAGTCACCCTCGTCACGCGCTCTGGCCGTTGCGCCTTCGCCCTCTCCGTCACCCACCTTCAGTTCAACGGCTACACCCGTGTCGACGCCTACAGCGACGCCGACGCCCTCTCCTTCGCCCGCAGCCCTCAAGACTGAATGACCGAGCGACCATCTTCGTGGCTGCACGGGAGGAGCTACCAATTCGATCTTCGACTGACGAGGTGCTGTCATTCTGGTCTTCGATGCCAGGTGGCGACATCTCATCGAGAGAGGACAGTGACCCACAGTATTATCGTATTTTTCATCGAGGTGGATGATCGCGCAAATAAGAGGGAAAGGCTTTTTCTCGCAGATCTATCTGCTTCTTCTATAGATAAGTGTGTTTCCGCCTGTCTCCGCGTAGCTACGTACTTACGTGTAGTTGTGGCGAATCTCTCGGGAAGCTGCTACTTGGAGACGCCCGCCTTCTCCCAGTCCTTGACCCATCCGCCCGCCCTTCTCTCTCTCTCTCTCTCTCTCTCTCTCTCGCTCTCTCTCTCTCTCTCGCTCTCTCCCCCCCCCCCTCTCTCTCTCTCTCTCTCTCTGTCTCTCTCTCGATTTCACCCCGTCCCTCCCCTTCCGAGCCCTCCCCGCCGCCGCGATCTATGGACTGTGTAAGGCTCCAGTGCCCACGAAGAAATTGCCAGAAGCAGGCAAATGCATTCCTCTTAAATAGGTGAAAAGCGACGCACACGAAGACGGACTGTCGGGCGAATTTTTTGCGAAAAATTATTTGTAAATAGTTGTCCGTTGGCTAAACCATCGGCAAAAGATTTCGCCCATCCTTCTTCTTTCTGCCTTGTGACTTTCTCCACTTTCTTTGACGATCCTCTTTATCGTCTTTTGTTTCCTTATCCATTATTCTTACGTAGTATGTCGTGTTCCGCCAGTGACATTCCCTGGGAGTGTCTTTGTAGGCGCGAAAGTATTCATGTGCCAAATTGAAACGGTCAGTCCAACTAACTTACTATCTATTTTCTACAATAAGATATCTATACTCTATAAGAAACTTTGCGGATCGCTCGAATTTAGCTTCGAAGGGAGTCTGTGGAAAATATTGGCCAGAGGTGACGCATTCGGATGGATCCCGCGCCCTTGTCCTTCGAAAGGCTCGACCGATGCGCCTGAGTCTCACCTGAGCCAAAAGCAAAGCGTACCTGCGAACGAATCAAGTGTGTAAATTAAGAAAGGGGTGCCCACATTGAACGGCTGGTTGATTCACGCGATTCACACGATTGTCGCTCTACGTGAGCGATCGAGTTAATTGAACAAACAAAAGATAACGAAGAAAGGACACAGGAATCGTATGTTGTCGTGTTTTTAGAAGGTGTAGTCTAAGGAAAATTGAAATGGAATATTTTTTATACACGGTGAAGATTTTTACTAAAGACTTTTGCGGAAAAAAAAAGATTTTGATCGAGCTGCGTCGTTTGTTACAGTAGATATAAGCTGGTTGTGCAGGGCATGACCGTTTTCCTGCCTTATTTTTTCCACTCTGCTTTCACTTTTACTGTCACTCTGGTTACGTACTTACGCGCACCCCCTTTCCTTAGTAGCGTATTTCCAAATTCTTCTGCCGTTCCTTTCTACTTCTAGAGAAAAGGACGCGGAATACATGTCGCGTCCCAATGAGAAACGTCGCCTTGTATTTTTGTATATCGAGATTTTTTTTTAACGATTAAGGGTGTCGTTTAGGACAGAGAGTAGCCGTTAAGTTTGATATTTCGATATCCGTTACCGAATATCTCCGGTACCTCCTCTCTTATCACTGTCCTCAATCAGTCACGATAGAGGATGACTGAGATGCAGAGAGGGATAGAGAGGGCGACGCAGTACGTTGTCGAAGAAAGAAACGTGCTAGTAAGGGAAAAAAGTGTGGACTCTCCAGGCAAGGTTCATGCGCCATCGTCGTTTGAGCTATTGCCGAGGAATTCGCGATTGTCACGTGGAGAATTGCTCGTGTAATTATTAAAATTCCGCCATCCGTACGTTTATTGTAATTCTAGTTATGTTGTTAAGTGATTAATCATGTTTAATGCTTGTGTTATTTATTTTGTTATTTCGTTGCCAAGAGCCCCGCCCTATCGTTGGTGTTAAAGCGACGTAATGCCAATCCGCGGCGTTTAAGCCTCACGGAAAGGACGCTCGGCAGATTGTCAATGTAGCCTTGTGTGCATTTACTATTGTTATGAATATGTTGAGCATGTTAATGATCCGGTTAACGTAAGTCGTATTGTTGAGCGGATGTGGCGTAGCAAGATATTTCATTGTCAGTTTGTCCCATTCCCTTTTTAATTATTTATCGTCGGGACGATCGGCTCGGCGAATCCTGGCCAAATGTATTTTTCTAATTCTAGCAGACGAGACGACCAACACTTAAGTCTTAACTGTGTGTATAAATTATTGATGATTGTGTATGTTTATTTATAAAACATGTTGTGTTTACGAATCGTATCAGAATGGAACAAATATAATTTTTGAACGAATTCCCTTTTTCATTTATTTTATTGCGTGACCATTCCCACTGCACGAGCATGTGCGGGTATTTTCATTCGAGCGACGAGAGAGTCGTGGGTTTCAGGGGAAAGCAGGAAGGAGGGAGTGGCGACCGCGAGTTACGCTGCTCTCTTGACTGCATTGTCCTTTTTTTTTTTTATCTAAAGCTGGAATCCACGTTCACGTTCCTTGGCAAAGATTAATCGATCAATCGCTTGATCGGCCGTAGCGGCTGAATTTTCAGTTTTTTGGAGTCTAACGCCAACGCATGACCGTTCTGACCGATCTGACCGTTCTCGCTAAACGACTTGCGGCTCGTACGACCGCTATCTAATCGTTACGAAAAACAAAAAAACCTTTGATCGGATTATATATTATAAATCGAGGCAACGAGTTCTGGGACTTTTTCTGTCGTTCGTGAAACGGCGAGAGGCCAAGAGAAACGAGCAACTTCGCTGCCGACGCCAATGCGTGTCCAAGTGCGACCGCGCGAACGTGAAAACGCGCCTTCAGTCCACCCACACGCTTGCCACTTTCTATTTGAGGCCTCAGTTAGCCTTTTAGACGAATCCTCGAGTTTCTTGAGTTCGACACTGTTGCAGGTACCTGGGTGATTGTTTATTCTCGAGGAGCGACAAGCGTTCATTTCGGACCTCAAGGGAATCGCCGCAGGAGGAAGTAAAATGGCCGCACCGTTCAGTTGCTTTGGCCAAGGTGCCTCTCCCTCCTCTTCCTCCTCTTCCTTCCGAAGCACACGTGACAACGTTCGTCCCCGCGCACGTGTCGCCGTCTTCCTTGCATTCTCTTCAGCTTCCGTTTATTATAAGAGAGCAGGAAACAGCTAAGGCGAGTGATTGATCCCTCCTGCCAAATTCACAGAAAGTCAAATGGTTTTCAATTCGCGAATCCTATCAGACATCGCATCAAGGACCTTCGGAAGCGAATACCAGAATAATTGCTCGTGAATGTCGGACGCCGGACGCCCACGCGTCTCAGCGATTGGCCGCGCCAACATAAATATCGTTCGAGTTGCTTTTTATCGGCGACAGTAATATTCCGTCGAGGCTGCGCGCGAGATCGAATCCCGTTGATGATTTCTTATCGAATAGAAAGAAAATTCAGGCAAATTGTCTCAGTCTCGGATCTCGCAAAGGGAATTCCCTCAATTATTAATTTTAGGCTAAACTTTGAGTAAATATGAGTCAAGAAAAAATCCTGTGCATCGAGATGTCTTGCAGCTCGCAAGTTCTTTTTTGGCACTCGAGCTGCGCGCGAGTGCATCGTGTGAGAATGCAGCCAGCAATTCACCAGAATGATATCAGCTTCTTGATTCTGATATCTCTAACGGGAGACCAGAAAAATAAAATAGAGAGAGAGAGAGAGAGAGAGATGTAAGGCCGGTTTCCTCAGCGATTAAGCAAAGGAAGTGGCGCGCGCGTGTGTGTGTGTGTGTGTGTGCAAGTGTGCCTACAAATGTAAGGCCTCAGGCCCGGAAACCATTACGTACTGGAGGATTCTCTGGAAATCTTGTGACTCAGAAGTCCCGAATGACGATTTCTGCTTTAGTCTCTATTGCGAATTCTTGCAACATCAGGGCGAAGCTACGAGACATTCCTCCTGACACAAAATTGTAGGAGAATTGCGGAACTAGACCGTCAGACTCAAAGAGTGTTCCTCTGAGAATTCATTTCTTTTTTCCCTGCGTCACATTCGTTATACTCGGATGGAAATTCATCCAGGATTTCGAGCCACTTTACCAGTCACTCTCCTCTCTGAGGTGAGACTATGTAAACTTTTGCGTAATTACGCACCAATTCCTTGTCATCGGCATTCGCGTAAAAAGAAATTGACAAAAGCTTATTTTTTCGATACAGCCAAACGATCCCTTTTATATTGAATTCCTGGATTCCGTATGTTGCTATACTTAAATTCTAGTACATCAGTGCTGAACTTTGGTCATGTGTTTGGGAAGTATGTACATCAATATCGAATATCAAATCGGACTCTTCGGTTCCCGGCGAGAGGGGATCGACCCATGTAGAAATTTGGGTATGTTGTCACGTGCTCCCAATCGGCACAGGGTTGGCCCTGAGTCGACAGCCGATCGTCATTTGTCAGCGATAGGTTCAGCATCGGCAGACTACAGCCACAGCATGGCTAACTCTCGTTTAAATCGGATAACATGAAACAGCGATGAAAAGTTTGATGACTAGCGTAGAGTAATCTTTCACAGGTCCGTTCCGTTTTCCGGTTCCTCAAATTCTTTGGAATGGATGAGATGGACGGGACAGATAATAGGAACGGGATAAAGAGCGTAAGCCGGACTTAGTTGCCGGTGGCTGGATGCCTCGGTGGGCTCCGTAGAGACCGCCTACGTCGAGACCAGTTCTGTATTTGGCAGAAGCAGCCCCTGGCTTGTACACTTCGATTAGGTTTACTTACGAGCGATCTGGTTGCTGCTAAGGACATGCGGAGTTCAATGAGCGCGGCAAGAGGAACGACAGGAGCAACGACAACGTCAACGGCAACGGCAACGGCACTCACTACACTCGCACCATACACATTAGGAGTGCGTCAAACGCGCGACGTTTATTGAGCTCCGGAGGAATGTAGAGCCGCGAGTTTGTAGATTTGCCAGATGAGGACTGAATATATTGCGTTGCCATTAAAGGAAATGCTTGAGAAATCTATAAAACATCAGTCACCTATTGCTCGAATGGATCGACCCGCTTGACTTCTTCTCTTCCATTCTTTTGCCTGTTTATTAGCCGTGGTGCGGCTCAACTACGGGACGAGCGTTCACGAGAATCTTCGGAGCAAGGTCGGTCTTATTTGGGGGAGGGTCAGGAAATTCGAATCTCGAGATTTGAGGGAGGCCAGAAGTAGCAAGACAGAGGAGATTATGTATCCGTGGGTTACCCTGTGTACGTTCGCCGAGGAGGGAAATCACGCGGCTGCGCTCGGTCGTTTAAAACACGAAAGAAAGATGGAAAGATGGAGACGCCCCCGTGCATTGTCTATCGCGTCGCCGAATAGAATACAATACGTATGTCGTGTAAGATGAATAAATGTATATGATTTAACGTAGGTGTGCCCGCATATGCCACGAGCCACCCACTAAAGCGATGCTGCGTCCGAGTTCGCCCCGCAACTCCTCCGCAGTCCCGGCGCAACTTCGTCACCCTTTCTCGAGCATCGACGTGCACCCCGTTCCCAAGATTCGGCTCGTTTTTCTCGGTGATGCATTCGGTGACAGCCGAGAGAATCCTCGCAGGTGCGGCGCCACCTGAAATCGGGCATTTTCATATTTCAATCGTGTCCGCGTCTCGGCAACCGAAGCCTCGAGCCGCGCCTCGTCATTATTTATTCCTACGGCCGCAAATGTGGGTTAGTCATTTCCATCGCATCTGCATGGAGACATCGGGAGGCAGCGACCCTCGGGCGCTTCTCACTCGACCTTTATCGAATCTTTACGAATCGATCGATCGATTGGTCTCTAGGAAAGGGTAGGAGATATTCCGTAAATTCCCTGGAAGACCCATTGATCTCAAGCGCAGAATCTCCAAACAGAATTAACTCGGATGTTTATCCTATTCGAATTAGCGCATCTCGCGGACTTCGTCAGTGTCTTTGGCATATAATTCCAAAGAACCAGGACTTTTACCAGGACTACGAAATTACTAGGAATACGTAGTACGAAGCTTTGATAAAGATCTTCAGGCTAAAAATATTTTACGACATCGTTCGATCCCATTGACGACGAGCGTTTCGTCAGGATCGGTTCTCCGGTATCAAAACCAGTAACCCTTTAAAACCAAATAGAGTTCCAGTGGCGGCTGATCGAAGCAGTGGGTGGCCTCCGGTAGTTCCCTCCAATCACGAGCAGTCATTCGCCATCCATCTGGAAGATCATTTTGAGCGACGCGTTGCAGAGCTAACGCAATTCATTCTGGATTCTCTCTCTGAAATCGAGTCTCTCTCCTTTCCTCTTTTAACAATTCTCTCTCTCTCTCTCTCTCTCTCTCTCTCTCTCTCTCTCTCTCTCTTCCAGCTTCATCCTACTCAATTATTCCATTTCTACGAAGGCTGCACTTTCTAGCTGAATCGCTGAATCGCTGAATCGCAAAGTATCCCAGCTCCTACGCTTTACGGTAATGGCGGTACAGATGCATTTCGCTTCTGGGCGATAGCAACGTGCGAGCGTCACTGCAGTGCACTGCGCTGCACCTCGCGGAACTTCGTTCCATGCTCTGGAACGAGCGCATCTGATCGTCGAATGGTCCAGACTGAGGAGGCAGTCTCTGGCTAGAGCAGAGAGTAGCGAGGCTCGCGGGCTACGGATTCGAGAGAGAGTCCAGAGAGAGAGTCGAGAGTCGTCCGGCCTTGTAAGGCCACTTGGCCTATCGGTGTGTGCCGCACGTACAGTCACAGGCACGCATGGTCGCGTCGTACGAGCAGTAATAGGCAGCAATATAGGCAAACAGGCGAACGATCGAAGTAGCCACAGCGGCGTGACGGCTCGTACGGCTCGAACAGTCCGAACGATTCGAACGATCCCAACGATCTGATGCAATTCGCTGTTATTCCGCTTCGTACTTCGTAATTTCCACATAGGCGTCGCTTCCTTCTCGCAAGTACATCAGGGAGAGTGACGTACTGCATTGTTTCTCCTTGCGAGAGCTCATTGCTTTGATCTTTCATTGGCTCGAGATGCCGGATCATATTGACGAAAGAACGAAATTTCGAGCAATACGTGGAAATACGTGGCCGTTAAATGGACAATTTTTGGGCAGAAACGATGCCGACTGGCACTGTAGATATAAGCTGGAAGAGAGTCGGGAAACGGAAATAAGTGTGAGGACGAGCAGCTTTTGATCGGTGTTTTCCATCACGACGGCAATGACGTTAAGCGTCGAGACGCAGGCGTCTCATCGACTCTTCAATATCTTTCGAATTGCTTCTGGCCGTGCAAGACGCCTGTCGAAAGTGAAAGGAGCCGAATAAAGTCCAGATGGACTCGGATGGCTGTAGCTGTACTCTGCTGTCTTCGAATAAGGCAGATTTTCATGTTCCGTGCACGCACCTCCAGTGTGCGTGCCAGTGGAAGAAGGACTCGATTCGGCGATACGACGGACACGCGCGTCACCGGAGAGTCGCCTCGCCGCCGCAAAGACGTCAAAGACATCGAGAGTATTGAAGATTAATAGAGGGAGGCTTTGGTCCATTGACGTGTGACCTGTACGTCACTATGGATGGGAGCTTTGACGTTGCCAAATATAGTGACGTCGCTGTCGCACGCACAGCCAGTCAGGAGGACGCGGGAGGACGGAGTAAGAACCAAGCAGGATCATCGAACCCAACCGGTCTACTCTCGGAGGACTCGAAGCTCCTTCCGTAATTATAGGCCGATTTCAATGTAATAACGGGCTACCGCCGGAGCCCTGCCTCGGGCCCCCGGGCTGCTCCGAGGAACGTTACTTTTATCGCGTTACTGTAAGTCCACCTAGACTTCTTAACTTTCAACCTCGAGCGCGATCCACCTACAACCGCTGCTACCTTCTGCCAGTGATCCTGCCAGCGGCGCCAAGAAGGATCATCGAGTGAGGTCGGCAGACCCGAAGAGCCTCTCGTCATTTTCGCAGGAGCTTCAACCGCGGTCAATGTCGCGCGACATTGATGCGTCTGTGCGCGAAGGATCCTTTCGAGGACTCGAGCGAGAGAATTAGAGATGCGTCATTACGTCATTAGCGCGTTTAGTGAACTTTCTTTGCTTTACTGGCTGCCCGCGTGGCCATGGGCGCCCAGCGTGTTATCAGCCTCTCAGCCTCTTGGCTTATCGGCTGACTCCTTGGCAAACTGGCGCAGGGTATTTTAGGGTGTTCTTCTGTGCGTACGGAAGGGTAGCGCCGAGGCTCTTGGAAACGCGACTTCCCGGAGATCAGCGAATCCGCCAATCGAGGAGAAGGATGAGGGGAGGTCGGGAGGGGCGAACCGCCTGCAGCTCGTTAGTCGGCAGGGAAAGGAAAAGAGTATTTCCTAACTGGATTTTTAATTATTCTTTTCCTAAAGAGTCGATGGGAGCCTTCGAGCGGGACACCGGGGAATCAATTGACCAATTCCTTCGAGACTCGATAATTCCTTTCGGCTCGGAACGGTAGAGGAATCCCAGGCCAAACTTTCCCCGGCGTGATCTCCTGTGCTATTGACCCTTTTTCACTACAGGTGAGCTGGGAGGGGCCTCGGACAGGTAGATACACCTAACCTATGTACCTCGCAGCCGCGCTCTGCGAGGCGAGACCCGAGTCCCGAGACCGTAAGCCCACCTACCGGGTGTTCAGCGATCGCTCTCATCATTTACGTCATCCGCGTCATTCGCGTCATTCGCGTTGTGCATCTTCTTCTCGCTAATCCTCCGAACAAAGGTACGGACGTTCTCTTACAATGCGAGGAAATTGTCGAAAAACACGAGATTATTTATATTGGCTTATCGTGGCTGCTGCGCTCTCCGACGAGGTCCAGCCGGTTCTTGAAAAGACGCCCGTTGGGCAGAGTCAGGAGATGCCTGCTAGATATGCGCCAGGAGTGGGCACAAGGTGCACAAACTAGCATACATGCCCTTGCGCGGCACTTTTATTACGACACGCGCTCCTTCGCTCCACGTCAAGAGAGAAGAGCCAGCAGCGCGGCCTGCCTTTCGGGGATCTCTCTCTCTCTCTCTCTCTCTCTCTCTCTCTCTCTCTCTCTCTCTCAACTGCGCTCTCACGTAGTCGCTCTCCCACCGATGCCCAATAAATGACCACATTGTAGACATAGGTGTTTTCTATAATCGATTCTCCACGATCATCCAACTTCCTAAACAACCTCCTAACACTTTTTCGTGCTTATTTCTCATGACGATTTCCGATTCCAATCTAAATTTTGGTGTCGAATTAAACTTCTTGGAGAAGTCTCGGCCGTTTAGGATGAGCTGGGCATCTCTGCGTGCACTTAGCGCCTCTTGGAATAGCTCCTGCCGTTCCGCGTCTACGCAGCGCGTCGTTTAACGTCAGACGCTGACAGCGCAGGGACAGGTTGCAATGCACCTGGACAAACATCCCTGCCCGGCGTCCACTGGCGTCCACTAGCGTCCACTGGCGTCGCGGTGCTAAACGAGCCCTCTATCCATTGGCGTGTGACTGGCACGGGCAATGACTCTCTCGTATCGATAATTCTTTACAACACATACGCTCTGTCGATCGATCCCTTAACAATTCGAAATCGTGGGAAGGTCTCGCGCCGATTTCCGGCCCATTGGCCACTCAGGAATAAATTTTCTCAAGCATTCGATTCGTTATCGTTGTGTGGTCAACTGGGTCCACTGGGTCCACTGGGTCCACTGGGTCCACTGGATCTACCGTGATCAACGGACGAATGATGGTTCGTGGCTGTGTATATGCGTCTGCGTGCGAGTAGCCAATAGATACGCAGCTTGTTCGCGTACGAGATGCTGGAGACAGGATGGATTAGCGATCGAAGATGTTCCTAGTATCCCACGATATTTAATCGCTTTTATTCCTCCATAAATAATTGGTAGATTCGACGGTGCCGAAGCTACCTGCTAGTCGAACTGCTGGTCCACTAACGATGAGGCACACTGGGCACGGCTAAATTATAGCGCGCTATTTGTAATTAAAAAGTGATTTAAATGCTAATGGTCGCGTGTAATTAACATGCGTTACACCCAAGGTCGCCGGCCGGTCGGCCGAGTGTGCCGATTATTATTTGATCGGACGGTGACGGGAAGAAGTACGAGAGGAGGCCTACACTCATTTAATTGGACGGCCATTGGAATCGTTGACGATTTCTAATGGTCATAGCCACCTGTTATTAATGCAGTTGGAAAGATGCTGACGAAATGGCCCTGATCCCTTCACGTGAAAGTCACTTTGAGAAACGGAAGTGGGAGAAGAGGTCCCTTCGCCGCGGCGGATCATTCCTCCGGTCGGCCTGGATGCTTTTAAACTTCCGAGAGGAGGGACAGAAGTGATAACAGGAAAACGGGTGCTACGTGGGAGCGAAGTCGAGATCGGCGCTTTGCATTCGCTAGTACGAAAACGCAATAACGTTTATCGAAAGTGTCAATCGCGATCGATTAAGAATTAATTAAATAATACGGTCGCACCAATGATAAATCGGGGAATGGGGGCCGCTTGGGTGCGAGGGAGAAAATGCCCTCGGGCCAGACGTCCATTCCGATTGAGCTGTCCCGCTCCGCGGTGGGTTTGCCTATATCGAAAGATTATCGATTATTACTCGATGTGTCTTGACAATGCCGGCAATTCGTTCCGGCGATCATGGATCTATCATGAGCCAACCAGAAGGCCATCGATGAAGAAATCGATGACTTTTTGTGCAAGTCTCTTAGCTCTGGCTGGCTCTCTCTCTTTCATCGAGAATTCCTGATTCCGATGGTCGCTGCAGTAGCGCCATTAGTCTTATGTTTGCTGCTACGCAAGGATTCCGCCATCGGTCATTTAGATTTCTTCGATTCAAATTTGGCCAAGCGTCTTCCCTAATTCTATCGATCGTCTCCAGATCGATACCAAAATTGATCTTTCCTACGCACTAGATGCCAGCGACACGCCAGCTCGAGATCAATGAGTTGTGCCTAGCATTTCGCGGACTCGAAGCACGTGGGAATCGCGAGAAGTTTATTGAGTCGATAATCCCGAACGATCGCCGGTCGCTCCGAAACGACTGACACGGGTGACAAGAGTGCGAGGCGTCGTGCGAATGGTCGGCCGGGAGCGACCCGTTCACTCCGTCCGGTTTTGCTAGAGAGAGTTCTTGCTAACAAGGTATCTTGCTAAGCTCAGTGGAGCTGGCCCTCTCCACCCCAATGGCATCCTATCTGTCATCTAAACGAGCAACCCCGCTGAATTAAACAATTATGGAGTCAAAAGTGTAAGGGCTCTCCTAAAACCTCACGGTGGAATGCTTGTCCAATTATGCGAGGTTCACAATCGGAGAAGAGGTCGCACGAGCCTCTCGCTCTCACGGGAGAACGCCGGAGGACACGGAGCCAGAGTCTCGTTGGCTTTGTCGCTGCGCAGGATGCAGCCATCGGTCATAAGATTCTCAAGACAGATTCTGCAATGCCGAGATGCCGAGATGCCGAGGTGCCGAGGTGACGAGCAATCGACGTCAAGGAGCCAAGGAGATTGCCGAGAAGGGCAGCAGTCGGGTTCGCAGTCCGAGCAATCCCGACACGTTCCGAAAGATTGTATTCACGTGAATCGGTGATACACGAGCGCACCACCGACGCACTCTAATGTATTGTAATACATTCCCAGAGTCTATTGTAGTCTGGCTGTTTTTATGGGACTCACTATAAAATCTGAAACCGATAGGCAGAGTCCCCTGGCTGTGGGCTGGAGGTTGCGGTTGCCTGCACCCTCCTCGTCGCACGATTCTTCGAGATCTCCTGCGCCTTCGATGTTTTACGGCTCCTTTCGAGACGCTGCGAGCAACTCGAACACTCAAACACTGAAACGCTGAAACACCAAAACTTCGAGACATCCAGCCATCCGACCGTCCAACTCGGAGCTCCTTTCGACTCTTCGCTCTTCTTCCTTCAGCCTCGTACCTCGGTCGGACCTCCTCCACGTGATCTCAGATGCACACTAGCCGTGAAGCGCGTCTAGTCCAATTAGAGAAGCGCGCACGGAAGAAGTGAGAGCTGGAGATCGCACGTAAGAAAATGATGCGGAAGAAAGAGAAGGAGTCGACGAAGTCGGAAGAGACGTCGATCGGCACGATATCGGCAGCTCCGATTTCGACAGGAAAAAGGAGAAATGCGTTGCTAGGGCAGATGTGGTCTGCCGACTGGACTTCTGCCGTTTATATCATTTTTATGGCTAATTACAACTTCATTACTAGTCCGAGCCACACGGTTAACGACAGAGATAACCGTGGTTTAATTACCCTGTCATAGCCAGCTGCATATTTTTGATAACCTGTTGAGCGCGTCGCACCCTGTGCTTCCTGCCGAGCACATTCTGTATCCCAACTGCAAAGTTTTTTCAATTTTCTAAAACTGTGCAAACGTTACACGGACAATTACGGCTTTTTGCGCGGGTGCCTGCATCACCCAAGTCATCCGAGTTAACCTGCGAAATACGGCTTCTTTATATTCCTAGTTTTGTCGCTGCTACAGTTGTATTTCATTATTTATCTGTTCCGCTTAGAATTCTTCGGCTATAATTCTTCCCGTCCGTTAGAAACTTACGTCCTTATTGCAGCTGCAGCTTTCTCCGACTGTACGCAAGAGTACATTATCCAATCGTCCGCTGCTCCCACTGCTTCGTCGTGCGATCGTCAACCAAAGGCAACTGTACTGACAATGAGCCCACTGCTCTCTCTCTCTCTCTCTCTCTCTCTCTCTCTCTCTCTCTCTCTCTCTCTCTCTCTCTCTCTCGCTCTGCAGTGTGTGGGTGGCTGACACACGTTAACTTCGCGGTGGTGATTCCAGCTATAATTGCATTAATAAGGCGAGTCTTCTCTCTTGTCGGCTGAAAAAGAGTTCGCTCGTAGTCTCGTAGTCTCGCGTAGTAAGAGCCGAAATAGCATGGAGCCTCGTAGTCTGGGTATAATAGCATCCACATAAGTGTAGCGTAAAGCTATAAATAAGTGTATACCGGGCACCCTCGGCCCGTGCTATTCCGCTATTACGAGACATCGCAAACCTGTCAACGACACGTCGTGCAAAAAAGGCCCGACTACGAAATTTACTCGTCGCCGAACTAATTTCCGGTATCGGCGAGCACCTGCCGAGCGCGATCGCTATCCTCGAGCAATTTCCAGCCCTTGCCTTGACAGGGCCTGATACACGCGGAGGCACCGAGTCCAAGGTATCAATCCCTAACGCTATTGCCGGCGTTAGCGAAGGCGATGACGTGCTCGCGCTGCTAGCAGCTCCCACCGTGTCGTCTTCGGGAGATGCGAGATGCCAGTCAAATGCTCCCCCTCCCTCCCTCGTCGCTGTCCCTTCGACCCGAAGACAGAGTCGCCCGTTGTCCTCCTAATGGGCTGCGCATTTCTCCGTCCGCTTTCACAGTCAGCTGATTATGACATGTTGCTCGCGTCTGCGATCCATACCGCGTGTTCCAGGCACCGGAACGTCATTTGCCCGTCTAATGATTCGCGGACTTATCTGCCGTAAGCCGGAGAAGAAGAAGTACAAATAATCTAGGGGAGTCTGATGAACTGGCTCTTCGTAAAAATGACATGCATGAATTATGCGCCCGTGATACTCATCTGCCTCCTCGTACACGCTGGCTTTGTGTCCTATTTTCCTCTACTTTCCTCTTTTTGCCTCTTCCTTCCTCATTCGACATCGACCAAACGATTCCTTCAGCTAAATTGGATTTTCTTTTCGAAACCAACCGCCAATAGGTTAGTCCAAGGTTCGAGCGGCAAAGCGCCCAGGATCGACGTCGAGCGTCCGCAAGACGGAGCTGCTACAGAGTCACCCGCAGATCCATGCGTGCGTGTCTACGCACACTCGCGTTGCACGCCCAATGCGACTCAGCCCGAGCGTGCATAATGCGTTAGTGCTAAATTTACGTTCTGGCGACGTGATTCTAGACGTACGTGGGAGGACCCACCTCACCTTCAGACTCCTGTCTGTTGCGCAACGCGTGACGGTGTTGCCACTTGACTGACGATTTGTTACTCGCAGCTTTACCAATGAGTAATTGCGACGTCCTCTCTCGCAAGACGCCTCGCGTCGTTCCGTTGACGACTCGAGCGACTCGAACCTGACTGTCCTGATTTCTTGTCACCTGTGGGGGGATCGAGGCGAGGACGCGAGGGTGCTTATTGCGCAACCAGACCGACTCAAAAATGAACCATCGAGGTTAGGCTGGTCGGTCGAATTCATCAGAATTGCGTATAAAATTGAGTCGGCGAGCCGACCTCTTACAATTCTCATATCGAAGTCAGAAACTCGGCAAGAAGAGAGGGAGCGCTTGCGCGTGCGCGCGCGCGCGCGAGAGAGAGAGAGAGAGAGAAAAAGGGAGCTTTAGCGCAGCGTATAATCCAGTGCATTAATTACGCGTCTAGTCATAATACTGTCCGACGAAAGAAGCAAAGGATGCACGCGCGTTCTCTGCATTGTCAGCCGAATTAGCAAATGAAACAGCGCGACGCGAAATTAGTGGTGGAAAGCGTGTTGCAGATGCAAGGATGAAGAGAGTAAAATGGATGAGGAGGAGGCGGCAGAGTAGAGGCGAACCAAAGGCCACGTAGAGGCGGACGGCGCAGAGACTAAACAATGGGGAATTTCAACACCGACGCACTCCCACTTTTATAATTCTTAAGGAGCTGCTAGAGGCTTTCGATCGGTCGAAGACGCCGTTTGACGCTTCGGCCTCAACCGATAGGACGCTCGCTTCCCTGAATCTTCCGGCGAACCGTTTGCTCGGCTCCAGTTGGGATCTGGGAGGAACAGGCCCTTTGCCTTCCTCGATGACACCTTCGACTCTTCGGGTCTCTGTCTGCAAGATGGGAGTCGCAGAGAGTCCGGGAGCTTATTAGCTTCGCTCACAGAGACGGGCAATGCATAGAATGTTGAACGTAGAACGCAGAACGTAGAACAGGAGCCGAGTGCACGCCTCCGTACGGATCGTGCTCACCGATCTCGCCCACTTGGGATAATTGTGTAGAAGACTAGGTGATTAACTGACCAGTGACTCGCAGATTGTGGGTCGGCGATCTATTTCGATCGAAAGCATTAACCCCTCCCACCCTATGGCGACAACGACTGGGACGACGACCACGACGACCAAGACGACCAGCACGACGCGACGCCTGTGGATTGCGAAGAGCCTAACGGCCATCCTCTAGGTCGATGGGCTCTTTTTTTGCCAGAACTTATGGAAAGATTAATGAGGAAAAAGTAGAGAGGAATGAGGAAGGAGAAGGGAGTAAAGGGTATTCTTGCTTTATTCTTTACGGCTCTCGCTTTGAAGCTGATCCACCTAATTCCAGGGCATGAGAGTGTAAGGTGCGATCCGTACGTCAGAGCGAGCGGGAAAGATTTTGATTTTCATTAGGAGAGTACTCTGTACTAATTTGGTTCTGCGGGAAAATGTTTCGAAGAATGCGCTGTAACTTATCGTCAATCAAGTGCAAGTACATATACGCGCAACGCGTTATGAATATAAACATAAAGAAAATAGTAGTTGCTAGGTGGCACGCGGCACGCAACATGCGCCACGCGGCCTGCGGACACTATTATTTGCCTGTAATTTATACAGAGCTGAGATAAAGTAAGTTATCTTGTAGCGACGCGGTGCGACGAGACGCGACGTAAGGGGCAGCACACAATGCACGAGCAGCCGCTAACATTCGCGTGCTTTACTGGCCGACCTTCTTCTTCTTCTTCTTCTTCTTCCTCCTCCTCTTCTTCCTTCTTTTCTCTTTCTCGTCCGGACCCCCGAGCACACTCTTCGTCCTCGCAACTTGTTCCTTCGCCTTCACCCATTATCACTGTACGCAGTCGTCAGTTGTCATTTGCCATTTATTCGAGAGGAAAGTAGTAGACCTTAAGATGAGATGCTGCCAGTTTCCCAAGATCGGATCGGCGAAATCGTTTGGGGGGCGAGCATCCGTGGGTGCGGCCGGAGGCTGCGCACTCCCTACGCCGCCAACTCAAATAATTCACATTGTCCGTCGGGAATGGCTCGGGGGCTTTCTTTTGCCAATTATTTTGGGACGCAATGCGAGGAAAGAAAGTCCCGCAGCAGAATAGATCGTACGATTTTCTCCGGACTAATTTAGAAGTGTTAAGCTGGCATTACACGTAGTCGCACGAGCGACTCGACTACCTCGCGTCGCAGAACGCGTGGGATTCTTCTCTCTCTCTCTCTCTCTCTCTCTCTCTCTCTCTCTCTCTCTCTTTCTGTCTCTCTGTCTCACCGTTATTCCTCGTGGCCCCGATCGATCGGATCACCGGCAGGCGAGACGAGAGTCGATCCATGGATCGACTCCTCTTCCTGGCTGCGAGGACATTTCCAGGCATTTCCAGACAAGTCTATCGAGGCCGATCCATCTGCCGGATAACGGCAGATTAATGACGAGCGGATTGCCGGCAACGAATCGGCCTCCGAGCGTCTTCAGGTTGCGCTTCGCTATTTCCTGAGCCAAAGTTCGAGTGGACTTGGAGTTCCGGACGGAGCGCGCGAACAAAGAGAAGCCGAAGGTGCGAATCTTCGGTGACAAGCTCGCGTCTCGGCGCCTCTCGCCTTGGAGTACTCCCTATTCTCATTATGTTGGCTTAATATCGAGCAGGCGAGTGAAGTAAGGCCAGAGCTGCCCGAATATGCAATCAGCACATCCAACCTTCGCTTGCGAATTAATGCTAGCCAATGTTATTAGTGCAGATCGCAGTCAGATAGTGCTGGCGCTCGTGTGGTTAAGATAAAGATGATGAATGCCTCGCCGACTCTTGCTCAACCTGGATGTAGATTAATATCGAAGCCTACTCAGTTGCTGCTCACTCCGTACTACCGTACTGGTATCTTCCGTCGACTAGGATTCTTTTTCCTTATCTTCGGCATTCCAATCATCAATCGTTGCGACTGTCATATTCGGATTTCGATCGCGGAATCCTCGAGCGCTGGGCGCGTTCCTTCTACAGAAATGAGCCAATGACCAGGAGTTTCCTATAAATCTTTATATTTCGCCGGTCGATTTTCTTTTAACTGTTCAGGAAGGCGAACTGCTCGTTATTTTTCTTTTCGCGGGAGCATCCCTTCTCTCTCTCTCTCTCTCTCTCTCTCTCTCTCTCTCTCTCTCTCTCTCTTTCTTCCGCGCTTCTCACCCCAGCAGCATTGGCCTGGCGGAGCAGCGCGTTACTTCAATTATCGAACCGTTCAAAGTTTAAGGCGCTCGCGTCGCAGCCAAGTGGATCGAAATGCAAGAAAACGACGGCCTCTCGGATTCTCATTGAGATAAGCTGACAGGCGCTTAAGATGCTAATGCCTCATTGTTCGAACTCGGCCGCAGAAGGACTTCGGAACCTTTGACAGAGCCCTTCCAATGGGATGGGCCCTTGTTAACCCCGTACGTGCGCTAAAGAATTGTCGCCGCGGTTAAATTAATTCGAATGGCCGTTTAAGTCATAGACGACGCGATCGGTATCGAACCTGCTTGACTTTCTCCTGCCTGGACGTCGATTTGGTAGGCAAATCGAGAAGATCAATCGGAGGATGGACCTTCCGGTTGGCTGACCCGACGCGGGTCAAACATTTGATATGTATTTGTTTGAGGCTCGACTTCAGCCGGTTCCCATAGCCGTCACGTGAAGAAACGGTGCGAACAAAGACGAAAAGCGGATTGGTAACCAACAAGACTGCAGACACGTCACTCTTGATTGCATTCCGAGACAGCGTTTTCTCGAATTAGCGAAACGTTAGCGGATGGTAATTAGTATGATTATCCGAAAGTAATGTTGATATCCGTGTAAAATGGCCGCTGGTATAGATATATTCTATTCGCAGCGTCTTAAAACGGTATCATTTCATGCAGAGATAGCTTCATACCTTTCTATATCAAGGACTGACTTTGGCCGGCAATAAAGACTTTTTGAGGGCCCTCGAAGAGCCCTTTGAGGATACTCCAGGTATCGCCAAGGTATTCAGAGGTGGTGATGTGCTCGGAGATTCCAGTCTCGATTGTGCAATTGGCCTCATTAACGAGTTCAACTTCTGTTTGGTCGTAGCTACGGACGAAGACGTTGTAGCCATCGGGTCTTGTAACGTTTGACGTTGACCGATGCACCGAGACGGCCGATTGTGTCCGCAGATTTCACTCGGACGGGAATTGCGCTAAAATTAGGATGTGCAATGCTCGCGATATATGCAATCTACGCAAAGTCCGCGATAGACGCAGTTCGCAATACGTTAAGTACTTGGCCCCGTCCTTGGACGAATCGTATTTGTCAAGCACAGGAGAATGGCAGCTGATCGGCCGCCGTGCCGAAGATGCTGAAGACGCGCAACGGCCGTATCCAGTCTCGTTCTAAGAAAACTAAGGTGACTGTAAGCATGTACGGTGAGAATAGAGTAGAAGGATGCTCGAATTATCGGAACTGTCTGAGGAAAAGTCAGGATTCGAGTATCCGGTGGTTCTCCGACAAGGGCGGATCTAGTCTCGTCCAATACATGCGTCATGAAGTTAACGGTGGGCACAGGGTGGGCCAATAGTCGCGAGGCTCGATCGTATCGGCTTGAGATTGTCTGTTGCTGGATGCTGCTGATTGCTCTCTGCTCGCAGTCGACGGTAGGTGCTGCCAGGTGTGGTGCGTGGATAGTGTGAGTTGGAGAATTGGTTCGGCGTGTATTCCGACAGACGACCACAACTGCATTTTCTGCTATAGGACGTGCTGGTGAAATCGGTGCATCCTTCGTAAACGTTCCAGGGCTACTACGAGCTGCTCTTCCCTTGCTGCGCTGAACCGTGCTGCCGGCCCATTAACTATTAAGCGAGCAGATATGCATATGAGCCCAAGCGTGTGGGCTCGCTCCAATCGCAGACAGATTGCTGTGTGGTCAAGATAACATTTCGATTTGATTGCGTGATATAAATAGAAAATAGTCACGGAAAGGCGATAGGCGATGGGTAATTGGCCGGATTCATATTGATGTCTCGATATCATTTTGCAGCGACGCCTTGTCCAATCGATTATCAAATTTATGAAAGCATGTTTAGTCCGCGAGTCAAGATTTACGGTTGCCGACTGACGCAATCGAGATCTTCCGGTTCGTCCCGTGGATCGAGGTTCTCCGTCGAATCCACCTCGCGCGAGAGAAGGACGATGTTCATCCGAATTTTCAATCGCTCAGAGATTTCCGATAAAGCGGCCTTGCTTAGGTAGTCGGATGGTCGGATGGTCGGATGGTCGGATGGTCGGGTGGTCGGGTAGTCGGGTCATCGAGCAGCCGACGTCACTCGGAGGCTAGAATGTCGAAGCTATTAGTCCGACCATAGGATAAGAAAGGAAGAAGGAGCGACAGGAAGACCCGCGAGAAATAAAGAGAGAGTAGAAAAATATGGGCGGCCGGCAGTTTCCTCTTCTCTGCACCCGGTCGTGCATACGAAACGAGCATTAATGAAGCAATTAGAGAGGAGTGCTGCTCGCTTCGAAACGAATGTGCTCCTCGAGGATCCCAATCCGAACCTCGATGCAGTCGGCGTTCTCACTCGGCGGGAGGAGGAGGAGGAGGAGGAGGAGGAGTGGAATGTGTTCCAGGGCGCAGGGACCTATTCGTCGGCACGCGAGAACCGCGAGCTTGAAACGAGTCTTGGAAAAGGTTCGGGGGTGGCGATGACACTGCCGATGAGCCGGTAGGAGGTGCACGTGTCCAGAGACCGAAGGAAAAAGATCTTGCTGCGGGAGAATCTCCCGAGACTCTCGCGCTATCTCGATTACGAGACGGAGTTTTATCTCGCATCGTTTGACTCTCTCTCGTTAGTGAGCAGCGCGCGAGGCACAATAAATTCGGGCAGTCCAGAGCATCCATGTTGAGCAATTTACAGGTAGGACAAAACGACCGAGCTTTTGGTCTTGGGCCGAGATGCGGGGACGAAGCTCAGGCGGTTCGATCGCTCGAGCGTTCGTAGCGGCAGGTGACTCGACTCGCTATTGCGTAATTAGCGGATCAGAAGCCAAGGCTCTGTCGTCGCGTCGACATTTTTCTCAAAGATGAGACAGCTGTGCACGGAGCCTGCTTCCTTCAAAGAGTACGTTGGCTCATCTCGAATTATAAAGGGCTCCGGTCCGAAGGAGAGAAGAGGACAGAGATCTTGTTTGCGTTAAGGGCACGACTTAGCTTCGCCTTCGGGTTCCCATTGATCCGCAGCCTCCGCTAAGAGTGTGCAACGACTGGAGAAGTGAAAAAGTGAACCGAAGTAGCCGCCGTCTTCCTCTTGTTCCCCGTAGGGTGTAGCCCGAAGGGCTGGGGCACGCTCCAACCGAAATTCCGAGTGGGGCAGTAGGGAAGTGGCAGGGAGGGAGGGAGGGGGATCCCTTAAAAAAAAGAAGATTCATTCAAAGCCGAAGAACCGCACGGCACAGAGTCCCTGTTCCATACGTCGGATTTCAAGGTGATCGCGTACGTTGCTCCTCGCGTATCCCTTGGGACGAGGGGGATCCTGGCTAATGCATTGACGGGCGCTGCGTCTACCTGAGTCGGGGAGAAAAAGGGCAGAGGATGGCACGCGCCAGCTCGCACTCTCAGCTGATCGAGCAGCTGCCGCCCTTTGCTTTTGCTGTCGCTCTTAAGCCGGGTTAGTCACTCGATCTCTTCTCGGTCTCTTGGCATTCTGACCCCCCGTTCTTACGAACGTTGTCGGCCCTGTCATCCAAGATGAATGACAAGGCGCAAAGGCGCATGTGTGCTTCATCCAACGGTGTGGCCCGACGTGCGATAAGTTGACTTTTTATTTCTCGCTTCTCTCAAGATCCCGGAAGGTGATAACTCGATCCGGGGAGGCTTCTCCGATTCCCGAACAGAGTCGGACGAGCTCAGTTCCAGTTCTCCCTGTGTCGGCAAGAAACGGCCGCTCGAACTTCCTTGCCATGCTGCGTTATTGGAACATCTTCTTGTTATAGATTCCGTGGTGGTCAATATTTGGACAAGGCTAAGGAAGAATGGAGCGTGGGGGTCCGTAGTCCGGTCTGGACCGGCCGTCGGTTCTTCTCGTTCATCTTTGTTGGGGCTTGTCCTGCAAAATGTTTACTATTGTAAGCAGCAGACGAATTGCGGCCGCAGCTGCGAATCTTTAAGATCTTTTCTTAAAGTCTATCCAATCGTCAATATCGCGCGAGAGCTCGGTGCACCGAACGAATTACTTAATAGTATTGCTCGTTGGCGTGACGGGCAGCCGAATCGATTAGCCTAGGAAATTTATTGAGACGCGTTCGTTTTCTCTTCCACTATTACCCCGTATCCTATATCCTCCCTAGAACGGAGCTGCAGTTCGGCCGATTAACCCCTTACCGATATGACTATTTACAAGCGGTTTAATAACAAGGTGCCTTGAATCCCGAAGGATTCTCCTGAAACTCTAGAAAAGGATTATTGTCCAGGATACGCAGTCTGGAATTGCAACTACAATTATCACGCGTTTTCATCGAATCAACTTGGCGACAATCAAACCCGACGCAGCGCCGTCTTTTTTATTTTTGGAAATTTCACGATTCCTGATTCTTGAATGGCTGCTGGTGTCGAGGTTTTCCTTCGTAGCAGCTTGCCCTCATTTAAGCTGCGCTGCCAGTTTACCGACAACGTGGCAGGTGTTCCAATTTGAGTGAGAAAGGTCTCCTATGCGTAATAGACAATCCATCGAACATCGGCGGCGGTCCTTCCTCCAGCCATCCTCCACTAAAGGACAATTCTATCGAACTCCTCGAAGCTGGCTTCTGCTCTTTTCTTTTCTCCTTTTCTCCTTTTCTCTTTCTCCTTCTCTTCCTCCTTTTCTTCTTCGTCCCTCCCTCCTCCCTCAGCCATCGTCTCTCGTCCTTAATGCGAAGCACTTTAGCTTCTATTAAGTCCCCGCCGAAACAAGCCGAAAACCTATCGAAATACATGGGTCCTCAGTAAATTGTACAAGCGTTCCTGCCCTCCAGATTTTATCATCGAGTTAAATATGGGCTAAGACGTTGGACTCCGTGATTAGGCAATAGACCGCATCCGATGCCGATAATAGTCATGGAAATCGGCTATTACTCGATCGCTCGCTGCCGTTTCTTCTTCCGTAGCCGATTGAATATCGTGACGGATACTCGCAAAATCAAAAGGAGCGATAGAAACTATCGTGAAAAAGTAATTTCTTGAATAAAGACGAGGATCAGCAATCGAATATCAGTGGGTGAAGATGACGTCGATGAGGTCGGCGATATCGACGCCGCGCCAGTGTATCGATAGTGCTAGAGGAGCGAGCGCACTCGCGAAGAGCAACGAGAAGCTGCGAGGTGGTGGAAAGTGGGGGGAAGTGACTGTAGAACGAGTAGAGAATGACCGATGCAAGTTGGCGCTGGCGCCGCTGTAGCAGCAGGATCAAACTGACAGGATCATTTCGAAGCAGGTGCTTCGTGTCATAACCTGGTAACGTTTCAGCGGCAGGAGGTACCAGGAGATTAAGAGGAAGACGTGGTAGTAGCGGGTATCGTATCTCGACTTGTCGAGACACCACCCGCGGAGAGCACTATCTCACTTGACCTCCTACCTAAGCAACAGGTATACTTTTCTTTCCTAATTATCTATCATTCTATCATCCTATCATCCTATAATTTTATATCATCCTTTCCCTTCCTGATATCCGACGCCTACGACCTCACAATAATCGACGAAGTTATTTTCAATAATGTTTAAGACGTGAATTTCGATTATCTTTTGAAAATCACAGCCATGCCGTATCAGCCGACGGTCCACTTTAAAATAATTCAGAACGTCGAGATGATCCAGCGGTTGGTTTTATCCAAATTCTTAAGGGAATTGTAAGATAGTTAATCTTCATTCAAGATACAGGTTAACTGGTGCAAAAAATCGTACCTCGGTGCGTGCGCCTGTTCGATGCCGCTTCCAGCTTCCACACAGGACCACACAGCGGTATCGTTCAATTTATATTTTGGGCGGAGTTCCATTATTCATTGCCGCTGTGTCTCAGGGATTGCCATTTCGGCCATTTTTATCATCGATCTTTGTCATTCCTGCCGGCTTCCATATAACTGTACACATACGACGACTCGCACTTATAAAGTTTAATTAATTTCATATATGTATATCGATACGCGAACGGAGGAGGGTCTCTCCTCCACGCGCGGCAGTTGTTTATCGACTGCGTTCACATTATCGTTAGAAAATCGCGGATTCGGAGGATATCATTTTGGGATAAGGTGAAACTGCTAAAAGACGAATAGCGCGCCTTGACTTCTCTTTTGTCCTTGTGTCGCATCGGTGGTAAGATCTCTACAGACTTTGCCTGGTGGTCATTTGTTTATCTGGCATATCAGCCAGATATTCGTGCCAGCC
Source organism: Trachelus tabidus (assembly GCA_030142655.1). NCBI lineage: Eukaryota > Metazoa > Arthropoda > Insecta > Hymenoptera > Cephidae > Trachelus > Trachelus tabidus. Next base: position 145,241 of record JARQTI010000286.1, on the reverse strand, counting down.
CGTGCGCTCGATGATGTTGTTGATGATGATGTACAAAGTGGGCACTGAGTAGGTGCAGGAGCCGGACATTCGTTGAACGGACATGGGAATGTCGAGTAGCAGCCGAAGAACGCAGAGCGAGGAAAACTTGAAGAAGAGAAATTTTCACTCGGTCGGAAGGTTACATCCGTATTGGACTATCTCTCTCGAAGACTGTCCTTAGAAATTCACTGAATGTTTTAGGCTGGCTACCTTTATTTTTCTTAGCGTGGTAGCGTACTGACGTTGCAGCGCCGCAGCGCCGCAGCGCGGCAGGGCGTGCAGCAAATATAAACAGCGGGGGCTGCCACTCAGCGGCCCGTAAAATCTATGAAATATTAATAATGTGCCGACTTCTCGGAAAGATTCGAGGACGTTGGCGTAGACTCTGTCGTCGATTTCCCGGGAAGTATCCCAGCTAATGCAACGTCGGGCTCTTCGTGCAGACTGTGCAACCCGAAGGCAGCTCGATGGAAAAAGTAAAGTTGAGATCCTGCTGCTTTGGAGTCGCGTGTCTGGTGCTGGAAGCGCAAAGAGGGAGGAGCACCGATGATCGAACAATCTCGAATTATTATACAAATATTGTGAGATTATAATCAGAGGCAGGATCGAACAAGACATTCGATCGTTTTAATCCGATGCTGGGCAGACTAAATAGATGTTAGGTGACGCGCAGCTCATCGGGGCACTGGGTTTCCTCTAATATTTTTTTCTTACTGGCATAATCACGGCTCGTCACTTAGGATTTTCGTGATTCGTAAAGATAAGGTCAGTAGGTAATTGTCTGTAATTCACGCAGCAGTGTTGCCAGCGGTGCCGAGCTGCCTCCGAAATCCTTGCCCGACTCGGTCCAATATCCTTCGTCCTGTTCTCCTCTAGAATCTCTATCAGGACGAGGACAGCCGCCCGCCGGAACCTTTGCTTTGAGACATCGCGGAGTTTCGCTTTTTCCTTTTTGCCCTTGTGTCACACGACCGGTAGAATCTTCTGGATTTACGTGGAATCGAGTGCGCAGCGATCTTGAGCTCGATCGCGACCAGTCGCAAAAGCCGGTGGATTTACGCGAGGATGATTAAAGGCCATTCCACAATGCAACGGGACACGGGACACGTAACACGGCGCGGTATTCAATTGTATTTTTGCAAAATTCTATAAGCGTAATTCGGACGGCGTTTCCCATGCGGCTGGACTCCCTTGGAGCGGTATTAATATACTGGGCTTGCCGCAATCATTTGGTATGTTGGTGGCGAAGGGAGTCGCGTAGTTGCCGCGGCAGAGGAGCGCCCATCTCTCTCTCTCTCTCTCTCTCTCTCTCTCTCTCTCTCTCTCTCTCTCTCTCTCTCTCTCTCTCTCTCTCTCTCTCTTTTACTTTGCTTCCGTCTTCCATTTCGACTGAGGCGCTTGCGTGTGGCTGCGTGAGCGTCTCTCGTGCCCTTTGAGCAGGTGAATAATATGCATAATGAATCGAGAAGCGTCGCAGTGGAACGGCAGGGCGTGGCTCTCGGGATTCTGAGCAATGACCCCCCGAATTAATCCGTAATCGATTATGTGCTCGACAGCTAATTAGCAGAGCGGTCGGGCAAGGAGAGGAGGGAGTGAGAAGAGGAAGGGGCCAAGGGGGGACTGCACCTTCAGGCCCAAATCCTTTTATCGATTGTGCTCTATCTCGCATTGGTTTCTCGTGACCTTCGATCTCCCTCCGATCTGCAATTACGCTTCGCGCGTAACTTGTCGATTGCCACGCAAATCGCTTCAATCGCTCCAATCGCTCCGACACACGTGATATGACCGATCTCAAAATGTTCTCAGAGGATTATGCAGATGGGAGGGTTTCTATGCGTGAGTAGCACGATTACGTGGGTATACGTGCGCTGGTATCCTGGTATCTCTCACATCTTATGTCCAAAGTCGAAGAAGCATTTTTATTGTGAAGAGGCGACGGCGGCGGCGGCGACTGCGGAGGACATAATGGAAACCCGTGTATGGCGCTGAGTGACGATTATGTTTCATCCTTATTATGATATCCCTCTTATTATGATTATTCGTATGGTGTTGCGATCGTTTCCGAGGCCAAAGCCGTGACACTCCCTCTGGCCCCTCATATTTCCATAAGCAATCGTCCACGAGCGACACACTGCGCCACGTTGCGAGCAAAGCCGAGCAGCATCGTTCCGTTTCTATATGACGAGCACCGATCTTATCCGGAAGGAGAAACCTCCACCGGCAATTCCAGCAGTAGCGTCCTCCTAGTTATTCTTCCGATTATTCCAATGATCCCATCGTACGAGCCCCTTACTCGCGAGCGGCATTCTGCGCCAATGCAGACTCTTCGTTATTCTATAATAAAATAACGATCGTGCGCCTCGAAGTATTTCTCAAACGTCGGACATTGGCCAGTTTGCATCTGGATAACAAGAGCACCGAGCTCTTCAGAGTGTAGAGTGACGCGCAAGGGAAATCCCATCGGGGTATCTTCGGGCGCCGATGAGGACACCGATGAGGACACCTCGTTGCTGGAGGTGGCTCGAGCGAGAGGAGGACGAGAGGAGGACAAGAGGAGGACAAGAGGAGGAGGCCTGCGACTGCTCGGGTGGCTCCGTCCTACCTCCGTCATCCATCACGCGGCCGACGGCCGACGGCCAACGCGGCGTGGGAGGTTCTTGTCTTTCTTCTCATTCTATAAACTTACCTCCAACGTCGATGGAATCGCGATACTCGGCCGTTTCTCGTTGGCTTCCCGTCAACGCATATGCCGTTCATTGGCTTTCGTTCCCACTTTTACACAATTTCCTTATTAAGCTGCTCCTAAACGGAGCACGCTGTTACGATAGTTAATGCGAAGAGGGTCGCGCGCGCGCGGTCCATTCAGTCTCAGGTGCAACGCAATCCTTCTTGCCGATAACATCTATTCAAGTCGAACACGATCTCGAACCACCGTTATCTCCCCACTCGAGGAGCTATTTCGGGTATTCTGTCCGTTTGCCTGTGTGCACCGGGCTACGTGCCTTGGCCGGAAATCTAGCCAAATTGGATAACTAACGTCAAGATGGACGGAAAGGCAGTTTGGAACATAGTTTCGTTGAAAAAGAAGGACGAATATTGGGGAATGAAGAGAGAAGCAATCTGAAAGTCGAAACGAAGTGTATAATTTCTTATCGTTTCCAAAGTTAATTTTAACTTTTTTTTTTTTTGGAATTTCCATTTTCATCTATAGCGGGATAAAGAACGAGTATACACGAATAGAGAATTATAAAGGTCGTGTCTCGTAGCCGGCTCCATGAATTCGATGGACGACGACCAGTGGGCACAACAGCCATTAGTGATTCTGATGAGATTCTCGGTGGAGCAGCAGGCCTGTGCCTCCCGGTAAGAGAGCCGCGGGCATTTTCGAATCGAAGCTTGAGTTGAGCACCAGCAATAAATGAGTCGATCTAAAACTAATCGATCGAACGATTAAGATCAGGCTGGTAGGCTATCCATCACGCGGACGACGTGTCACGTTGTCGGTCGGTCGGTCGGTCGGTCGGTCGGTTGGTCCAGCGCATCTTTGCCCATGACGCCGCTCGAGAGCCTCTCGGAAGGTTCCAGCACCCTACGGGCTGCTAATGCCGGGCTAATTTACCTTACTTTATATTACCTTGCCTTGCCTTACCTTATTTTGCTTTAAGTTAGTTCACCTAGTACGTATACGCCGTCCTTCGTAGCTGGATGAAAAGGTTGACTTGCCGCCATGTTCGTTAAGCCTATGGTTGATGTGGACTTGACTGGTATAACACCCTTTTGTTAGCTAAACTTAGGAAAGATCATCGTAGCGACACGAGGAGGGGCAGTGAAATGCGTCACTCTTGGCAGAATCCTTAAATGTTTCGCCCATCGGCTATTGGATGGCTTCGTCTAATTTAAATGATCGGTGGGCATCGCTGAAGATCCTGCAACGTGCAACGTGCAACAGGCGACAGGCAGCTCACAGACAACTCTATCACTCTGTTATCTCGGGATCTCCCTGCCCACCGGATATGTGACTCTCACGTATTAATTAGTGAGCTACACGTAGGGGCTTGTACCGTTTAACGTGACAACGCTGCATGGCTTGTGCTATACGTTCTTTCCCGCCAGTTGACATTTATCGTTCGCGGTCAATGGTTGGAGATGATTCTTATTCGCCCCCCCCCCCCCCCAAAACATCCCCGACGTCGTCGATATTCTCATTCGAACGATTTGCCTTGATCCTTTGCTTTGCCTACACGAGGATGACGACGTGCAGACTGATTGCCACCGATGCTGACAACTGCGCCTCGTCAAGAGAGGAAGGACGTCGGCGTTCGCCAGAGGACATAAGAGTCCATTTTGACTGTTCGAGTGGCAAGTGTACTGTGCATAACGTGACCATATGTTCGAGGTATCATCTGCGGTGCTAGCCAGCACACATGTCGGCTCACGCATCGCTCTCTAAACGACCAAGTCACGCACGCCTCGGTCCTTCGCTCTCTTCACCAGCTAAGTGAGCCTTCGAGGATGGTGCTCATGTCAGCCTAAACTCGGGCTTTTACTTTTCTCCGAAAATGACTGCAGGCACGTCGAAACTCCTCAACGAGACAGACCATCGGCCAAGCTCTCTATGGGTCTTTTTATTTGGTCTTGATTATTCGAATTCGCCTCCGAACGTGGGTACATTGTGATGGAGGTTGCGACCGAAGTGGCCATAGGCCATTCAAGGGGAATTCGTATGCGAATGCGAAGGCGGTGGCGGCGACGAAGGCTCGCGTGCGCATGATTGCACCCTCCAGCTCCTGGTCAGGTGGCTGTCTGCCAGTGGTCAGTGGTCAGTGGTCAGTGGCCACTGGCCAGTGCAGAAGCAGAGCCCAAGCATCTAGAGCGCAGCGTGGATGCCTCAACCCGTTTGTACGCTGGCGGCCCTCTTGGTCACGGATGGGTTAGTTCCGTTTTTGAGAAGGTGCGCATTGTAGCCAGCACGCACACGCACACGATACGTGTATAGGCGCGCGCATGCACCTAACGAGTCGCTTGGAGCCTGCGCTGACGTCCTTCGGCGGCGACTCGAGATCAACCAGCCAAGGGACCTTGCGAGCGAGCATTGGGCGACCGTGAGGAGGATGCGCTGTGCGCCGGTGATGATGAATGTGCGGGAGCGCCGGAGCACGCGGACGAGACAAAGGTCCGGAAGGGTCTTCCAGAGGAGGATGAGGCCGAGTCTTGGGACGACTCCGAGGCGTGCGTTACGGGCATTAGTTCGCGTCGCCCCCGCTGCGCGGAAATTAGAGCCAAGCGCTGCTCGGTCTCTCGTGGATCGAGCACTGGGGTGGCGATCCTGCCAGCGACGGTGGCGGGTGCCTCTGCGAGGAAGGCTCGGAAGATCCAGGATGAGACGAAGGGTGGCTGCGACGATGGAACGGAGGCAAACGCGATGAACGACCGCAATCAACGTAACACTGCCTTGGGAAAATTACCTGCAATATCCTTTTGTATATTATCCGCTAGATGTTTCTACACGACGTTCTTCGGGTCAGAGGTCCCGGAGGAGTAGCTTCGAACGGGCGGGCGCGTCGCACCAGCGCTGCTATTGCCGAGGGAAAATGGTGAAGGTGTCCTTGACTGCGGCGATGGACACTGCTGGAGTCAAGGAAGGTATATTCAGTGGCGATAATTAAATAATAGTAAAGATATTGATTTAATAAAACTAATCCCACAACGTCCAATCTAATTGAGCCAATAAACGCAACTGCCAGGCAATGTATTATATTCACGAGTTTCTTCTCTCTTTTAGTCACTCGTTATAATTTCCTGAGAATTTAGAATATTATCATTATCAGCATCATCGTCTCTGACCGACGATGGAAAAAGAGCAAAAAGTACGTGTGTCCAGCCTACAAGAGGCTGGTAGCGAACGAACGAAGGAACAAACGCTGCGAGATGATAAATCTTTTGGGAAGGCACTTTCGAGAGCGGTGCCCTCTTTAAAATAATCCTCGATATTGGTTTTGACGCTGCCTCCGGGACAAGGACGTAAATCATCGAAGTTGCCTACCGAGAGTCGAGAGCAACCCAGCAGTGAACCAGCAGTCGAGATATCTTGACTCATTATCGTGACGTATAGGGTTGGCGGTCGGAATTCTACGGTCGACGCTCTGCATAAGATATTCGCTCGTCTCGTCGATACGTTACTTCCGTTTCTAACGATTGTTCGAGGCAATCCTTTAGCATTTCTATCGATTAAGAATCCTCGACGCCCAGGACGCCCAGGATGCAAACTTCTCACAACGGAACTTCCTTAACTCGAACTTTTGATTTTCTAGCTTTCTAACTAGTTCCTTTACATCTTTCTTCCATTTTTCCCTTTAGATTATTCAACCTTCGTAGTTGGGCTACATTGCAACCTGCCTTTAATTGGCGAGTTGAGTCATGGAGTTTAGGAACGGCAAAGGATCAGAATAGGATAGGAGGCTAGCACTGGATCTTTGCGTTGCTTCTTGAGGCTTCACTTGCCGATTGAAAGTTGCGCTAAAGTTTTCGACACTTGGCGTCCGCGGATTTAAGCCGGTGGGTGTTTAAGGTCAGAAAAGTAGGAAGGGCGTTCACGGAGTGCGTCAGAGGGAAGCGGTGAGGATGATCTTCCCTTCGAAGTCGACTGCTCCCGTTCAGAATCCTGGAAACCCGCAAGAAGCTCTTTGCTTCTCAGCTCCTGCGAGCAACTTGTCGCAGTTTCGTTCGATCAAAGTATTTTATTACGTTTATCGGGCACCTGTGTGTCTCCCTCCTGCCGAGAGGCAGGAAGAGCAAGAAAGAGGAAACGATTGTGTGTGTGTGTGTGTGTGTGAGAGAGAGAGAGAGGGGAGGGGGAAGACTTTAGGAGAAACGTTGGCAGAAGACGTAGAATCAGCAACGGCATCGATAGTATCACACGGGGGCATCTTTAATCGCATTGTCTCCTTATGGGAAAGAAAAGAACCATATTAACAGTGAAGCGATGGCGCACGCACTTGACCCGCTCGGGTGTGGATGCAACAAAAGGTCACGCTCTAGGTCGATACAGATGAGAACTCGATCGAGTGGAATATTTAGTGGAGCGCGTGACGTATTTAAATATCGATTTCCTCTAATAACAAGGAATATAACAATCTGCGATATTCTAATAGAAGCCGAGCAAGAGAGTCAGCGACAACGAGAACGCGAATAAATTCGAGAAGGAGAAATAATTAGTTAATTAGTACAGTAAACTTCCATTAGTATGAGTGAATATATAAGATAACCTGAATACACGAAGCCAAAGTCATTTTATTTTACCATGTGGAAATGAAAAAATTGGATTTTAAAGTCGCTCATTTTGATAGGTCGAGTACAGTGGAAATTTACACTTTTAGATCTTTTACACTTCAGATACTAATAACGTAAATCATATTTAAATTTTGCATAGACAAAGATTTAGTTTAGTTTAACTCTCAAATAGATTTTATTCAGAATCATTGCCCTTAAGTACTTATTTTCAAACACGCAGTCCTTCTGCCCACGTAGAACAATACGCTCGGTAGGAGCTACGAAGATTCGCATTATCTCCACGAATAATGCGAATCTCCCGAGGCGCGGGTTAAGCTCGGACTCGTGACTCGTTTACATTTGCACGTGAGCTGCTATGTCACTAAGGTAACACGAGGATATCGCACGCCTCGGTCAGTCAGTCAGCCAATCAGTGAAGACCCTTCGCGCTTCGGTCGAAGGATTTGCGACTTGGCGTAGTGGAGCGACCGAAAAAGAAGTCGCGCGAGTTGTGCAATCTGCACAAGAATGGCAGCTGGATCATCCCTGGGACGCGATAACGTTTGCAAGTCAATGATAAAGAAGAATCTTTTATTGTCTTCTAGAGCCGCAATACTCGTATCAAAATTTAGTTATTTCTTCATAAGTGACTAAGTAGTAGGTGTAGTCTGACCAGATGATACGTATGGTATTCACGTAGGTTATAGTTGGCAAATGTAGGTGCGCGGTTGCTTCGTCAGAAATAAAATCTGTTTTCTCCTAATTCCTTCCGCTCGGCATTTCATTCATGTATATGCAATAAAGCTTCTGGTCACGCGATCCCGCGTCGCGATGCCTCGCCCAATGGCGAACCGATGTACAGCATTTACAAACTACTCGGTATGCACGCTGGCGCGTCGCGTCGGCCCTCGTCGGGTCTCGTCGGGCTTTCTCGGGCGTCGTCGTGCTGCAGCTGATCGTTCCGAGTCGCTCTCGTCCTTTTCCTTAGATTCGACACGATCAGCTCTCCTGTACCGAACGAGAAAGAGCCAAAGCTCCAGCGGTCCAGCGGTCCAGCGCTATTAACGAGCCGATCGCTGCTGTCCTTTAATTTGCTCTCGCGTCCTCTCGCTCTTCCCCCATCGACTCGCAGGAAGGAGCCGCCGGAGAAGGTCTCTCCGAGTGAAACCTCCCGACTGGCCGCAGGACCTCGTTGGTAGAAGCATGAGCGCTCGGGACGACAGGTGGATGTGGGTGCCGAAGATAGTAGTGTAGTAGTGTGTTAGAGCGTCGGCGGCAGGAGCCGCACCAGCCGGCAGGTGAGATCACGGACTACCGTATTCTTCCTGACTGGGTTTCTCTTTTTCGTCGGCGCATCGTCAAGTTAATCAGCGTCGCACCCTAATAATGCACAACTCGTTACGCTCCAGCACTCTGTCACCGTGTGAATCCACTCGAAATTCTTCTAATTGGTCGACCATTATTTCCCGTGAATACTTCCAACGGGAAAAGGTGTCCTCCCCCCCATCAACCTGCTCCCTCGATTTGCTGGATAGCGAGCTATCGGAATATCGGTGCGACTGCCCCGAGAAAATTACAGAACTTGTAGAAGCTCGGAATAAAAGAGAATCGATTAAACCCGCGAAGCGCCATACGTGCAACGCGCTGGCATCCGGTTATCAGCGTATTTCTGATCGCGAAGGCGCCAAACGATACGATTCGCATTTACCGAGAGGTTTGCCAGTCTCTTGGCTCGAGGACGATCAAAGGGAGCCGCCAATAATTAGAGAAATATGCGCCTGATGTTCACGATCCTTTTTGTCGTCGCTGCTCCTGCTGGCACAAGGGCCGATCATTCGGGAGGAGGTGCGAAATTGTTTAATCTTATCGACATGGCGTCCCGGGCACCTCGAGCTCTTTCCGATCGTCCCCGTTAATTGGTTGCTCGGCAATAGCGCCGCGTAATCTATAAACTATCGATAAGCTTAATTGGGGTTCGCCACTTGGGATTTAAACGTCAAAAAGGACGAAAGCACGGCAGGAGCACGGCCCAGACGGAAGTTAGGCACGTCAGAATTTGACCCAGTTGCACCCGACGACGCTGCGACAACAAAATAACATTTGGCGGCTGTGGCGAGCGAAGTGCGCGAATATTAATGACGCCTCTGACGTTCGGACAAATGCGGAACACTCGAGTCGGTCCACCGTCGAGGCAACTCGCGGAACGCCCTCTTGCCCTGTTGCGCTTTCTGCGCTCCTGCGCTTCTGCGCTTCTGCGCTCTTGCTCGGTGGCCTCTTGCCTGCGGGGCGGCAACTGACAGTCGTTCCATTGCCGCGCTTGCATCTCCTAACGGCAAAGCCTGGCTAATTCTAGGACGCATGCGCCGCCGGGAGAGTCGCCGAGTTCGGAGTAAAGTGTTCCCTGGATTATTTCCAAGAAATTCGTCGACGCTCGGCGCCACTTAGGGCAGATTAGGGACCTCGGCAACTGCGCGATGCTCACTTCGGGACGTCTTCATCTCGCAAGGATTTCATTGAATCGGAGCGTAAGTCAAGGTCACCGTAGGAAAATTAAAATTTAGGATGATCGACCGGCCACGGACAGAACGCGCAACGTACCCGAGTCTCCTGCGGAATTACAGCATCACGCAGGGTAGATCAAATATCCTCCTCAGGTGGAACATCGAAACCTCCGCGCATTAAGTATGCTCCCACCCGATCTCCGACAGACTTTCCCAGACTGCTCCTCGCAGGACAGACGCTGGAAGAGTATACGCCCGCTTCATCGTGATAAATCGTAAGGACGGTGTCCTAAATAATGCGAGGTGCCTGGCGGTTGGACATTGCCCGTGAATCTTTGCGCATCCTCTCACTCCCATGCGCGCGCGCGCTCACGCACGTGGTTCGTTGCTTCTTCGTAAACTTTTGTAAATTATCTCACCACTTGGTTGAGCTTTCCTTCTTCTTGGATATTCTCGTGCATCCTCTCGTGCCCTCGCTCTAGAAACCACCCACCAGGAAGCCGTGAACGAGCCGAACGAACAGCCCACCGAGAGCTTTCAAGAGCTTCTCTCGTCTTGATACGTTTATCGGTTCGACTATTTTTATCCGTGCACGCTCTCGTAAATCTCTTCCCACTGGATGACGTCGCGTGCGAGAGAGTCGTGTTTATGTATATTAGAGCCCACGTAGTCCTAGGTCGCGAATCTTTTCAATAAAATGTCTCTTCTCGAGAGAACCACTCCGTTTGTCTCTAATCTTTGGTAAAAACATTTCTAAAGAAAATGCGTTACAAAAACTGCTGCGAATGTAACTGTGTAGGAAGATCTTTGTCATTGTGTAGAAACTTGCCGATCGCTTTAATGTTTTTACTCTTCGGGGAGCAAGAGAGTGGCGGGGGAGAGAGAGAGAGAGAGAGCACTTAATGTTCCTTGAAGGTTCCGAGGTTCCCTCAGTCCTACGGTGCTGATTGTAAGGACACTGGATCCGAATGCTTTTTAAGGGATCCGTATGTAACAGTCCGCCCCGCTAATCAATAGACTAAGGGTCGTCCTACGCAGGAAGATTACATCTCTCAGGTGTCTATCCAGTGCCCTCTTTGTCATGTGTATTTGATTGTCAGCTCCGATGAGCACGAAGCTCATGAAATGGCGGAGACAGCGTGCTGCGAATATCTGGTGGTGCGACTATCGACTACACGGCTAAGAAGAGGCAAAAGGCACGAGGAGAATCGCGGTGGAAGCGCAGCGGATGAGTCCAGTGACTGAGGAAAGAGAAAATATGAAGGCACAAAGATAAAGCGGAAAGGGGGGAGGAGAGGGGAGTGATTAGGTACGGCAGTGCGGCCGACGAGAGTTCAACGGCGTCGTACGCGCGATAAATCTTTGGAGTCAGGTGGACGATGGTCATCAGCTAGTCCCCACGTGTACAGCCGGAGCAAGTAAAGCTCGTTCTCATGGTAGACGGCCTAGCGACGACCTTCGACCCCGATGGCCACAACTTACCGCTCTGGCAACGCACACCCGCTACGCTTTCTACGATCCGGCATTCCTGGACAACTAGTGGCTCTAGAATACGCAATTCCTCGGACAGGAACTGCATTTCGTCACCTGGCAATGCGGACTGCTCCAAGCCGTTCGTCCACCGGAGCAGAATCTCTCTCTCTCTCTCTCTCTCTCTCTCTCTCTCTGTCTCTCTCTCTCTCTCAGCTGTGCCCCTCTCCGCGATATCTTTTCCAGTTTCGAATCTTTGAAAGTATTATGAAGGGAGGAGGTATCGATCTCCGGATCTGCCCTGATGCTGCGAGAGAATACGAAATGCTGACAACAAAGAAGGCCCCAGGGGCTCTCGACTTGATATCGCGTTGCCATCTTGTCAAATCGACTGATCGTAAAACTTTGGACCTCGAGACGCCTGCAGAGTGCGATATCGTCGCAACGACCGAACCACAATGGCAAACGTATTAATTAATACGGAATACGGGGAGTCTTTGGGGACAATGGACCATAACCTTCATAACGGGAAATTTCCTGTGTCGAAGTAAGACAAAGAAAAGAGAAGAGCAAAGACGCATTAACAGAGTAGCAGGAGGAACCGAGAAGTTGCCGAACTGCACGCGCCGCCTTCGCGAATCTCACGAGAGATCTCTCGAATGATGTTTCGATGGATCTGAATTTCATCGAAGGATCGAAGGATCGTTGGTTCGCTCGATCGGAACTAATTACCTCGATGTTCGTGGGACTTTCGAGCGCTTCTAAGAATAAATATTAAATTATAGCAACGGAGCAGTACACTTGCCCTCGGCGCTACCGCCATATTGTTTGCATCCTTTAGCTTTTATCGTTGTTTAATCATCTTCATTGTGTCCCGCGACAAAGATGCGCATCATGCCTTGCCGTATCTCACATTTCTGCTTGCTCATTGTCCGCCCGGTACCGCCCCGTCTCCCACGAACTCTTCTTGATCCTCCTCTCACTCCTCGTCCCTCTTTTGGTCACCTGTCGCCCTTCCGCCTCCATAACCAAGAGCAAGCTCAAGCCGTCTTCGATCTCGAAGAATGCACCCTGAACCCACTTGCCCACTCGCGATGGTCGCTCCTATTCCGCGAGAGGAGATCTCCATCCGCGTTATCTCCCCATCTGATCGTCTTGGCCGGATATTACTCAGGGAAGATGACGTTGTTCTTCTTCTTCTTCTGGAAAGCTTACGTAGAACCAACCGAATGTGGAATTGAGACTCTTCTCTCTAAGGCGTTCATAATCCGTTACAGCTTCTTGTGGATCGTATCATTAGTCCCGGCACGGCTGAGTTATCTCGTCATGTGATACCGTCGAGATGAGTCGGTATGGTTCTTAGTCAAGATCGTCGAGAACTGCACGCCGTTACAAAACTAAAAATGCACTCTAATCAACCGAAAGAGCAACGCTAAGCTTTTTGTCGGTTCACTGTACCGAGCAACTGATACTCCGAAGATGGCGCGTTTTGCCGGCACAAGGCTTGCAGATCTCTCCACGCGATCTACGGGTAACCGGAAATGGAAAAAATACATAATCTAGGCTCTTCTGGTTCTGCGGATTTTCTCTTCCGTCATCTCTTTCGATGGAACGTCGAAACGTTATCTGGACAGACCGAGAGAGAGCAGCAGAGCAAAAACGCTGAAGGTCCGGAACTCCCTGCAAGAGCATAGATGAGCAAATAGATTTTGAATAGGCTCCTCATGCTCTTCTCTTTGCCGGTCAGCATGCGCAGGGCAATCGTAAACGCAGAAGGATGCAAAAATTCGTTAATGGAAAAAGACTCGCGTTATCCTAGCTCGAAATGTCCTTTCAATGTTTCTCGAATATTGATTCGACTCGTAGGCGTTTAGCTTTACCGAAGTTACCGTCGCTCTCGTACAGCGGCCGCAGTAACATCAAACGTATGTATATACATTACATACGTTTCGGAGCGTTTCGTCGAAAGGATATTGCATCACTTTGAGAAACGCAACGACATCTCGTGATTTTTCCATTTAGTTTAAGAGATGCACATGGAAGATGCATGCTGCTACTCGGCTCGATTAATTACAGGCCAGCATCCCGGCGAACCTTCCCATTGACAATGGTGGCCTCGCGAGAGCAGCAAGAATTCGAAGATGGAGCAACCAACTTTTCTCTTCGGAGAAGAGCAAGTCTGATCATTCAGAGTTTGCAGAAGTACTATGCGTTGGCTAGTTGGACATTTGGACAGGCAGTCAGCCAGTCAGCCAGTCAGCCAGTCAACCAGTCAACAAAGCACGCATGTCCCGCAGGCATTCGAGAGTGTGCGTGTGTCGAGTTAAACTTTCACGACCTGTTCCGGAATGTCCCGCGAGTCTGTATTCTGTACTCTGTACTCTGCACAGAGTGCCCAACCGGTACGAGGACCAAGTTATGTCCCGGGTTTCATTGTTCTCAACGTCGATAGCGCGTGTCTGGCTGTAACGTCGTTTTTGTCGATTCCTCCGACGAGGCGTGTCTTATGCTTATAGGTTTGGTATTTATTGGATTGCACGTGCGAACCTGTGGGTGTTTTGTGATTTAAGCGTCTCGCCCGCGACGATAGCGAGTTTCCTCTCTGTCTCCTTTCTCGAGTTTCTCGAGTCTGCATTATCGAGAACTGGCGGACGGGTTTCAGGAGGAGGAGGAGGAGGAGAAGAAGAAGCAGTACGGTCAGCCGGCCACGTTGCTCTTCTTATAAGAAGCAGTTTCGGTCCTCGGACGGTCCAAGCGCATATTCCTAGATTTTACACTCTTGCGAAATCTGCGGGTTCTGCGAGTTCTTCGAGTGCAGCAACCTAATCCTAATCGAGGGTAGCAGATTATGATTTTCTTGGGCGCTGATGTCGGCATTCGCGAGCCCACGCATGCTCCATTGAGGGCAGAGGGAACGCGAGGCTGCGCTTCTCCTTGGTCCAGCTAGGTGCGGTTGACGCCTCTGCGGACAGGATTATTGTTGCAAGGTGGTAACTGGGACCGGTGGTGGCGACCGTCGATTCTTCCAGCCACCCGAGACGCTCTGGACCTCGTAAATCCGCGCATAGGCATTGTCACGAGGACGCCGGCGTGATTTGCGATTATTGACCTATGATTTCTTCGCAACGTGGCAGAAAACAGGCGTGCTTAGGCTAATTTATCTTTTATCGCGACACGTCAATACTATTGGTTCAAATTCATTGTTTCTCAGGCAACTGAGCCGAGCGCTTCTTATCGATACGCGTAGTCGTAGCACGACCTGCCATGAGTCCTTATCACTAATTTAGCCTCGACATTTCTCATATTGTTAGATTTCGAGTTCTTCACCGATCGGTAACTCATAATTCCTATTTCATTTTCCGATCATTTCTCATGCACAGATTAGAAAATCGTTGGACAAGCATTGGCTAATTAAAAGAAATAATCGAAGTTTTTTAAAGCAACTCTGTGGTACGGGACAGCTGGACTTATCTGTCAAGAGTGCAAGCATGTCCAAAAGCTTTCCCAGGCGAAGACGATGCAACCGAAGCAAAAGATGATCATCGTCATAAGCGTCATGAGCTTCCATTTGATTGATCGTTCGATCCGTACCTGCTAATTCGTCTTCAGTTCCGATTAGTCGATTCAAGGACCCAGCTTAGTCCTCCAACCTCTGGAAATGCCTTCAGCGGAGGAGTCGTTACACTCTCTTCTAGTCTCTACGCATTTTTTACATAGATTTGCGCAGTTCTGCTTCCGAAAAATTCTCGGGTTTACTAAGGTATATCAATAGATATCGCAGAGATAGGCTTCCGAAGGCTGCAGCGGAGCAGGATGCTGGGGCGACGAGGAAGGCTAAGCTGGAAGGAAGCGGCAAGCGCGGCGTGTGTCGCGTGAGTCTGGCTTGGGCAGGATTCAGGTACAGCAGGTAGGTGCGCACAGGTGAGCGGAGAGCAAAACCAAGAAGATCAAATTTTCGGATGAAATTCGCAGGAGAATCAGATGGGAGTCGCATGTCGGTCCATGATTACTCACGATCCCAGTATTTCCCTGGCAGTCGAGACTCTCCGAGCCTCGCTCACTTTAATACGCGATAAAATATGTTCTCGCATTGGCCACAAGCTCTACTTAATCTTCGTTAATTATGGCCGCGCGGGTCGTCTAGTGCGCAGACGGACAATTAATGAGTAATTGATTTTGCGCACGCCATTCGCCGGGGAAAAGAATGAGTGCTCAAGAGGAAACGAGAGAGGCGAGGATGCCGCCATCAGCGCACGCTTCGCAATTGCCAACCTGAAAAGTAACTGTATTTTCGGTTGGGATCGAGAAGGCGAACGTGATACTTAAATTCTCATTATCCAAACTCTTTTTCTTTTTTTTTTTTCATTTCGTTCGTTGTCCGCCCTTTGCCCCGTTGGCCAAAAAATGTACCGACAGAGCGACAGACTGGACCGGGAACTTCCGAATCTCCGTTCCGGTTAAAAGGACGGAAGCGCCACTTGCTGGTGCTGCGCCATCATCCTCGAATATTAAATTAAATCGGGCTTTATCGATTATAATCGAACGATCGATCGATAAGGAAATTGACTGTTGACGGGAGAGATGCGGCGGAAAACGCTGAGTTGTGATTACATTGTTGAACCTGAATGGAGCTGTCGATCGTCTATGGGATCTTAGAGTGCAGCGACTGAAATAGAACTTGGTCTCACTTGGGCTTAGCTCAGGCTCGTTCCAGGCTCCCTCAGGCTCTCTCAGGCTCTCTCAGGCTCTCTCAGGCTCTCTCGCCCTCTGCTCTCACTGTCATCGGGGATCCAACACCCACACGGGTGTTTCGTCTTTTGATTTACTCCCGTACTCACTCGTACCGGCAGCGTCCCTCTTCGTCCCTCGGCAGAATTTGCAGGACAGGACGACCAACGAGTCCTGCGCGCGCAGGACAATTTGGCGGAAGCAAGGGGGGAGGGGGGGGGGGGAGGAGCTGCAACTGGACCACGCGGCTCCGAGATGTAACGTCGAGCGAGGATTCAGCCCCGAGGAAACTTTCACTTGGCGAAATCAAATTTCCTAGCGTTACGCTCATGAATTACGAGACAGGTTCACGAGACAAAGTATCTAAATTATTCTGTAGACTCCGTGCGACTTCGTGCGACTTCGTGCGAGCTCGTTATGGACCAGCAAGAGATAAGAGGATTGTTCGAGGCAACCATATGACGGCAGACGCTAACCAATGAGATTCGCAGAGTTAGGTCTTTGGTGGTCTTATACTCGTATAGTGCGGAAAAAGAGTGCCGACACTGATGTCATTGGCTCCTGAACGATTCGTCTTCGTTGACTCGCTGCAGGTGGATCGGGAACAAGACACTGCCACCACTCCGAGGCTCTTCCTTCGCACAGCCGTTCGCCAGTACCTCATTACAATTATTATATATTAGGTAGAGCGAAGGGCTCGAGTTAATGAAAACCGAAATAACCAATGGCTGAAGTTTCCGTCCACGAGCCACAGTCACAGCTGTCAACTGAGATCCGCCGAGCGGAGTGCGTTCGCACGGTTTTGAGATGTTTGCGTGGAGAGAAGCGTCGTGATGAGAAAGCTGATCTCAAATCGGGTCCTGCGCAATAGAGTGTCGGTGGGCAAGTAACGTACGAGGAGATGTGCGAGGACCTTCCAGCGTACGAGGAACGCTCATAAATTATCGAACTTATGCGCCCTGTATTTTCTGTGAGCGGCATTATCGGTAAACACACTATTAGCCGCTGCTACCCATAAGAAAGCTGTGTACCAATCTACCTCCATAAAACTAGCAAGTGTCCGGTAATAACGTGCAAACGCCCTATCCATCATGGGCGCTGCGCGGACAAAACAGTTAAGCGCCTATCTGCACTATCTCCAGCATCTACAGCATCTCGAACCTTTACCCGATGCTTCGCTAATGAACGCTGCTGTGGCTGTTCGCTCATCAGTTGCGATCTCGCAAAAACCCAGAAACCCGCGCTAAACCTCTTCTCTTCCGAAGATCCTTCGGGACCATCTAGGAGGGAGAGTTCGAAGCTGCATTCACTGTCTGGAGCTGATCTTTCAGAATTCTTCTTGAGCAGCGTCTTGACACTCCTTCTTAAACACGAGGATTCTAGGACGGTCGTAATGGTAGGCACCTCAGCCCTCCTCGTGGCTCGCCGTTCTATTACGACTTCACAAGTGACTAATTAAATTCTTCGAGAGGACCAGTCTTGGACTGTTCACACGAACTCCAGGTTCCACAGGGGCACGCCCCTCCCGCCCTGCTCGTCCTGGTGACCGCCATCTTCGCCCTACAACCATGGACGTAGCCTCTGGCCTAACCTCGAGGTGGCTCCGCTGCGTACCGCATAAATCTACCTTAATGATATCACGGAACGTAGAGGCGACGCTATCTTGCTCGGTAGACGTGAGAACACTCGTGACGCCTCGAACGCTGGATCTTCCGTTTTGTAGCCGTTCGTGAGCCTCAACCTGAGCTTTAACACGACGACGACATCAGGATCTCCTCGAAGGTTCCTACATCGAGAATATTCTCCTCGAGCTCGGAAGCGGATTCTCGCGTTGGTGGAAACGCGCGAGATGAGCACGCATTATTTTGATTTATCGGGAAAGGAACAACTAACTTTTCTTCTTCTTTTTCTCCTTTCAAGAAGGAAATTGCTCGAGAAGGATAATTACTCCGGGCGAGGGACTCGTAAATTTGTCAATCCTAACATTTCCCCTTTTCTATTTTTCGCAGGTCTCTTGCAAATTAGCCCGTTTCAATTTGTGCGCTTCTTATCTTGGCCAGCAGGTTATGTATCGGTTGACTCGTTAAATGGTAAATAAGGAGCAATGTTTCAAAAGCAAGAAAGGCTCCATTATCTTATCGTAGGAGAACACTCACCTCTTGACTTATGCCCTGAAAAAGGAGTCTGGTGCTTCTTGGCTTCTTGGTTCCTATGATCATAGCCGTTCCACAGATAGGCATAGCCAAGACTTGACTTATAGCCGAGTAGCTTGTTTCCTCTCCGGAATTTTGAGAATACTAGAAATTTAAGAGGTCAGACAAAGTGGTACAATTGGAAAGCTAGGGGGAATCACTGGGGGACGAACAGAGAGGCACTCGCTGGGGTTAAGGGTGAGATTCCGCGTAGGTGAGTGAAAAGGAAAATGGAATAGAAAAGAATGGAGAAGAACTTGCTATTGAAAAGAGAGAAGGAGAATGTGAGGGGTAGTGGCGGGGAGGGGGGGGGGGAGGAGAGAGGAATAGTACGCGTGTTCCTGGGTGGACGTCGAGCAGTTTTGAAGCGGTCCTTCGGGATGCTGGGACAGGGCTCAGGATGCTGATACTCGGTGGGTCATTAACGAGGAGAATGTCCGCGAGCCCCCTGCTTGGCGCTGCGTTGTCCCGTACGAAATAATAATGTGTTATGAAGAGCAGACACGAGACGCTCCGAGCGGTTGGAACGGTTGGAACGGTTGGAACGGTTGGAACGGCTGGAACGGTCCGAACGGCATAATGCACGGACGCGTACTCGTTATAGGACACAATGGGGCGCACGCTGAGCTCCCAAACTACGGCAGCGCTTGAATTAAAGCCGCCATCGCGCGTTTCGTGTCCCACGCTCCTCGCTCCTCGCGCGCGATCGAACGAGTAAGAAAATGAAGAAACGATACGTCAAGAGGGAATTTCGATTGAATCCTTGTGGAGTGTAGTCGGTGAGAGGAGTGGGGCTGCTAACACGCATCAACGTCGTCCTTCTGATAAGAGTTCGCTATCGGCCAGGTAGCACAGCGAGGAGCAGAAGGCTGATGACGATTGGAGAGCAGAGAAGGCAGGCAGACAGCAGTAGGAATCAATGACGGCTGATGAATAGTCGAACGGAGCAAAATGCGTCAGTGTCGCAACTGTCGCTCGGGGCGGCTAGACGGGCCGTTAGACGCGTATTAATATCGCCTAATGAATTCTCAGTAGTGCAGTCCCGATGTTCTACCGATGACACGTGACTGGTAGCAGAGAGTCGAGCTGTAGCTACGAGAAACCGACAATAGTGGGAGAGCAATTAACGTAATGGATGGCGATCCCATGCGGGTGGTGGTGGTGATGCTGGTGGCTACTGCGAGAGTCCTGTCCGAGAATAGGAGCAGTTAGGTCGGCCTACCATCCTCGTCGACGGTCACCATAGGATATTTGGATATTTGGAGATGGGCGAATGTTGAGCCTGCTGTTCTATAAAATACCACAAATCTTTTCATCAAATTCTGTGTTAGAACTTTGACACGCGGAGGTGAAGCTTCTCTCGAGAAAATATAATCTCTGTCATCGGTGTTGATTTATTCGATACTTTAAGCAACAGAGATCAATGAGATTCTACAAATTTTTTAAGACTTTGTGTGTGTGTGTGTGTGTGTGTGTGTGTGTGTGTGTGTGTGTGTGTGTGTGTGTGTGTGTGTGTGTGTGTGTGTGTGAGCGTCTTGAACAATCATCTGGTTTACTGGAATAATTTCATTACGGGACAACGGTGGCAACGTGCGCGACACGTGGGACAGAAACTGGGATGCAGGGACGCCTCTCACTCGATCTTCGCTTCGTCGGAACGCTCGATGCTGCCTTCTCGTTCGCTGCTTACCGATGATCGGCTGTGAGTTCGCGGCCGACTGCGACTGCGACTGCGACTCCGCGAGCGGGCGACTCTCTCCCTTTGCTCGTAGCCGGCCGAGCGGCGAGCCCGATGAGATCGGTGAGGATCATGGGAATGCTGACTGTCTTCGGTAAGATCCGGGCGACGATCTCCGAGGGGGTCGCGCGACAGGACGTCGTCCTCGAAGCGTCCTCGACCTCCTTGAGCCCTCTTGCGAGTGGCACCCCGTGTCCTCCTGCGTCCTCCCCTGCGCCGCCTTCGGCGACCCCTCCTGCTCTTCCTCCTGCGTCTTCCGCGCCTCCTTCCGCGACGGCGCCTCCTGCCCCTCCTCTCCGTGGTCACAGCTTCGTGCGGGTACAGCGGCTGGTTCGGCTCCGTGTTTAGACTGTAATGCCCGTGCACGCGCTTCAGGATTCCGCAGGCCAAGCCGCGTCTCAGTGCGGTGTACATCTGCAAATTAATCGCACAATTATCTCAATCGATATGTCCTGATATAAATTAATAGAACGGCGATTCCTCGCAAAAGACGTAGCCACTGTGGGAGCCTGAAAAAGGATGTTAGGATGCTCAAAATAAGGAGATCACCTGGCGCTGAACCGTTGGCTCCGAGGCATCGTACTCCGAGGCAAGGTAGTTCAAGATCTCCTTCGAGGTTGAGCCGTGGGCATCGCGCAGGTTCCTGATCGCCGAGACGACCAGGGCAGGCATTTTCGGCACCGGCTTCACCATCTTTCTGGTGGCTCCCTTCGAAGAGTGCTTTCGCTTCGTCGCATGGACCTCCTCAAGCGGTACGGTCGATCCGCTGCTCCACCGCTGAGGAACTCGATGGAGTTTCCAAGAAGTCGGAGGGAATTATCAATCGCATTCAATTTTTTTCCACTAACACGTTCGAGGATCGATTATGCATCCTCAAAATATCACAAGGCAATTTCAAAGGTAATTAAATGTCCAAAGATTAACATCGGTGTTCGCGCGCGTTGCGTCTTGTGTAGCCCGTCGACCGTCCAAAGATAACTGAGTGTGCTGTTATCGGTTCTTTTACCACGTTGCTAGCCATTTACTTTTGTTTCCACAGAGAGGATACGAGCGGGTCAAAGTCTCATCAACCTTCAACTCTTTCGTTATTCATATTGCTAAACCAAAGGCTACATTTTTCATCGGACTCGGATTCAGAGATAGATGAATAGGAATACAGGGTATGGATTTATCTATTTTTCTCTCGTTCGACTTGGATGCAAACGCAGTCTGTGACAATCAGGCAGACGCACAGCTGTGTAAATGCAATAGTTGCTACTTGTGCCACCTTGCGCAATTTAACTGAAATTAACGAATTACGATATCGTGCTGCTCCATGTCTTGCGATACTCAATTCGATAGAAAGTAGAAAAAAATTCGGGATATCGGAGTGGGAGCACGCTTGGACATCGATGCGTTTGTTCGGATCATCGACTCCTCTTATGCATTTAAAAATAATGCATCAACGTTTTCTTAGGGCTACACTTCTACTACATGTCCCAAGGGACGTTGAGAAATTTGAAAGAACCGAGCCAAGGGATGCTGCATGAGTTTTCGAGTGTCTCCCATCCTCTCTTCTTTTTGAAAATTTAGACCTGCGAAAGTGAATCTTGGGGCGATTTAATAAGGAAAGAGAGAGAGAGAGAGAGAGAGAGAGAGAGAGAGAGAGAGAGAGAGAGAGAGAGAGAGAGAGAGAGAGAGA
>JARQTI010000286.1:108465-123541 GCA_030142655.1 Trachelus tabidus | reverse complement strand
GAGACAGAGAGAGAGAGAGAGAGAGAGAGAGAGAGAGAGAGAGAGAGAGAGAGAGAGAGAGAGAGAGAGAGAGCGAGTGATTGCATCCTTCGCGATCCTTCAAAATCGTCGAGTCATTAAGGACGAGAGGGAGCAATGAGTGAAGGGAAGCATGTACTTGTAAAGCACTAGTCCAATCATTTTTAACGTCCTGGATGAGAGAGGAGTTGCCAGGAAAACTTTCCAGACTCTCACATGCCTGGTCGCATCGATGGACCAGTGGACCAGTGAACCAGTGAACCAGTGAGCCGGTTGCTTAATCTTGGTGCTGCCTGCGACAGCCAATGGGGCATTTGTCTCCATCAGAAATATCGGACGAAACGACAGATCGAAGCTACTTTAAATCGTGAGCGTTCGGAGACATCCGAATTTTTAAGTTAATTTGGAGAAATCGCGATGGCATCTCCCGGTGCGTCTCTCGGCGCGTATCTCGTGTCGTAGCCAGTTGGGCCAAAGAAACGAAGGCAGTTTGCGACACGGATGGAAATAGACTGAATGCTTCGTAGTCCTCGTGAAGCGAGAGACACGCTTGCCAACGTTCTGTAACTGTTATGAGTAGCTATAATAACAGTGTGGCTGCTTGAAGGAGCTCTCTCATTAATGGAATGGCAACCATGAATCGTCAGGCGAGACGCCTGAACGAAGCCTCGCGGGAGCCGAGCCTCCATTCTCAAGGAGCGAACGTAACTGAAATCTATGGGACACGCGAGAGTCGTCGGATCTTCCGAAGGAGATTAACGTGCGCAAGGGTGGCGATCGTTTGTGTTCCTTATCCGTTCGCCGGGCTACTTGTTCTTAGACGCGCAATGCTCTTGCAACTCCAGTCTTACTTAGTCTTTGGGACTCTAATAAAGTATTTGCGTGGGAACGAAAAGGCACTGCGCAACCAAGACGGTGGCGTCGGCGCACGACAATTGGCTCTCTTCGGCGACCAATCGAGAAGACGAGAGGGGCACAGCGAGGGTGTGATGACGGGAGAGATGCCGTGACGCTGATCGTGAGTGCGTCTAAAAATAGGAGTACACTTTGGCACGGTACGCTGCCCTCAAGAGTTTAGCGCTTGTTTACATCGATAAAGCTGTTGCGAGACTCGCAAGACTCCCGAGTGCCATTTCGAGCCATTAGTGGCTTCCTACATCAGCCGCGAAACTTCCTCGCTTCCAACGCGCATTGATGTTACGAGGCTCATGCTCCATTCATCCGATTCATCCGATTCATCCGAGCGATCCGAGCCATCCGATCTCAGATGTAGTACACCACAGCTCTGCGACATCTCTGACTCTGCCGCTCGGTGATTGATGATTGAAATTTTCCCTTCCGAACATTGGAAACTTTTCATGTTGACACCTTGCCGTGAGACTGATTGGTCAAGTTATGCGCCGCGCTTCCTTGCTCACGGAGTGTTTTAATGCCTCCTGGGGTGTCACCGGTGTCACCGACTGCTGGTCTTTGTGACTCGACCCGTGTATCTTATTCTTATCAAGACGACACATCCTTTCCCCTACTACAGTTCGGTTAAACGAACAAGTTCAAGGCAACCGAGAAGTTCCGGTTCCTGATTTCTGATTCCTAATTCCTAGACGCTTTTGGGTCGCAGGTACGTAGAAGCGATGGCCTGCTTGAGACTTCATAGTTACGAGAGGAATTTGAAATTCAACGACTGAGACTACATCGTACAACGGTAGATGAATCCAATGTGCACCGCATTAGGCTCGCACTTACAGCGCTGGAGACTTTGTTGGAAATTTCGGGACTGCACCATGTATCTAACTAAGTTTCAAATTTCACGTGACTCGAATCACTTAGAAATTAACGAGATCGGCAACATTTGGGAAAGGATGCATCGAAATCCAATCGTGCGATACATCATACTCTCTAATCTCCCATCCACATGGTAGGTGTACGCAGCCATCTACCGATTTATGTTCCAATGCCGAGGATCATCCGAAGTCTGCGGAAAAACAACTGATACGACGACCAAGAAGACCAAGAAGACCAAGAAGAGCAAGACGAGAAGAGAAGATTACGACGGTGCTCGGTGCGAGACGCTCGCAGTGATAAATAATCCCTTGTCGCTGATTTTGACAGGAACTTTTTCCAGCGAATACGTAGACAAACCCGTAAAAAAAAAGGGAGAAGAAAGCATGTGCATCTTCTGCCGTCCTTCTGCTCCTTTTGTTTCTGGTCTTTCTTGTCTCTTTCCTTCTTCCTCCTCCTACTCCCTCGGTACCTCCCACCTTCCGTAAGCTTTTTCTCACCACCGCAAAGGACGCATTCTCGTATTGTTCGTGCGTAACCCGAAAATACGCGTCAGACGCGTTTCTTGCGATCCTCGGGTTAAAATGTTTAGTCTGACTTGGACGGAGAGACGCGTGTCTGTCCAGAAGGGCAGAGTGGTGGGAACAGGAGCGCCCCTCGGCGCAGACTCCAGTCTGTTCGGTGATTTGGATCCAAAACTGAGAATCCGAAAGAGCAGGAGTCCTATCAGAGAGAATACCTTGGCAGCCAGCACGAGACATCTCTTAAATCATTGTGGAAATTATGCGACGACGCGACACGTGATGTTATGATAACACGATGACAAGAATCCGCGACAGGAACATCTGTTCGATTGTCCATTTGCGACTCTCTCGTGCCCACCGTACCCATCATCGTGCCTACCATACTTCCCATGCTTCTACGCCGCGTGTCTCTTGATGGTCCCTTTAATTGTCGGCTCGCGGAGATACCGCCTTCGTATCAGGCAAGCGACTGAAAGATCTTACTCCTCCTCGTGCGATTGCCAAGGGCTTCGAAAGGATCAGCTGATATCTAGGCAAAGGGGTAAGGACAACGAGGGATGCATATGGATCAATGGACAAGCGGAGTAGGATTGTGACTCTGGAGAATTGACACCCGCGCGACTCTCGTTGTGAACAGCCGGACGACATTCCGTGCTTATTAATATTGTCGTGTCTCTTTCGGACAGTGGTTCTCAGGAGGTGGATGGAGATCTCTTCCGATTGGCTGATACGAAATGGACAACGCGTAGGTGTACGATGCACTGATAATGCACCTTTTAAATATAACTGTGATATCGTTGGGGACTGCCGAGAGAGAACCGGTGGACACTGTCAGCATAAATTGCAATATCGGCGCAATTGATTTCAGAGAAAATTTAAAAAATTCACTCTATTTCTGTCGACGGTCAAATCCAAGCCACAAATATCTTTTACAAGATTTATCTAGCCAGACGATCAAGTCGATCACACCTAGATCCCACCTAGATCCCACCTAGATCCGCGCCTTAATATGTCAGCGCCTTAATGCGTCACGCGGAGAGCAGTGTGCGTAATGAGTTACACGCAATACGACGCCCACGCGACGCCTGGCGTCGAGCTTCGAACGAGCTAAGCCGAAGCTGTCCTAGGGCAGCTCCGCTGCTCGGGATTGAAGCGTGCGTGCGACACGTCTTATATTTTCTCCCCTTAGAACGCGTGTTTGCGTCGCGCGAGACAATGTCCGACATGACGCATGTAGGTACCACTGACACATTATGTCGGACATGCCGTATATTATCTACGTTACTGCGAACAATGAGATATATTTGTTACACTCAGACAGCCGGCTGTGGATTCCTTTCGTCGAGAGCACCGAGAGAGCTGAGAGAACCGAGATCGCATATTTCGGCGCCCCTGCTGCTGCGCACGTCTCCCGTGGATCAGCATTATGTCAAGCAGAGCATTGCGCTACATTCAGCTGACAGACCCACGATGTCATTTCGATGCCTGGATTGAAACGAGACTCGCTACGAGTGTACTTCCGCCAGTACTTACTGACCAGTTGATAGAGGAAATATTGGCAGAGTTTTGAGAAAACAGAATATAAAGAAAGAGGAATGAAAAACAAGTGAAATATGTATAGATAGGTAGTACTAATATAAATATAGATAAGAAGAATAAATTAACCTGATTTAAAAATAAATGAAGCAGAAAGCAGGAGAATAGTAATAACGTTCTAAGTAATAGAGTAGGTTTAAAGGTAGTAGAGTCGAGCAATATTTACAGTCACCCATAGTATCGTCAGTTAAGGCCACATACATCCATCCATACGTCGCCATTAATCTTACAAGGAGGCAATAATAATCACGCGGTATACGGTATCCGAGTACCAGAGGCAAACAACTAGACAACGGGCTAGTTTGTGGAAAGTGTGTGAGATAAGGAGGGGGCGAGAGAGAAAGAGAGAGAGAGAGAGAGAGAGAGAGAGAGAGGGGGGGGGAGATCTTTCTACGGAGGAAGAATGTAAATCAGCAAAGGGCCGAGGCGATGATCGTCTTAAACAAGATCATCCCGGAAAAGAGGGCTGTTGGACTCTGAAGAATCGCAGCGAGAGTGGCAGAAGCTAAGTCAGACATTGACGATAACTTGTTGCGCTCGACCACTTGTTGCACGCCTCTCGAAATTCTTTACGGCTCTTTCAATGATTTTCTTCTACATTAGTCTATGAGAACAAAGTAAAGTTTCGGCAACGGAACAACACACCTGAAGTCATCGAGATATGGGAGCACCGAGAGGAGAATAGGATCGGCAGGATTCAGAAGACTCGACTCGAGATTGAAAATATGGGTCGCGGGTAATATTATGAATTTATGACATACTGACTGACGTGCCCTGCAGGCTACTTCGAGTCTCTGTATTTTCATACGCGTAAGCGAAAAAGACGCGGCTTGTGGCCGGCAGTGCGACTTCGGTATAGAAGCTGTTGACCACTTTCAAGTATTGCGGAATTAGCCAGAGTGGTCGTATCGTGTGTGCTGCCAGTGAGAAGAAACATCGCGAGAAGAGTTTCCCCGGAAACGACGCATAGCGACCGGATGTCAGCCGGTGACAGCCCAGTTTGTTGGACTGTCGAGGTCAAGGAGTGCTGCTCCTCGTTTCCGGGGTAATAAAGGCGGATGACTGGATGGTCAGGTAGACGTTGAGGACTTTGAGGCGTCAATAACAGCAAATGAGCGATAGCGAATCTCTCGCGTTGCATTAACTAGCGCAATTGGTAAGCAGAATGTGTTGTATCTGTATGAGAACTCGCGTAATTTGATATTCGTCTCTCCTCCCCTCCTCGGTTCGCCAGTCGTCCAGTCGTCATCGGAAGGCTTCTTGGAAAATCACAGCGGCCCGCATGCCAGAACTTAAAACCAATTAAGCCGGCGTGCTGTTCAAATTATTCGGACACGAGGCACCAGTAAGGTGTCCATCTCACCCACCTCACCCACCTCACCCACCTCACCCACCTCACCACCTCCGCGTCCGTAACGATTCTTTAAAGATCCTTTGCGTGGCCTCTCGTCATTCGTCATTTCTGATGTCGACGTCTTCCGAGTAATGCTCGCAAGGGATTCGGGGATTATGTGAAAGACGAAACGAACCCAATTCGGAATCCGGCAGATATACATACGTCGCTGCATTCGTCGGCTACCTCGTCTCTACCTCGACCACTGCTTTGAAACGCGATGCGCAACATGTGGATTTATTAAACGTTGAAGGACGGCTAGATCAAAGCGAGTATTATTAGGTTATGACACGGCCACGCTGTTGCTGTTGCTGTTGCTGTTTCTAGTTGCGACTGCGACTGCTGTTACCGTTGCTTCTTAAAAATAGAAAAGCACCCGTGCACTGGCTTTGACATTTGGCCTCCTTAGGTTTTAATTACTTGCTTGGCACCTGGAGCATATCTCGTTTGGACTAGTTCAAGCATGTAATGTGCAGCCACGCGAGATGCGATTTGATTTCGGAATTCTTCGACCTCTCTATGTCAGACAAGGAATACGTAGATAGGTATAGCCTTTATATCATCTTTGTCAGCTGATTAATACTTCCACATTGTAAAGGTCCAATAGCTCAAGACGGCAGAGGACGAATCATTCGTGGTTCAACAGATCGATCAGCTTAATTCGACGGGCTGTGATAATCGGAGACGTTCAGCGCTGTGAAAAGGATGGAGATCCACGGCCAGAAAAAATGGATAATCATAGAGCGTCATAGAAAGCTGAAAAAAGATGGAGCCCAGAATACGCGAAGCAAAGGATTCCTGCATGGACGAGAAAGTGTCAAAGAGATTTAAAGTCGATGGCAGTTTTAGGAGAGAGCGAACGACGAGCATCAGGTTCGCAGATGGAAGAGATATAGGCGCGCGGGAGGCCTTCTGCTCGTTCGCGATGATGCACGATAAAAAATCTCATTTTCGTTGCACCTTGCGCTAGAGGAGGCCGTCTGCTAAATTATGTTTTCCCGAAATCGGTCGTTGCCCCGCCCACAGATCAAAGGAGCTCTCGCTTGCCTTCGGATCCGAAATCCCGGATCCAGGATGGATGTACGCGTCTTATAACTTTACGGTGATTAGTGTTTCGTGCCTCTGAAGGCTCTGCCGTTGTGATGACTTTTCACATATGTCTATCCCTCACTTCAGAGGTCTCACCCGAGCCTATAAGACCGACGACAATGAGCCACTTCTCTCTCTCTCTCTCTCTCTCTCTCTCTCTCTCTCTCTCTCTCTTTCTCTCTCTCTCTCACGACAGTCATCTCTTCCACTTCTCATATCTCTTTCTCACTCCTCATTGCGCTCACGGCAGATCATTATTCGACGCGTCTGATTAGGCCATGTTTATCTTTTGAGCTGGAATTCCGAGGAAAGAAAGAGAGAGAGAGAGAGAGAGAGAGAGAGAGAGAGAGAGAGAGAGAGAGAGAGAGAATACGTTTAAAAGTAATCTAGGCTTTGCATTTTCACGCGACAGTGCCACCTGCTCATTGTTCGCTTCGTTAAACGCATTAGCGAAGCCATTACTCTTAATTACCAAGTCCATAAAAGGAATCGTACATACTTAGTCTTACGACACTACCTTCGGCACACGACGTTTCCGCACGCCGACGCTGCTACGAAGCGTTGCTTCTTCTCGTTTCCTCGTAATACGAGAAGGGTGCGGCGTCTGCAGTTCGGCTCTGATGGGTTAGGTGAAAGACGCTTAAGTTGAAGGCGACGGAGAGCGAGAGAGAGAGAGAGAGAGAGAGAGAGAGAGAGAGAGAGAGAGAGAGTGAGAGAGAGAGAGAGAGGGGGTGAGGCTATCGGCGCGGCGGTTCGCATGCCGATGAATGAAGACTCGACCGATGAATGAATCGAAGAATTGGAACGATCTCAGGGATTCGAACGGGCAAAAGGGCAGATCGTCCTCTTGATTTTTTTGAAAGATTCTCTGAGAGTCAGAAACCGGCTGTTCTTGCTGCTCGCAACCATGCGAGTTTTTGGCCCTCGGGCGATTTATGCAAACGACTCTTTAAAACGGGATATTTGCGTTAGGGATCGGTGCAATCTGCATTCGATCTTTGTTGCTGTTAGTACATGCCTTTGCGCGGCGGGTGCATTAGGTCCCCGTACAGGTGGCCCTCCTGCATCCTACCTAAAGAGTCTAAGAGAAAATATTCCGAAGAAGATGCTCGCGGCGGGCTTCGCCATTCCTCTTTCCCGAATAATAATAACCGACTATTCGCCTGGCCGCAACGTTCTCGTTCTTCGTGCACTCCCGTCTCGGCAACCAATCGCGTTCTCGCTGCTTCTTTTGAGAAGTTTTTAAAACATCTGACGACAATCGAAAGCTCCTCTTAGTATCAGCAGCCTCTCTCTATTACGTGGCGCAGTGGCCGTAGTGGCGTCAGGCAAGACAGCAAGATGCATCGGATCACCGGAGTAATCGCAATCTGGCCTCCCTGCGAGCCACCGTCGCTGATGATGGTGATGGCGGCGCTGAATTTAGTACGCAATTTGGTCGGAACTATTTTATAGCCTGTCCGGCGAGAGCACGGGAGTACGAGCCGAGTAGAAGAGGACGACTGCGGCTCGTGAGCATGGCGAGAAGGTGTAAGTCGAAGAAGTCAGAGCTACACGACGTCGATGTGGAGATCTATAGACGAGTCGAGTGTATGTATGGGTAAGCGCAAACCGTAAGGCCGCAAGAGATGAACGTAGCCCGGGGCAGAAGGAGAGCTACTGCGATTGAAGCTGCTCTTCGGACGCGTCCATCCATCCTACCTTCCTACCCACCTACCCACCTACCCAGC
Source organism: Trachelus tabidus (assembly GCA_030142655.1). Taxonomy (NCBI): domain Eukaryota; kingdom Metazoa; phylum Arthropoda; class Insecta; order Hymenoptera; family Cephidae; genus Trachelus; species Trachelus tabidus. Next base: position 115,412 of record JARQTI010000286.1, on the reverse strand, counting down.
AGCTACCCACCTACTCACCTACCTACCGTCTCGGTAGAATGTCTACCATCTACCGTCTCTTATTCTTGCTCTCCTAATGATAGCGTACGCACAAGGTAGGGGGCCTCGAACTCCCTCGAACTCGCAACCGAGTGAGCCAAGTGAATCGAGTCGAAGAAGGATCGAGCCGAGGGGGGCAGCCTAACTACCGTACGCCTCCACCGCACTAAAACATTGCGCCTGCGCTACCTTGTAGGGTAAGATCGGGCAGCACGTAGCTCTCCTAAGTGCTATGCGGGGCCCGCACCATCTCGGCAGCCAAGCTGGTGATTACATTGAGGGTGGAATTCATTATATCGAAATCCCTTTGATCGGGTGTCCCGTAAAAAAATTAATGACGCCTCGAGATACACGCGGTTTTGCGCGCTTTCTTCTCGTTAGATGGACGCTGGCTTCGAACCTCGGTGAGGCACACGTTGTCCAAGTGCATTTGATCGATACTATGAATAGTCTTCTGCTTTCTCCAATTGTCCACATCTTTATTGGTATTTGATCTTCTTGTGAGCTTTATGGCACCAGTGTTTAAGTGGAGCTTGATGCGTCATTAGGGCCGAAGATGGCGGCCATACTCCTATGGTCTGGCTCGGGCGCTTTTTGCGATGCCTCGGGAGAACGTGGCTGAGCCTGCTGGAAGCCCATCGGCGGAGGATCAGGGGAACGGGGGGAGGATGAGGAGGAGAAGGAGGATGGCGCTCGTACGTGACAACGATAATCAGCAAGTTAAGTGGGGTTTAATTTTCGAGCGGTACGCTCGAACGGCGAAGGGGAGCAAGGGTTGGTGGATCGGTTAACGTTGTTCAAAAGATAGAGGTATATGTGCCAAGATAACGAGTGGGGGTTGGGGGTAGAGAAAGTGACCGGGAGGGGGAGAGAGAGAGAGAGAGAGAAGAGGGGAGAAAGGAATGGTAAAAGGCGAGAAGAGGAGCAGGAGGAGAAGGCATAGAACGAGAAGTAGCTTGGTGGTGAAGTTTGCGACGGCAATGGACACTGTAGAGGCGCTGGTGGCGACCGCGATGAGGACGGCAGGGCGGCAGGACGGCAGTACACAAGGAGAAGCGGAGTCTAAGAGTGCGATGCGTGTATACACCTGCCAAGAACACGCACGTCTGTAGATAGTAGAGGCGGACTTTGCTCGACGGGGGGAGGATGGCTGAATGCAATACAAGTCAGAGACACAAGAACGTCGAGAGACGCCCGCGCCACCTGTAATTGGGTCCAATCATGATGGTTCTCATTCACGGACCGATTGCGACTCCATACTGTCCGCATGGAGTTGTTCAATGTTTTCCCAGAAATAAACAAGTTTTCTTCCATGGCTCTTTCGAATTTGTGGAACGGTGGATCCTCTCATCGAGGCAATCGTGGAGGTTGTCGATTGCAAATGTGTCAGTCAACCGACGAACTGGCTTCGCGAAAGCTCATGGTCGCGACTGGTTGAGAGTTCCTGGTTGGTTGCACGTACAGGAGCTACATCGCATCTCCCGAGGCAGCTGCCTCGGTCCTCGCGTTGCCGTTGCTCAGCGCACAGTTCACCCCACGCCGCACAGAGCGAGGTATACGAACGTTGATTGAACTCGATCAAACGAGTCAGAGATCGATCGAACCGATGTTTTCGATCCTTTGGCTCTAAAGAAGCACGCACAGCACGACAGTTGGTCAGGGAGGTCCACTGTGCCGTGCAATACTAATTGACAGGATCGCAGTGTGGGAGGTTCTACGTGTGAACCACGTGGCCGGCTCTTTTCTTCGCAATCAAAACGCAATAAGACACTCCTCTTCCGGATAGACTCCAAGGCGAGACGAGCGTGGACGAAGGAGGTTCGGAGCACCACTAGAAGTGCGTTGAGTAGGAGAAGCGGGAAAAGTGGGAGTAGAAGGACGAGGAAGTCAAGGTAAGTAGTGGTGTGTGCTGGAGGCGCGGGGGTAATAGAATACGTCGAGGGTCGCTTTGTCGGTGGCAGGAGTTGTGATACCGAGTCGATTACACCTCTGCTCCCTGATGCGATCCTATTGTGGGAGGTGATAGATCCAGACAGCCGAACAATGAGATCTAGATAAGAGCGTGCTCTTTAAATGACGCACCGTAATGGCGGCCTTGCGTCTTGGGGATCGTCTCGATCGGCTCGATCGTCCCGATCGAGAGATCGAGAGATCGAGACTCAGCCGTTAGCAGAACCGTCAGCGCGCGCGCGATCGCTCCTTTCGTAAACTCTTCTTTCCCTTTTCTTCTTGATATTTGTGTAAACGGGTCGCAGGTTGCTCGGGACTCGTCGAAATTAGCTCCTGCCGTGGTCAGAGACTTTGCTGTCGAGAATCCCGCATCTAGCGTTCGAGCGATACTCAGCCCCCCGGACAATCGAGAACGACGACGGGGTTAATTGTAAAAATCCATGTACCGGCAGTTCTACCGTAGCGCGCGCTTCGAAAAGATTATCTCAATTATGAACGCGTAAAAGAAGCAGACTCATGCCGACATGCTCGGTCATCTTCATCGTGAAAGCGTTGCAGAATTGCAACGTGCGCTATATAGCGCACATACTATAATACTACATACACATGATATATAGACCACACGCCTCCACCTGCCGCCCTGCCACCACATGGATGATGTCGATGCCGACTATAAAACCCGAGGGAAAGCCTAACTTCTGCCTTTATAGACAATGAGTGTTATACGGCTGTTGTAACTCGGAATTACTAGGCAGCCGCGCGCACACGATCATCGGACAGCACATGTGTAATAGAATAAGATTCGCCGAGCTCCGTTGCTATAGGCTCGTCTCTGCGACCACGTTCTGTCCTTAAAATTCCTCCGGGGGTTGAAATTTGACGTCGAAGCGTCCCGACTGGTCGCGAGTGGCAAGCACTCGAAGCCCTCAGGTACGCGAGTGTGCTCCAAGTGCGAGTCAGCCAATAATTCAGGGACAAAGCATTGGTAGCGCGTAAAGTTTGCGCTTGGTATTTCATTAGGTGGATGCGGGCCAAATGGGGCAACGACGGAACAAAGTTGGCAGAGGGGCAGAGGGGCAGGGGGCAGAAGCGGAAGAAGGGCCAGGGAAACCTCGGATCGCAGAAGCTGCAAGTTGTTAATATCGTTTCTGCCGGGCATATCTTACTCGAGATACAATCTGCTGAATGCCTCGCTAAGAGGTACACGTGTTTATCAGGCTAACGTTGCTTCCAACCATCTGATATATCTGCGCGCCGAAATTCGTTTAGACGCTCGCATAGATGGGCAATCGAATCGCGTCCTGCTTTTCTTGGTCGCCTTTAATATAACGTTAATATGTACTGTTAAGCCTATTGGGTTATTAGGTTATTAGATTCATAAGCGCACGAGCGCTCGAGATTGCGGAGGCACATGCACATGGAAACGCAGGACGCACGTAGGGCGTGCAAGGTGTGTGAGATTCACCACGCGCCTTCCGCTCAGACACGCGCGTCACGTTCTCAAAATCAGCCCGCATTGCCTCTTGGCTGCGTTGGTTGCCTTGGTTACCTTGTCGCCGGCTCGGCCGGCGGGACAGTCGTCTCCTCCTTTTACCGAGTCCATATGTATAATGTAGAGGGTGAATAGAATATGTAGCTCTTATAGCTCTTACCTAATAATATTGCATGCTATTCAGCTATAGGTATAGCTATGCCCCCAAAGAAAGGAAAATTTCTAGAGCTTAGGAGGATTTCACATAATCCATAGTATGATAAATTCTTAGTGGCTAAATTGTGCATCTTGTGCACATGTGCTCGTACACGCGAGTGTCGGGACTTTTGCTTCGTAAGCACTTGCAAACTGCTACCTCTCTTGTCCGCGTCACGATGGCTTCTACGGCATCAAGCAAGTCCGTAAATCCTTCGAGGATTTGAAAAGGATTGCGGTGTTCTCGAATTAGGTAGCCACGCACGAGGCTATCCGAAGAGTCAGGAACTTGGCTTCGTAAGTTACAGCGACTGGTGTAATAAGCTCTTAATTAGAATCTGACTGACTCGTCCGACGGATAGAGGAGGAGGAGGAGGGGGGGGGGAGTGAGAGCGGGTGGCAAAAGAGAGGAAATGAAAAGGAGGGTAAAGAAAGAGAAACAGCGGGGCTGACGACTCGTGCCTCGCCGTGGAACCGAGCGGCCAGGATCATTTGCATATTCAGCGTTTGTCCGAGGTACAACAATAAAATGGCAGTAAACACGTGTTTCACGTATGTTCCGCGTTTGCTGGATAGTGGCTCTTGGCAAGTTGTCGTCGTCGTTGGGCCGTCGTCGCACAGGCGGTCGCGGCACAAGTTCATTCCACGAACTGTATCTGCGTACAACCGCGCTTGCGCATGACCGCAAATTCTTCTGACCCACGCAACATTCGTCGCGTTCTTCAATCTTACCTCTTATTAGCCTCCACCTCCCATTTGCCAGCTGTCAACTGTCAACTGCCAACTGCAAACTGCCAACTGCCAATTATTCGCTGTCTCGTTGGCGGATTTCGTGTAGTTCCGACTCGACTTGCCTATCCGGAAGAGATTCCAAGGTGATTCAAAATTCCAAGGTACGAGAGAAACGCGAATAGTCTCGGGATCCCAGGACGTAGGAGACTCTGGTGAACTGCTGGTACAAGGAAAGCGGTTCGTCGGGGAGAAGGCGCAGTTGTGCGTCGAGCTCCGCCACGTAGGCGAGCGATTGTCTCCTTTTTGCGCCCAGTTCGCTCGAGGGAAAAATTAAAATAGCCGAGAATACTTTTTCGAGCCTACACGAAAGGGTAGGCCGAGTATGCCGTCCGGGACAAGATAGCAATGTAATAGTTGGAAGGAAATACGTGTCGCGCGCGCGCGACACGACGGTCACTCCCTAGAATGCGCTCGACCCGCTCTATTCGCTCGATTCGCTCGATTCCTTCTATTTTCAAGCCCTTTCGAATCCTCTGGTTCAAAATTCATCCTGGGCCTTGAACATAACTACTCGAACTCCATCGATTCCGAGCGACCGATCCAGGTGAATATTTTCGGAAAGGTGCGCGGGGTCAATCGCGAGAATAAAAGATTCGATGGACGCGCGCACGGTTTCCATCTTAATTCCCATCGCGCTCGAGCGCGATACTAAGCCGGCAGAGTGGCCCGATTACACGATCAGCATGACGGCGTGCTTTTGACGTTTATTTTATTTCGACAGATGGAACGTCTTAATCCTCCTCCGCTGCTGCGACTAACAAAGTGGGCCTCGAGTATAGTAGAGTAGAATAGAGAAAGGAGACGCAGATTAGGGACTCTGGGATCGGGGTAGTGGAAGCTAGCGTTCGAGTAAAGGAGGATGGAACGTTAGAAGGAAAGAGAGCTCCTTATCGGCGAAGGCGAAGAAGTGTCGATCGCGATGAGGAGAAGCAAAATGAAAAGTCACTGAGTGAAATGGCTAAGCGACGTGGCCTGCGTGTTCTTCTCACGCGTCTACAGACCCGACGCTTAAATTATCGACGGTCGATCCGATCGCGATCGACCGATTGCGACTCCATTCGATTTAAAGAATTACTCGATTCCCAAGTTTATACCGATTCATGATAACGTTGCAACGTTTAAGGAAGAAAGAGTAATGTAGGATGATCCCAAGCCCACCACTCAATCGGGTAGATGATCGACCCCCAACCGATAGTTAATACTTCAATGGACAGACACGCGACGATCGTTCGACGAGGGTGGTTGCTGAGGAAGCTGAGGAAGCCGGGGAAGCTCAAAACAGCCCTGCCACTGCGCCTCCGTGACTCCGTGGCTTCGAGATTTAAAGGCGCGAACTCATGGATTCTTTTATTTCAACCGGTCGCGGGCAGCTTCCAGTTTTTCTTTTTTTTTTTTTTTATTCAGGGCCATCGCTACCATTCAAGAATGGAATCGACCCTTCCCTTTCGACATTCCTACCATTACGCCCGTAGATGGATTGACAGATACTGACTCGCGCTCTTAAGAAGCAAAGGCACTTTCGTGCCCAAGCCGAATCGAGTCGAGTCGAGACGAACTAAGTCGAGACGAGCCGATCGAATCACTATCAGGAGACTCGGTCGAGTCTCACGCCAAGTACTAGGATGTTCTAAGCGGTGGGGCTGCCACTGCCATGTATCGAGATGCACTCTGATGCACTCTGATGCAGTAGGAGCAACCCGTTCCGCAGACAACTCGATTTCGCTCTTGCTATTGAATATGCTGCAAATTCAACGAGTTTACTTAAAATTATTCATGGAACCACGGTCGATCCTCTGATAATTGCAATCGCAATGAAACGTGAAATGTAAAACGGAAACTACTCGATGCGGAAAGACACGCGTTTAATTTGGGTTCAACAGGCCGAAGGTGCATCATGCATCGTAATAAGAAGTACGAGGCCGCGCCGAGATAATACTTCTTCCCCTTTCACCTTGGCTGTAAGATGGAATTGATGAACCGTCAGAGGATAATGATAGCTCCAATAAATCGTTATTTATAGAGCATCCAGACATCCTGGAACCAACCAGGAAGCACGTTTTCAATTATCCTGCAGCCTTAAAAATCACTAGCTCTCCACGCCTCGCTATCTCAATCCTCTGCACTGCACTCTCTTTACGAGTAATAGACTTTCAGTGAAATTTCCTCTCTCTCTCTCTCTCTCTCTTTTTTTTTTGGCCGGCTCTTTTTTCTCTGTATCTTGCAGATATTGATAATCTGATTGTAAACTGCTCTGTTATGAAATATGCCGACGACGTGCAAATATATGCTCATTGTTCGCAATCCGACCTCAGTGCGTGTATTGCTCGGATAAATGAGGATATTATACGCATTTGTGAATGGTCAGATCTGAATATGCTACGACTAAATCCTTCAAAAACCAAAGCCATGATTTTGGGTTCTGCGAGGTACGTAAACAGCCTTGACTTGGACAATTGTGCGAATATTGTTGTGAACGGAA
>JARQTI010000286.1:80221-108365 GCA_030142655.1 Trachelus tabidus | reverse complement strand
CAAAGTCCTAGTATAATAAATATCGTTTCTCTCTCTCTCTCTCTCTCTCTCTCTCTCTCTCTCTCTCTCTCTCTCTCTCTCTCTCTCCCCCCTCCACCTCTACCGTGTCCCGATTCTGTGTGTGATTATCAACATCCAGTGTCGTTCGAACCATCTTACATCGCACCAACAGTCCACCCTGCGAATAAGTATCTCATATAGGATCCCGTTGATTCGGGTATGATTGCTCTACCGCTCGTTCTTCCGGTCCTAGGTGCAATCAATCAGATTTGATCATTTGAGAGCCCGAGGTCGATCTGGCGCAAGTGCATCCTCGAGAAATGATATTGTTTTCTAATTAGTATGAAAATGAAGAGATCAAGGTGCATGGATCCTAATGGCAGTATCGCTGACCAATCTGGCCTTGAATCTTGAAACTCTAGAACTCCAGAACTTCAGAACTCTAGAGCTCCAGAGCTCCGGAGGAAAATCTCGCAACGCCTTTGATCTGTCAGGAGTAATTAGTTTCAAGCTCAAGCTGTCAGACTGGCGCTCGTCGCACCGTTGAGCAAACGTACTGTAAGGCCGCAGGTTTCTACGTCAGCTTGACAGCGGGAGACACAAAATTATTACCACCACGAACTGCTTCGTTCCAGCTCGTCGAAGAGGAGCTCGTACTTTGCTGGCACTTTGGTGCTTCGGAGTAGTAGTACGCGCCATACGCGCCACACGAGCCATACGAGCCATACGAGCCATACGCGGCATGCGCTCCTCTCGTTCTACCTAGGTATGTACATAGTAACGTACGCGCTCACGCACGCGTCTCTACGCATTCCGATTACTTGTTCTCACACTCGAGTGCCCATTAGAGGAAATTCGATTGTCGAGACTAGTTTCGAGATGACTCGCAGGGGTTCTTCTTTGGAGACTCGATCTATGCTCGTCAACGACTATTACGACAAAGGATTTTGGGGGAACCAGAAGGCGAACCGCAGGTCAAAGAGGGAAAATGTGGAAAAGATTGCGAGGGTGTTGCAGGAAAAAAGAAACCAGAGAGAGAGAGAGAGAGAGAGAGAAGTTAAGCAAAAACGGTAAGAGAATATTGTTTTGCCTTCGGGTGTTGGCATTAGTGGTTCAGCGAACGGTAGCACGACAGCAGGGTGCCGGTTTAATCTCTGCGCGCCTCGTACGTACTTACGTATTATGCCCATTATCATTATCATTATCATCATTATCACGATGATAGTTACGTAAGGCGCAGGGATCGCAAGCAGGAGGCGCGGGCGAAGAGAGAGAGCATCTCGTACCTCATTAATAACGTGATTATTAGGCGTAGAGGCACACCGTTACGCTATTCAGATATAACCTAATTAACATGGACAATCGGTTGCATGACGAGCCATTTCGTATCGCCGTAAATTTACCACCTTTCAATCGCGCCGGCAGCGCCGCAACCGCCAGCATCATTGCACTACCGTTTGTCGTAACAACGATCGAAGCTCCCAAAGCAAATATTAAGATAACGTGTGCCTTATCGACTGTCTCGATAAGCGGAATATAAAGTTTTGAAAAGAGCGGTCAGTGTTAATGGTCAGCACGTACGCAAAACTTATAATTCTGTAATCAACATCAATGAATTAAATGATACCGTAAAATGATGAAAACTCATCTGACCGAGACGGCGAAGTGTGAACCAGTTTTCCCCCTAGTTTGGCGTCCCGACGCTCGGGGACGCCCAGCAGTTCGCATCAATATCCATCTTGACCCATTCTTTTAATTCTCTCGATCCTCTCGTTCTACCACATCCTCCTGGCTGGGTTGGCCAGGAAAGTGCATCGCTCGATTGCCAAGGAAGAAGGCGGCTTTCTTTTGTCGGCAGTCATTCTTCCTCGAGGAATGTAGAATTCGAGATCTTCGTACGTGGCGTCCAGCTCCGTAGATGGCCAATGCAGACATATTCCTAGTGACAGTCGCCGGACGCCGGGCGCCGGACGCCGCAGGCAATCGAGATTGAAGAGCGTCGCTTCCAGACTGTACTACTCTGCACCTCCCTAGTCGAAGGATCTTCAGGAGGATCTTCTACTTTCAGGCTTCAGTTTTCCTATGTGCTTCATTCTGAGACACGTATTGTGTGCGCGGAGACTATCCGCGAAGTACGTACTGACAGGCCGTCAGCCAATGCGAAATAAATATTTTTACTGCGAGCTGTACCGGTAAGATACATTATGATTTATGGCTTTATTGACCACAGGACTGGGGCTGCAGTTCGGTAGAGGCGCGAGTAACGAGTATTCGAGCCGAGGCGAAGTCTCGTTCGCACGCGACACAGAAATTCTGAATTGCAGCGACGACCAGATGTCGCTTGTTATGGGTCGGTAGAGGATGTGGGTTCTCCAGGAGTCGGTAGTCACAAGCGCCGTTCCTCATCCTGAGGTTGTCGATATACTCTTCTAACATTTTTCGAGATCCAGCTCCTGCGAGATGCAAGGATCTCTGTGACGAAGGGAGAAGCAAGAATAAGACGGAACGGCTAATTGGAAATGGGCCGAATAATCTCGCGGAGCGTCAGATAGAATCGAGTGAGGAGGATGCGTGCTTGGAAGCGGAGAGGCTCGATCTGAAAGCAAACTCAGAAGGAGGGAGGAGGAAAGAGAAGAAGAAGAAGAAGAAGAAGAAGAAGAAGGAGGAGGAAGAGCGTGCAACAGAGTGAAACGTGAAGCCGCGCGTGTAAAGGTGTGCCCGTTACGTGTATAGGAAGGTAAGTGGTGTGTGATTTGGCGATGATTGATGGGGTCGCGGGTCAAAGTGATCAGCGGCGCCCGGGGCGCACCGGCTCACCGGCTCACCGGCTCACCTGACAGCAACATCGACGGAATGCTTCGGAAATATCCTTTGCAATATCAAGCCGATACCAGCGTCTTGACTGCACGTGCGAATGGGACGAAAAGCTGAACATTTTAAATAATATCGCTAGAATCGAGGTAGTTTTGAATTATTTGAGCCAGATGCCTCGAATCTATCAGAATTGGCGCCTCGTTTCGTAAGGAATGATTATCGCGATCTACGAGATGGCCAGCAGCAAATGCCGCAGCAGGAACGGTCGGGTAAGGCCGTGTAAGCCAGTTAAGGCCAGGTAAGGCCAGGTAAGGCCACGTGCATCGAGTATGGTCGTACCGAAGATGGCTCAGCACGATCCAAGTGCATCCAAGAGGGCCCAGCGGGCTACGTGTCCGCATCGCGCTTCCAAGAACTTCCAAGCGACAAATTGGCCTTCTCTTGGTCTCCGGTACGTATAAGCAGTATCATTAGTCAGGCTTCTGACTAATTCGCGCAATTAAGATTGCTCGAGGACTCTTGGATCCCAGAGCATCAGAAGTAGCCAACGGAGGAAGGAACTCTGACGGAAGTCGCTACCGGTTCGAAAACTCCTTCGTAATCGGCAGCTCGACTGACAATGCTGAACTTCTTAGTCCTTAAACGAAGGAAGGAGAACATTTTGTGAAAATGCTAAGTCCGTGTCGCGGCCAGATTAAAATCTGCCGCGAATGTCCATCATTTTCCAACCGGCCTCGGTTGCTATCGAAATTCTGTGCATTTCTGATATACAGCAGAGCCCGGTGGGCCTTCCTGTACATACCTGGTGGGCTATCGTGCCGCTCAAAGTAGATTGGCAGAAGGCGATCTTAGACAAGGTGATCGGTGCTTAGGTGGTAGACTACTGCGAAGGCGAAGTGAGCCCTGACTAATAAAGGCCTCTTTACAGTACACAAGAAGCCACTAAGTGTGACGTGGGGCCGGCTCGAAATTACAAAGAAATCTCCTTAGAGAGCAGAGGCTAATCTAAATCCTATTGGGGCGCGCGGCGTGGCGCTGTAGCGACAGGCGGCAGGCTCTCAATATTTCGTGTCTCATCGGTTCATCCTATTTCGTCCAATGGCTATCAATATGCTCGATATACTCGGCTATTTGGCTCTTCCGTTGATCGGTATAGTGGCTCGGTCCTACGCGATCCTTCCTCGAGAGACCTAGATGCGCGCGAGAGAGCACGGACGCCCGACTCTCCTACCCACCGAGAGCCGCAATAATCCGAGCTAATCAATTTTGGCCTAATTGGAGATTACGGGCAACTCTGCGGACCCGGGCAACGTATACATAATCGTGGCAGATACAGGCAGTCACCACTAATAGATTAATTTATTACGTGAAAGGCCTCAAAGAGGCCGCCGCAGTCTCTGGAGTTTGTGGCCCAGCGACGTATTAGTACTGTGTCACCGCGATCATTAGCTCCCTTACGAAGTGCCAACCTCTTCGCGGGAATGTTAATTCCCGATGGAAAGTGCGCGTGTAGGCGCGAGTCAGCTCCAGCTGCGCATGCGCACCCGCTCCGCCTCCCGCCTTACGGTCAGAGAGAAAATTGTCCGAGCGAAGGTTTACGAGTCGGTACTCTGATCTCGTTGATATCACACACGTACTATACAGAGTGGGACGCGTAACTGCAGCTCGACACGATTATCTTTCTATAGATAATCGAGGAGTGCATCTTCGGCGGCCTTGATGTTCCCAGCCACTCTCTTACTCATTTTACATCTTCAAACGTATCCATTCGTACTTTCACTTGTTCGAAGATAAAGAACACCCTTGTGCAGGACGAAAGGAGAGACGCGCACCGGTAACGGGAGTATCGTCGAATAGTCAAGATTCATCTGGCAAGGTCAGGAGGAGTTCAGCTTCCATCATCCCGTGACGTTTCACGGTGGCACGGGGCAAGGGGGCGCGGGGTACGTCAGCTTGGCTGGGACGTTGCCCTTGCGAGCACGCATACATGTGTTCACTAGCAAGGAACCACTCTGGAAATTGAGAAAGTTCCTTTTCCGCGAAAGCCCTCAGCGAGATTCCTCCGAGTGTCGCGAAATCGCAGACCCTTAACTCCGGGCCCATAAATTGCCAAGTGGGGCGTCATTAACACCGAATAACGAGTGCAATGTTGAGTTTGCTCGAAGCTCCCCCGTTGCTGTTCGAAAATAACGGCGGCCGTCACCCGCAAACCACGGGGTGCGTCACATTCTCGGAGATCCCGAAATACGGGTTGCCCTCAACTACTACGGAAGCTTCCCGCCGCTCCCCTCGCGCTGCCTATTCTTCCCCCCTGCGATTCCACTTGGACTCTTTGCTTCGCATTCTGAATTGCATTTACATGGCGCGTGTCGGTCGGTCAGTTTCTTTGGTTCTGGTCTTCCTATAGAGAACCAAGGTTTCAGGATGCCTCCCTCCTGACGCCGCTGACCGCCTGCATTACGGTCGATCTCACACTTTTCAAGCCAAAAGCGTCGCAGGGCAGCACACGTGTGCTCGCCGAAGGATAAACACGAACCGTCAAATTTATTAACGAGCCTATGACTAAAAGACAACATCAGCAACAGCAGGCTGGATCAAGCCAGAAAAAACATGACTATGAGACTAGAGCTTGCATCGCTTCCATCGCTTCCATCGCTCTTCGCGATTATAAGAACCGTCCTTCTGAATCCGACAATCAATTTTGCTGATGGTTCCGAACGAATAAGATGAACGTAACGGTATCTTTTGCTATTTTTTGTAAATTCATTGCTATTGTGACCGAGAGGGGACGTGTTTGCAGCAGGCGGCGAGATACGTGGGCACCGTATTATTAGCTACGTGATCCCACAGAGGCAGGTAATTTAATAAGAAAATTGAATATGCCAAAATAAAGGATGATGATGCTGCGGAAATCCAGTTCACATTACAGGGAGCATAGTAGCCGCGCACCGTCTTTTCACGCTGCGCATCTCTGGAAGAAATTCCTTGAAACCCTTGCCGCACAAAGCACAGAGGTAGCTGCTCATCCAGGTATCTCGCGTGCTTTTCCTTTTATCGCTGATCGAGCGCTTCATTAGATAGTTGAAACGTATATTTTTCACAACTCTGTAAAGGCTTGTCAGTCACCTGCTCTCTTCTACCACTATTTTGACTACTTACTTCTAGAGTGAACCAGAGTTCGGAGTGCTGGTGAAGGGATAGTCGTGTTACAGTAATAAGTAGTAATAAAACGTTCTTCGGTTTAATTTTTTGACCTCGCGTCTTTATCGGCTATAATGTCACGTCGATGTGTTCGAAATGTTCTTGAAGTTGTGGAAGCCAACACTTGCGGCTACGCGTCGCTCGATTGACGAGAGTAAACACTCTCTCTGTTATTTTTTAAGGGTAGCTAATGCTGCGCAACTGGATTACTCGGCCTGGCGGAGGCTGGACCGGTGCTTGCAACGTGAAAGGCAAGAACCAAGAGTCCTCGGCAGTCCGTCCACGACCCGATGATACAGAAATAGGTGGGAACTGATGGCCCAAAATAAACTACTCATTCCCTGATAAGAAATGCGGAATAAGAAATATTCCAAGATACAACATCGAGCTCCTCAAAAATAAATTAGCCCTGTTCGATGTCACGTGCCCAATTACTCCTATGGATCTTCGATGTCGCTTGCAAGTTGCAGTGGCCACCTAGTGGCGTGGCGGTGAATTAGCGCTCGGTTCGTGTTCTTCGTATGCTTATACCACTTTCTTTTTTCCTAGGGACACTTGACACACCGTCCAACTGATAAATAATGTCACCCTCCTACTGGCTACGTCTACCCAATTCTGCTTCTTCGAATTAAAGAGAATCTTTCGAGAAATCTTTTAGTTTGTAGTTTGTTTGCTTTCTCTCTGGGCGACCTGACGCATCCCTTGGCAAAGTCTTTGCAGGCGGTTAGATCGTGTTATCGAGAGTACGTATGTACGTACGCGCGCGTGCACCACGGACGGACCAAACCGGACGAAGAAATGCATCCGTAGGCGCATCGCTCCAAATAATCGGGCAATTACTCTCTCATAAAGGAACGACACTAAAAGAAATATGCGCGGTGATAAAACGTAGAGCCGAGCAATGACAGAAAACGCCTGCATAAAAAACTTAAACCGAAGCGATACTTGAGGCCACATTGTTGCCTCCTGTTGAGTGCTCGTAAACCCCGTTCCACACACAATTTGGTTATGCATTAATTATTTATAATGCGCGCCAGTTAACCGATTCGCCACGGGTGCCTACGTAACCGAGTGCGTTTCCAAGTATGGTCAAGAGCGCAACTTCGGCTCTGTACACCGCGCGGACACTTTCACACTCAAAGTCATAAGAAAACGGCGTCCTAAAGTAGAGCCGACGACGGACTCTGACGGCTTGATATTTTGGCACTCGGATTACGATCTACTTACGATGACACTTGGAGAGCGAACCAGTCGGTTTTATTGCGTAAATTATGGTTAATATTATCTGGCCGAGTAGTAAATATTATTGCTCTCTCAAAATTGCCACTATAACGCCCCGGCCAAGACCTTAAACTCAAGTGTCTTTTGATGTTTGCGATTACTTCGGCATCTTGAGACTTTGAAAGACTCTGGACCACGTCAAAGACGTCAACCTCGCGCGCACAGCTAGTGAACTCGCGCAAGGATCGAAACGATCTCGTCACTCCGAGTATTATCAGTTTCGACGGTTTCAGGAGGAGTGTCTTGCGAGCGAGCGTGCTGTGTGAACGCGGCCTTAGAATACAGAAGACAGAGGCCCAGGTCAACAAAAGCATATCTCGCATTCAGCAGGCATACGGAGCATTAACTCCAGGAATAGTCTGCGTGGGCAGATCTCCCACGTACCTTCGTTCTTTCGTCTCATACGTCTCTCTTATCTCTTCGCTATCCCCACTCGTCACTTTGTCTCTCTCTCTCTCTCTCTCTCTCTCTCTCTCTCTCTCTCTCTCTCTTTCTCTCTTTCTCTCTCTCGGTCCCTCTGTGCAAAGTTTCTGCCTAGGCACGTTCAACGACTTCTTTGGAGGCTAGCTAGGTAGGTAGGTAGGTAGACGGTTGGGTAGGTGGATGGTAGGCAGCATTAATAGAGAGAGAGAGAGAGAGAGAGAGAGAGAGAGAGAGCCGAGTAAGCGTCTTCGGTTGAGTTCAAGTGTCCGGCGCAAGTCGAGTCGAATTCAGAGTCGATTAGCGAACCGCGAGGACCACGCGGACTACGTATATGAGGACGAGGCAGAAGGAAATGCGGACGGCCTCGCTGGGTAGAGGGAGGGGTGGGGGTGGGTGGATTGGCGGCAAGAAAGAGTAAAGTCGAGTATAGGATGGAAAAAAGTCGATGGCGAATGTTAAATGCATGGGTCGAGAGCTCGATTAAAGTCAGAATAAATTGAGAGGAGTGTGGGAGCGTCGGGCCGAGGCTCTCTTGGTTAATTGACCCCACTTGACGAGAGCAACGCCGACTGTACGCGGGCAGATTCAGCACATGCCTAGATTTTCGAGATTACGCCGCGCGCGCTGATACGGGTCAATCCTCATGGGATGGTCCAGCACGCGTGCGACGCCCGCGGCTGCAGCCATCTCAACTTTCGCGGCTTACTGTTGATCGCTAGGATGACTGGTGCGTGATTCGGAGGATTCCCTGCGACAATTAGACCGATACAAAAACTTCATTGTGATTAAAAATAGTTTCAAATTCCACCAAAGCAGAACGCATGATCCGTAGATCTATTGATTTTTTTTAGTATAGTCCTTTTAGCTATCCCTATGACAACGCGACGCTGAAAAATATGTCTACGGATGTTGCAGTCAACTTGGGAGGAACTTGAAGTTCTTAAATCTTAATTACACCCTTTACCCTACATTGCTCCTGTCGCTTAATCATTATTCTTTTTAGACATTCGTAGAAGAATGAACGCGATCTGTGATTCGGCTAGGACGCTCAAATTAATGATTAGAACTCGGAATTGAAATGATGTCGGTTTTCGAAGTAAACTGCGGAGGCTTCTTTACGTGGAGAGTGGAAGATCCGACTTATCCGCTAGCAGAGGACAGTTTATTTGGTTGGTCCAAGTAACGAAATCATTGAGATCGTTTGCTCTCGCGATGCTGGCCGGGAGGCGAGAGGCAAGACGCCCACACACGGGATGCCGCTGCTTAAGTGCTTCCAATGAAAGACGCATACGAGCGACATTAAGGAACGTAGTTCGGCTCTTGGGCGTAGCTCGAACCGTTGTTGCATTATAATTACTACAAATTGAATCGTTTAGCCGCTTTAAGGTCGTGAGATACTGGCCGAGAATGCAGCGAGGCTCAACGTACACAATCTGATTCTTAACTTGGTTCCAATTTACACGCACACAATTTATTAGGAAGGATTTGTCCAGCATGTCTCTCTCTCTCTCTCTCTCTCTCTCTCTCTCTCTCTCTCTCTCGGAAAGTTATTCCATAGGAGGAAAGCGACAGATTGGCACGAACGAGCTCACTCGTAGGACGTCCAGATTTTCCTTCGTCAACGCTCGACACTCGACAGACGCGCCTTTAGGTTGAGTATCGCTCGATGCGCACTCGGGGAAACGAAAAGTACTCTCGGGGTGCCAGTGTTACCGTTACCGGGACTGTTACGATCCCCGCGATGCGCACTCTAAACTGTGTGTGTAGGTGCCTGTAGGTGCCTGTAGGTGCGCACAGGTGCGTGGGTGCGTTCGGAAAATCAACCGACAAGACTCGCTGGCTCTGCTTCTCTCCGCATCTTTCGCTCTCTTGCCTTTTTATTTCTTTTGACAATCTGCTGTGCATATCAATGCGTTTTCACGAGGGTGAAAGTCGAGCCTCGCGTTTCCATAGCTGTAAGAATAATATGACGCATCGAGTAGTAGATCGCAGATCGACCAGTCCGAGAAGAAACAGCCGTCAACTGCAGGTGAGGACTGGAGTGTCGGAGCGAAGCGAAAGACTCAGAAAATAATAAGAGCCGCGTGTAATTGACGTCGTTATCACTAAGGTCGTCGTTATTGTTACGCAACACGACGTCATCCAGGGCGAACACTATCCATTAGGATTTATTGACGGCACTTAATAAACCGGATTTACGTCTAATCGATACTATCTCGAAGCCCAGCCCACGAAGACTCAGGTACCTTATGGCCCAAATAACTGATAGGTACTTGCTTCCCATAAATTTTCCATCACTCGGCCACCTCGATCGAACGAGCGAACGATCGAACGAGCGAACGAGCGAACGAGAATTCATGATCTTGCTCTATAAAACGAGTCGTCAATTACCAGCGATATCTGTACCTGCCGTAGTACGCCGCTGTCTTATCTCTCTACTAAATAATAGAGAGACCTGCTAGAGCACCGTCCGGCAACCCAAAGGTCGCGGCATCGAACTCCCTGGGACGTAAAACGTCTCGTCTCTACGGCGAGATCCGAGAAGACTCGACCCCTCTGATCCTTTACTACCGGCAGGACATTCTTGTCTTGATCGGATGTGCGCGCCATATTGAATAAACACTTATAGATGCAACCATTGGTGCGCTGACTGCGATTCCAAGCAAGTCTAGGAGCGAGCATATATTTAAATTAAATAAATAAATACTGCCACGTGACAATAAAATATTATCGCTGTGACTCCGTTGCGCTTTTCCTGCGACTGGCGGTAGTTCGTGAATATTAAATGTGATACCGATTCGGCTAATCGCGGAACGTGCTCGATGAGTCTGCGCCTCCAGCTCAACATCCGCCTTTTGCGTAACACAGTGCAGTGTTGGCAAGGTACACCAAAGTGCGCCAGAGTGGGAGGAGAAGGTGGGGGGACAAGTCGAAGTCAAAGTCAAAGTGATCTCGAATGCGTAGTTTCGAGTGAAACGTTTGCGGCACCCACGCATCGGTCGGCTAGATGAACACTGTTCGTTGTGTTGCAGTGAGTTATGAGGAGGCCATGGCCTCGCAGTACAGAGCCACCGTATATTAACGACTGAAAGGACTCAAATGAGAGCCAGGAAACAGCACAATTACTATTGTAAAGAATTTTCAGTCGGAAAATATAATATTTATTTACTGGATAATTATGCACAATCCGCAGAAGCTTACGAACAACGTTTCCGATATGCTCGATTCGTTTGATTGCAGCACGTATTGCAGATCCGGAAATTTCATTTTCCCCCGAAATGGCATAGTGGTCATTACTCGTTAGTGACGATTAGAATTTAGAGAGGAAGCTCCCGCGGAGTTGATTTATTCATCAAAATCATTATATAAATGTTGCGTACAGCGCTTAATAGCCGAGTGAACGTTCTTCGTTTCCGAATTAATTCTCACTTTCGGGGCGTTTGACTGTTGACTGTTGATTTCGAGAGTTTAAAAAGATCAGTTATCCAAAGGTGGCCAGGCAAACAAGCATATTTCCTCGTTCCCTCTTTTAATGGGAGGCGCCATTGGAGTCGGTGCTTCGCTGTTCTGCCAACCATTACCCTCCCTCCCCACCGCCCCTCACTGACCGAAAACCCTACCGACATTAGCCACATTCAATGGATTCCCTGATATTTCGTGCAAGGATTTATAACATATTTAGTAGCGGAGTCCAAGATACATCTCGAGATAACCTTGGGTATCTTCTTGTTCGGAGATTTATGAAAGCGCGGGATGCACCGTTGTCGCCATTGTGCGAGTATTAGGTAACGCGGCGCAGCTTTATCATCGTTCCTATCAAAGAACCCCCTCCCCTCGTTCATCCTGTTCCTTCTCTCTCTCTCTCTCTCTCTCCCCCTCTCTCTCCCTCCCGCCTTCTTTGGTCTTAACACCAATCATTTCTCTCAGAGCCACTCGAAAATTTTTAAAAAGTTGAGAAATCTCGCAGTTCGCAGGTGCTTTACTTAAAATCTCTTACTTTTTATTTCATCTAATTTTGGCTTTCGCAGATAATGAAATTTATGTGAAAGTTCCTGCAATGAAGAGTGGACGAAACTTAAGTATCTATAATAATAGTAACAGAAGGTCACCATGGATAAAAAAACGAATAGAAGAATGGATGAACAATCTCTACAATACTATCTGAATCTAATCTAAATAATAAGACACGATCAATCAAATAAGTCACATGGCGAAGCTGCATTAGAAGTATGAAATAAGTGTGCTTATCGCGGCAGCAGTTACTTCGACATTGACGGGCTACGGGACTCAGCCGTAGGACCCGCCGGGAGGAGTCTTTTGGGCACCACTCGTACAGTCGGAACTGAAGATGCTACGTGCCTCCAACGCTCTCTGCCACACAGCCGATGATAACGCAGAGGCTCGAAGCTTGACTTTCCTCGGGTTTTCTCGGGTTCACTCGGTTAGGCTCGAGGTAGCTCGGGTCCCTTCGGCTTGGCGAGTGGTCGGCACAGCATTCAACAACCTGTTGCCGCTGAACATACCGTGTCTCTGTCCCATATTTCATCGTGCCAGAGCCGGACGGACTCAAGTACCAGCAAAGGATCCAGGAATGCGCCAGCCTCGAATTCGGCTAGGGGAATCTGGAGTCGGGCAATAGCGGGGCCCAAGTGGGGATCGAAGGTGGCCTCTACTCGTAATGGAGGATCAGCCGACTGGTTATCGGCACCCCTAATTAAAATCGAGCGCTCTCGAAGGTGCCGCCGGTTTCTTTCGGGTGCGGGACGAAACACTAGGCAGCCGTTCGAATGTTCGAATGTTTTCTTTTCTGTCGATTGTCACCGAGTAACAACTGGGACAACAAAGGGGAATGAAGATGATGTATTCGCATACTGACCGCTCAACAATGCTGAGACTCTGGCTCTTCCTGCTCCTTTTGTTCCTTTTATTGCTTCTGCCTCTTCTGAGCCACGCGCTGCACACCCGATGGATATTCTATGCCTACGCAATATCACCATTCGGAAGCAAGGAACGGGAGAAATTTGCAAGGAAGAGTCCCTCGTACAGTAGACGGGTGTTGAGGGAAGCGAGGAACCGGTTCGATCTTTCGATCGTTTGATCGTTCGATCGTTCGATCGTTCGATCGTTCGAGAGCACGTGAATGGCAGTGCTGGTCGTTATCATCGTCCTCCTGATCGTTGATCTTCACCCTCGCCGCTCAGCAATACTTACCTACCTCTGGAGAATTGAACTCGCGCTTAATATTCGTCCCTGAAACACGCTCTGGGATTTTTCACGGGCACTTCCTTGCGTGGGCACTGGCTCCTTTTACTTTGCACCAGGCCGCGCCACCCTTTCTTTCGCGGAGTTAATTCTTTGCCGCGTCAGCTATTGGAACAAATAGGCTGATACAAGGGCTACGTGCCGCGCTTCGTGTTTCGTAGGGCGCGCCACGGAGAAATATGGGATCTCGTCGCGGGGCGTCGCATTAATAACTCTGACTCATTTTTATCCTGGACGCATTGTAAGCACGGAAGCAGTTAATTACTTCGATGACCACACAGAGTGCTAAGTTAAAAAATTGTGCAATTATGCTAAACCATCGACGTCGATGTCTTTTTCCTTCTTTTCATCTTCGTTTTGTCGTTCGTCTCTTCTCGGGACTCGGCGGTCAGTCGCGGACGCAGATCTATCGACGTTTCCTTCGTAACTGGTTTCATTCTCCGGTTGAGTAGCAAGTGCTACCGGTAGTCGGATGCTGTGGCGTCTCTCTAGTCTCGCAGCCACAAGCGGTGCGCTCGAGGAGGAGACATAGAGCGAGTAGCTGAGGGGGGGGAGAGAGAGAGAGAGAGAGAGAGAGAGAGAGAGAGAGGATCGTAAGAACGTGGAGAAGGAATGAGAGGCAGCCGAAGAGACTCGGAGGTGAAGGAGTCGATTGCTCGAGGCATCCATGCCCCATGCGTCCCTCTTCTGCTATCTCCGTGCGAGAGGTATCGACCGTCCTTGTTTGGCCACGAGGCACCTGTTGCGCAGAGGTTCGAGTCAGCACCGCAGCGTGGCGGTACCGTCTAACGATGACGGCGAATTCGCAACAAAACCTGCGAGAACTTTTTTATGGCACTTGAAATCCGTGCGTACTGCAGACCAGGTAGGGTCTGAGGAGGGAGTTGAAGGAAGTGACGACGTCACGGAAAAGTGTTACGTAAACTATGGAATAAGCGAGGAATTTTAATTGGGATTACTCGCGGGATTTCGACGCCGCGGCGCGAGGCACAACGCTCATCTTGTAACGATCGAGACGTGAGCGGAGACGAGTTAACGAACGGTAAAAATGAATGCGTCCACCGAAATGACATCTACCGGCAACGCGAGAACGAGAGCCTGATTCTTCGGTAGGTTTAGTCGAGATTACGAATTACGAGAGATCTCGGGATGCCAATTTTGAGCAGCGGATGTGACTCGAGAACCTCACGGTTTCACCCCAGTCCGGCAAGCTTAAAAATTCGAAACCACCAGGGCGGTCTCTAACGAGCGCCCCGCTGTCACGAACGAATAATAAACGCTCGAAATTTATACCCAAATAAAAAAATTTGTTGGGTCTGATTTAATTAGCGCCGATCCACGATACCATTTGTAACGTCGTGGACCTCGCTTCAGATGCATTTTATGGCAACTTTTCAGAGCGAGATCTGCAGCGCGACTTACGGCAATCGTGAACAAGTTATTGGTTTATTAGGCAAAATAATTGACCGATGCTGCCGGAATTTTTTGTTGGTTAATCATTAAAATTAAATATTACATAGTTTCGATTTTCACTCGTTACTCCTCTTTTTTCGTCTGTTGACAAATGCTTTTCATGCAACGT
Source organism: Trachelus tabidus (assembly GCA_030142655.1). Lineage (NCBI taxonomy): Eukaryota > Metazoa > Arthropoda > Insecta > Hymenoptera > Cephidae > Trachelus > Trachelus tabidus. The sequence continues at coordinate 93,802 of JARQTI010000286.1, read as the reverse complement.
AGCTTTTAACTTCCTAACGGTTGGCCTAATTGGCAGTGGCATATTCGCGCAGCGGATCCTCGGTGATCTTATTGTTCCTTATTTAAATTGTCAGTGGACATTTAAGAATTGAGGTTGACCATGGCGGGGACTCTCGAGCAGCGTCAACGATAACTGCAGCGACGCTAATTAATAGGAGAGCCAAGGTACGCAAGACGCGCGAGGAACTCGACTCTCTATTGTCGCTTTTGAAGAACACGAAAAATATACATGAAGGTAAAGACCCCTGGCGAAGACCCCCGCCGAGAAGATTCAGGACTCGCGACACTGGAAGATCCGAGATCTTGGGAGCTTACTGAATCTTTCCTCGCATATCTGATCCTGCCAGACTGCTCCTGGATTTTAACTTCTTCGCTGTCTACGTGATTTTTCTTCAAATTGCTTTGCCCCGTCCTCCTCTTGGCTTTCGTCACCGTCAATTGATGTCACATCAGACCTCGTGCCGGTTCAAGCCATTCTGAGGTATTCCCTTCCCGACGTGACCTAGAATTGTGCGATTTTATAGAAAGGATCTCCTTTCGCTGAGCTTAAAGAAAGTATCTAAAGTTTTGCGAAGCTCCACCGAATCGATCAGATAGTGTTTTTACTATTGTGTTTTAAAAAAGTTGAAGGACGACAGGTAGTAGAGAGAGATAGAAATAAAAAAAGAGCATCGGAAGCTGAAAAAGATGGCAGGAGGATCGTCCTAGCCGTCGAGGAGAAACGAAGAACGAAACGAGTGAAACGCAGACGCAGAGGGTTCTAATGCGAGCGAGCCGCCAGCAGTAGAGGAGCTGACGTAACGCGTGATCTATCTGGCAAGCTATATGCGTTTCTCGAAAGTGCTTTGCGCGAAGGCCCACATTAGACAATTAAATCTTTTTAATCGTTCGGGTAATTGTTCCGAATTAGAGATCCTGTCCGTCCGCGAGCGAACGTGCTCCCTGATTATCATTCGTGTGCGTGTGCGTGTGCGGGAGGCTGCGAAGCGGAGAGGAGCGTCGAGGGAGCACTTAGCCAGAATACGCCAGTGATTATTGGCCGTGATAATGATCGAGTCGCTGCAGTTGTCTATGGCGTGATTGCAGGTCGCAAGATCCTTAGGCCATGCGAGGGTGGTTATTAGGGGCAACCGGTTCCATCTTCGAACGCATGGAACCCTCCGCTGACGAGACACTCTCTCTGGATCGGACACTGTGCGTTCCTCCTAGTCTCCTCCTAGTCTCCTCCTAGTCCCCCCTCCCCCACCCACAAATATCCTCCACATTTCCTCCTAGCTCCACCGTCGACAGCTCCCTCTGCCGCTTTCATCATTTTCAATCATTTTTCAGTCATCAAAGTCATTCTTCCGCGGAACCATGCTGATTGTTCTTCGTGGTCTCCTTTGACGATTCCGAATGGGCTATCATGGCTGCGATCCTTCGCGACAAGCTTATCTTAAAGTTCATTCACCGAATCGCTCGATTCACCCCCAAGAGACAATATAATGGACCACAATCAAGAGTGAGCGATTAAAAGTAGATTTTAATTGACTGAGAAGCGCCTTGAGAGAAGATCCGAAAGGGGGTGGGAGGAGAGACTCACTCGCACTTTCATGGTCCAAGTACCTTGGCAATAAATCTTTCTAACATGTAAGTAGTAACTAGTAACCGATTCATATTTATACGACTGTTGTGAGATATTAGCTATTATAAAGAGTTATAGCCTGACCCTCTCACTACGGGGTAGGAGATAGGAATGACTGTGATCGCGTGTTATGAATTATGCTGCGAAACCCGCTCGTTTCATTTTTCGAATTAGGTATTAGGTAGTAGGTAGTAGGTAGTAGGTAGTAGGTAGTAGGTATTAGAAATTAGGAATTAAGAATTAGGTATTATAATGATAAACGGGATCCCCTGTGCCTTTAGGAGGAGCCCAGTACCTCGAGTGAATTTCTTCCCATCTAAACGTATCCCTTCTCAGTTCGATCTCTCGCAAGACTCTGACGATCCCCAGAAAAATTTACGCAGAACTTACAGAGGAGATACGGCTGCCATTGAGAATCAACTGTGGCGCCCAAAAGGAAACTCCTGGGGCCTCACGCGAAGATGCGTAAAGCGCATCTAGCCTGGTATTCGAGGCTACTCGAAGACTCTCGGTTATTCACTCAAATCGGCCGGCCACTCAGCTTTTGATTTTAGTAAAGGCTCGCAACAGCTGTCAGGTTCTAAAATTCTTTAAACTTCTTCGATCGCAACGTTTCAGGGCCTCGCGTATCGTCGCTACTATCTTCCTGTCGCCAACGTCGTCATTTTCCCGTCATGTTGTACATTCGAATTCTCTCAAAATTATACTCGCTTCGACGCATTTTATTTGGGCATGACGGTCATTATGTCTTTTGGCGGGCCCCCGGGACGACCCTGACTCGATGATTACGATTTTGGCCCCCAAGTCCCGGACTGGAAATCCTCTTAAACGCCAAATTATACGTATGCTAAGTGGCGCGATTTAAATTATTATCATCTCCCTTGAACCCAAATCCTCTTCCGAGAAAGATTATAAGATCGTTTTGCGTCCCTCTTTCCTCATTTGAATGTGATTTGAACTGGCAGTGGTGCACAGTGATATACATGGCCTTTCATTTTTCTTCGTTAGATCAAAACGTCTTCGGCTCTTTATTAATTCATCATATACGTATCTTTCATATAAGCTTGAAGGAAATCAGGTCAGCCAAAATTTATCTTTCTCGACGATGATCTTGCCGATATAGTTGACGTTCGGAATACAAGAAAATGATCCAGGATCTTCGGGCTGTCTGAAATGAGAAATGAGAGTCACTGATCAAATGATAGCGTATTATAAGACAAAGCGTGCGCGTTAGCCCTATTGGAGGTGGTTCCAGTAATAAGTCGTTAATTTGAATGCGCGTGTGATGAATTATTTAGGGAACGATTATCTTAATATACCTATTCACCTACTCGGTCGCTCTCGATTGCTCGCTTATACCTACGTACTCACTTTCTGCTCTCATTTTTGAGAAGGGAGGCGTCGAGGCGCATCAGGACGCATGCACCCTGGAAAGAGAGCTAATTGTCGCAGTTGCATTTCCGGCTAAACTTTGAACTTCGCTGACAAGAGAGAAGAAGGATACGTGCAACGAACAGTGACACTTGTTTTCCTGCAGGAAAAATACATATCCGACGTTAAAAAAGCCCTCCCTGATTGACCATTAGTTATACCGTTGTGCTCGTAAAATTCCGAGAGTGGCATCGGTTCGAATGTTTCAAGCTCATCGAGAGAGAGAGAGAGAGAGAGAGAGAGGAGCATATGGTCTCTCGACGCTTCAACCCTGTTATAAGAAAGGGGCCAGCACCTCGGGGAAGGAAGATCGTCGAAAGCATTCCTGAAGTCTTTGCGGCGGGCAGACAGTCAGTTCCCTGCCGGTGTCCAGCCAAAGATGGACCAACAGAAAGAAACTGCGGTGATTTCGGAATTCTGTGGGTGGGAGGCTGCGCGAAACGTGTCCTCAGGCCCTAAATCTCTCGAATACTTGTGTTGACCATCACGGATTCCGTCAAGCCCCCATCCATTTCTCCATTCATCCGGATTATTATAATTGCCGTTTATTTGGGCACCGTCCTCATAGCCCGAAGCTAACTGCGAACAGGGACGCTGAATTACGTGGAATTCCTGCCCCAGTCCTCGAACGCCTGATCAGTTCAGTCACTCTAGGCAAGAGGAACTCGCTGTTCTAGCGATTGCCAACAAACGCAACCAAGAAAGAGGCGTGAAGGGGTTCGTAGAAGCTGCGATCGCTCGGACGCTAAAAAAGAGAGTGTACCATCTTTAACAGTGAACAACGGACGACAACAATTCGTACTTCATTAAATGACATATTTATTGTTTAAATTAAAAGTAGCAGTTATATGTATCTACAGGGAAAGTACAAAGGTCTAAGTTTTAATGCGGCAATAACAATAATAATATATCATATGAATTTTTCTCTCTCTCTCGTAATAGACGTACGTAAGAAAGTAGCAAGTGATAGAAGCAAATCTTTTTATAATTTTTTTATTTATTCTCTACCGCACATGAATTGATCGCAAAAAAGAGGAATCTCGAGGGAGGTAAATGCGGTCGAGCGTAGATATAAAAAATAAATGTAAATCACGAAAAGCAAATACCGATGGAAGGCACGACAAAATTCTTAATACAAGCAGATCTTCAGATTTTAAATATCATTGGCTCCTTGAGACTTAATATCCATACGAATGAGTTCTTGCCGTGACATGGTGGATCGCCCACAATTATACCGGGTTTGTTCGAGAAAAAATTCAAGCATCAATTTCACTTACGTCTAATTAGCAACGTTACTTCTCATGGTATTATCCTTAAAAGGTATAATTCGTTTTCGCAGTCGTCTTACGCATTCACTTATGTATTCTCGCCAATTCAACGCAATACAGAAATTTCGATGCAACGTAACACAGCGGTACCGTTACGTAACGCAGTGCCAGAAGTGCCGTGCCACGAAGATACAAGAGAGTATGAAAAGTTAGGGATTTGTGCCTTTGTATCGACTGTACACGAATAACTCTTCTTTTCGTAAAAGTGATCTTAATTCTAACATAACGTATTTACAATACAGTATTTAGGAGTTACACTAACACACATACAAAAGGGAGAAATAACTCAAGTTTATCGTATCTCATGCAGGATTGCATTGACGTAACAATGAGAATATCTGGCCGTTAACGTCTTGTATCAATATATTTTATGTACGTTACATTCTGAGTGGTCTTCGAGGTTTTCACGGCAAGTTTACGGAAATGAGCCATCTTGCTAATCCCCATAAAAGCTATGACCACCACCCCGGTCCTCCTTCTACACTTATTTTGCCTTTCTCTAGTCATTATCATTATTTTTATCGCCGTTAAGTATTTTAAGCAAAATTTTTAACCGGCAGTCTTATATTTCTCGTTGGAATAACGCAACGATTCTTTCAATTTCATCGGGTGTGTCGGACTGCGCATCGTAAGTCTACGTTAAAACGTTGGCAAAACTTAAAAGGTTTAATTGGTCATGGTTACGTATGCAAGTCTATGTTAAACAAAAATTGTTCATCCAATAAAAAAAAAACTGGATCCGAACCTCAGCCATTTTCAATTGGCCAAGACAACTTTGTGATGAACGAATATTCGGCAAACTTTGGTTAAACCGGCGGCAAGGCCCAGAGAGTCGCCGTCTTGTCTGCCGACGTGCTCAGGAATGAGAATTCTGTTGGATGCCAACGGCCGGAAATCACTTTGTCCTGGTGCTGAGCAACAACGACGCTTGGTAGAGGCATCGTCAAGTCACCTGCGAAAATTAAACAACAGCGAATTTGCATGAGGCTTTAGTGCCGAAGACTTTCGGAAATTCTAATTGGAGAAATCCTTTTGGACTCGAAGTGGAAGCCGAACCTTGCAAATCCGTGAGTACGAGTTTGTTGTCGTAGCCGGCGGTGAGTAGGTAGTAAGCGGATGGAGAAAAGCGAATACTCCTGATGTCAGCGGCGTGAGGCTTGAAGCATTGGACGGTTCTACCACCGCGAATGTCGAAGAGAACGCAGCTGCTGTCCTCGTGACCGGAGACCAGGAGCCTTCCGGAAGGATCAACGCAAAGGGCTGCTACAGGACTCCCGACCTGTAACGGAATCAAATGCTACTCAGGGACAAGTACAGTTTCATTTCATTTTCAGTCTTGATCGTAGGCGTCCGATAAAGTTTCGAGTGCGTCTGCGGGTAGAGTACGTCTCTCGGTATGCAATGCGGTCGTGAGACGATCATCGAAGAACGGCGCGTGTGTTAAATGGAAGGAAAGTTTAGCGGACGAGAAAAGAAAAAGAAAAAGAAAGTGGAAAAGATAAGGGCAAGAAAATTCCGTAAGTAAAATAGTTTCTTAAGAAAAATGAATGTCTCGGCATACCTTGCTGCCAGGTACCGTTGCTGGTGTGACCATATTAACGCAACCCCGCGTTCTGAGATCCCAAAATCTGACGGTCTTATCCTGCGAGCCGCTGACGAACATCGCACCGCCCCAATTGTAGAGCGTGAGAACGTGTCCGCTGTGTCCACTGAGGGCTTGGAAAGGCGTAGACGTCCTGCAGTCTGTCACGTAGATCTTGCAATCGCCGGCACCTCCGCTTATTAGGAGGCTCGACTTGTTCGAGGTGTCCTCGAGGAAGCAGAGGTCGCGCACAGTTCCATCGTGCATCGTCAGATCCACGTCATCGCCTGCGACGAAAGGAAATTAAAAAAAAAAAAAAGATGCAGGTCAGAGCGATTATTAATAATAATGGTCATTTCGAGATCCAAGTGGGATTCATTCTCTCCTGTTATCTCGTGTTATCGTATCAGTCTGGTTGCACGTGTAGTTACCTTCAAGGTTCGAAGTGCATGCGTTGAATCGCATCAGTTTGACTGTCTTGTCGTTGCTTCCGGTGGCCATGAGTTGTCCATCCGGAGTCCAGGCTAGACAGTAAATCGAACCTTTGTGGTGTTTTGTTCTCTTGAAGAGAACCGTGGGTTGGTAGGTCTGGTGATCCTCCCTGATCGAAGAGAATATCGTTATAGAATACCGTATCCTTGTCCAGATGATGCGGACTACGAGGAACCCACGACTAGGGAGGGGAAATATCGTGGTAGTGTCGGAACACTCTTGCCTCTCGGGATTGCCTTCTCGTTCCCAGGCATCGTTTCCCCTCAGTTTCTAATTAAATGACTGCCGAGGACTAATCACTGGTCGGGAAACTGGGAGGAAGTGCCGAAGCTAAAAGTCCGCAAAGCAGAGAAGAATGAAACGAGTGCAGTTTGCATCGTCCTACACACTTTCTCCTAAAAGTTTATGCAGATATAATTAGAAAAGATTTTCCCAGCGCAGGTTGTCTTCTCCTGCCTTCACTCCCGACGCAAGATTGCACTCCGGAGGAGTTTCACTTTTCCATATGTATTTTGCGTTTTATTCAATGAAGCTGAAGGCCCGCGTCTTGTCATTTGCCAAAGATGATCTCTCATCGTTGTCCTTGTTATCGAAGTCCCCCCCCCCCTCCTCCTTCTTCATGAATCTTTCCTAAGGCTACGGTGAAGTGTCCTGCGTGCTTCGTGGGTTTCTTAAAAAGTAGGGAAAAAAGACTAATGGCTGCCAAAGCACGAAAAAACAAGTAAAACTCTAATGAGCAAATATCATGGCCCGCGCATAGCCGTTGTGCGATCTACGTATTATGTGATATGTCTGCACGATCGTACGATGGAAAGTTCTTTTTTTTCTTCAGTTTCGTAACCATCGCGCGTAATCGTACCGATTTGACGTAACGTCGTAGCGGCAGTCAATCCAGCGGCCATCATCATTGCATTTCGTTAGAAGGTGCAATTTCGCAGCGCGACGGATTAATTTAATAAAATCGAGATCAATAAAGATTCCAATTGGCCAGGAGCGTAGGGACGTAGGCTCGAGGAACGAGTCGATTTACAGAGTGATTTATGCTCCGGTTGGCATGAAGGTTCTGCCAACGCTCGCGGAAGATCGGTAAGGATCGTTGGGACCCGTCGACAGATCGGACAGATTGACACGCTTATTAGGCCCCTGCGTGTCTTATTTTCAAAATGGCCGATACTTACCGAACGTCACTGAGTTTCGGGTAGGCGCATATTCGCAGCGTCTTTGAATTTGATCCGACTGCGTAAAATTTTCCATGGGGATGAAATTCGGCGCAACGAACAGCCTGAACATCCTCGAGCGCAGTAACCGGAACGAATCTGGGTCGACCGCCGTTGCTACTTCCGTTACTCGCGTCTAGTTCCGATCTTGGCTCCTGCTGTAGGGAAAATCAAGATCCAGAGTCATTATTTAAAGATACACAAAACGGTGCTCTCTGAGTCACGCTATAATATTTATATATATTGTTAAAGCCGATAGGGACCCCTTCGAAGAATTGCGCAAAAGCAAAAACTCTCGTAAAAGCAAGTTCACTCGGTGCTAGATGATCATCGGGCTGCAAGAGTGACAAGATACAATCCGACAATGAAAGTCAGCGAGTCATGACCAAATGAGGCTTAATCGTAGCGAGCTTTAACGAGTGCGCTGCCATCGCTGCTCCCGGCAACACGAGCCAGTGACCTTCCGTCGAGCATCTGGGCTAATTAAAAAAATTCGGAAGGTGATCGTCAGACGTAACGGATGACGAAACGTTGAATAAAGTAGAAAGTCCGAGGAGGACGAACTCGAAAGGAAACGAAGCGAATGGAGCCTAGTCGGTTGTCTTACGGGCAGAGTTCCGCGACGTGCGTACCTAACCTAATCTCCAGCGGATTCGGTAAATCCGCAATGATCTTCGCTTCGCATCGGCGCTTACTCGAGGAATCGGGCTAACGGGCAGGCTGACGATACGTCACAGCGGGACAACGGTCTACCGTTTTAAATCGTTTTAATGTTCCTCGGTCGACTTGCGCAATGTCGCCCTGGCACGCTCTTCATTTTAGATCTTCTTACTTTCCGAGGACTCCGATTACTCGGAATTATCTTCGAGAACGATTATCGCATTACTGATAAAGCAAACGGACTGCTTGCTGCGCGTCCCTCGTTGTCTTTGAGGTTCCTGACGTTCCTGATATACTTTAAGCTTCCAAATATATTATTGGGAATTGCTTGCGCTCGTCTTAGAAGCTGCGGCAGGAAGGGACGCATCGTCATCTCACATCCGACACCCTTCCTCCGATGGACCCTCGGATAGCCTCCACGAATGAGATGAGATTGACTTGGCTCCATAACTTCATTGCTTCTTCGTTCCCGCAAAGTCTGCAGCATTCGAATTTTTTTTTCTTCTAAGAGTTCTGCGTCTTCCCGTTTTTCTGTGTGCTTGTCGTCGCGCGAACGACGGTAGCGAACGCCTTGACTTTCACTGAATTTCTAAAAGACTCGCACGGGTAGGTGTATTCGACACGAGGAACCGTCTCGTAATCTGTCAAAAATATCGCCGCTACGATAAGTATAAAGTTGAATCAATTGATATGCATATATTGTAGATATATCTTAGGATCAATTACAAGAGCAAGACGATGCGCCATCATTATGCGATCATTACGTAAAACGAGAGGATCGCGAGTTGAATCACAACGAAACGCTCCTCTTCCCGCTAACGACTTTATGAGAAAGAATTAGCCGTCCTGCAAATTGCAGATATTCCAGGCAAACTCCCCCTCGCAACTCCAACAACCGTTCGGAGCGCCGTTTGACACGCATGTTTCCGTTCTCGAAGATTCTGGGTCAGCCGAGCGTCCATCCGTCGCGGCGGCGATTCGACCTTCGAGTTTTATCCCGATTTCTCCTAGGTTCGCATCGGGACCTCGTGAACGTCTCGTGATTCTACAGAGTTCGTTGGTTTCTCATTTTCGATAGAGCGCACCTATCCCGGCTGGAACTGGGTTAAGAGAGAAACTTTAACGAAAACGAACATTTTACATGTTATAGATTAAAAAATGTGACAATTGAGAGCGTAACGTCAATGATTTAATTACGTCGAAAATATCCGTGCGATGTTCGTAATTCTTCGTGATGCTTCGTGATGCTTCGCGATGCTTCGTACTTGCAGGCATCTCGAAATCCTTAATTGTTTTCAGAAAGAGAAAGCGTCGTAATGCGATTCGATGCATTTTCTTTCGCATCGCATGGGGAAACTCAGATCGGCCGACACTCCCAAGTGAGATTCTCACGGTTCGCACAGATCGAATATTCCGCTATTAAATGTCGCCCGTAACGGTGGGAGCGTGCTTGTGCCGCATCAGAACGAAAATGCTCTATTAAATTAATGAATGATCTTTAAAAGATTTGCATTGCGAAAGGCTCGCGCAGTCGCTGCAGTACGAGGGACGCGCGATAATGTCTCTCTCCGAAGGAGGATCAGAACCGAATAAAATGACGAATGCTGCCTCAGAAGGGGTAGAAAGGGAAGATGATGATTTCGGATCGATACACACAGACACACGCACACAACGATCGAAGCCAAAGACGGTGACGCTATGATTATCGATGACATGTGATCAATGACCAAAAACAAGCCAGAGAAGGACGTAGAAGGAATGGCGTTCAGCCGCTTTGGCTGCGACAAGAGATTCGGGCCGTCATCTATCTGTTGGAGACGCTCTTAGAGAGAAAGAAATAAAGAAAGAAAGAAAGAATGAGAGAGAGAGAGAGAGAGAGAGAGAGAGAGAGAGAGAGAGAGAGAGAGAATGATCCTCCGTACGAAATTCACGCTAGGACATTAATATGAAAGGGCTGGCAAATAATGATATAATGATTAAATGAGAGTAAGAGGTGTAACGTTACGTAACGTGGGGTGACCTTTTGAGAGAGACTGTATCTTTTTATAATCCTGCACGAGCAGCCATCGTTCCGGCCTTCCCACTCGAGGGTTCTCGCAGTTTTATCTACGAGAAAGAAAGCAAAGGAAACTTTTGAAAGGCATGCGCGACACCTTGTCGTGTCGGAGGCCGACTAAGAATCCAATCTGGCGTCCTAACGCATCCAATGTGCTGCCAATATTCCGGCAGATTGTCACTCTCTGTTAGCCAAGACGAATCTTCAGAGAAAAATAAAAACGAAACAGCGAGAAGCCAGGTCGCTGAGAATTCAAAGACGAAAATCCGGATACGATCCGGTGAAACCAACCGGATTGTATCTAGGTTGCGACACACTTTTTTTAAGTACTCGCCGTGAACGTCATTAGGTCTATTCGGTAGCCGATTCAACTCGAGAGAACTTACTCAGTGGATTCAATTTCCTCCTGATTCGAGAAATCTCGAATTTCTACTTTTTGCTCTCTAAAGTTGATTTTTGTTAACCGGGCATTTTCAGGCTGCCCATGTTTCTCGCGAAACTGAAAGCACCGAAGAGGACACTTGGTATTCAGAACGCTTAGGATTTGGCAATAAAAGAGCGCGAGGAGTCACATCGTTTCTTTGCCTGCAGCCTCCGAAAAGAAAACAAAGTGACAAGATCGCGATGGCACGGCCTAGTAGACGCAATAATCTTCGGAACTCTCTCTCTCTCTCTCTCGGCAGTTCTGTTATTCTCGGATGATTATACGATTTTCACCACACAAAGTCACTCTCACCGATCGACCGACCGACGATCCGTAGCCAAGATATATCTAACTAGCAGAATGGCGATCCATCGTGTTCTAGATCGGACGCACGTCCTCCTTACGGGAACGTTAATCGGTACAATTGTTTCGAGATGTTCGAAGAAAATGATAAGGAAAATTTGAAAGGCACCAACAGGAACGAAACATTCTTCCCCGTGAAAATCGTCCTACTAGGTAAATCGACGCAATTTTCTTTCTAGTTCTCAGAAAATTTATCGTATTATCGGAATATCAGAAAATAAATATATATGTACATACAATAGCGGTACCTCTTGTTACGGTCGGAACAAGGCAGAAACTTTAAGGCAGTCTCTGTCCAATGGCGTAACAGTTCCGAAAAACAATTTCCTGGTTAACGATCGGAAATCGACTTGCTGTCCTTTCCTTTTCTTTCTCTTTCCTCTCTCGGCGTACCAGAAGAAATGCGGACAAACGAAAGGATCTCATGGCCCTTGCCAGCACAGAGAGTAAAAGTCTTTCCCATTGACACATACATATAAGAGAATCCCTCGTCGAAACCGAGTAAAATCCTATCCCATCTACGGATCATGCTGCGTTTCGTAGAACTACTTTCTAGCGGAGATACGAGTTGGCGAAAGGAGCATTTCAGATTCCTATCCACGTTGCTACGAGCAAAGACCTATTAAAGCGAATGAACAGCCATAGACCGTGAACGGACGCTCGTCGCGATCGAAAAGGCGTCATCGGAGTACTTTTCTTTTATTATATTTCGAATCTAACGAAACGCGAAAAAAGCTCGACTCAAGGTCAACTCAAAAGAGAAGAAGGACGGTTGAAGAGATTACGGCGGGGAGGCCAGGGTAGCGGTCACGAAAGGAGGAGCAGCAGCAGCAGCAGCAGCAACAGCATCACTGTGAGTCGTGAATTGCTGACTGTCGATTATGATATCGAATGAGATAGCGCCATTCTCCTATTCGAAAGGGACAACGAACCATATAGCTTCCACGACGTCGTCCGAGTCTCGCGCTCCTTTTCTCCTCAAACTTCTGCACCAAGTCGGACTTTCCGCATCTCTCGAAATTCACGTCTCTCGTCCCTTCGACCTCGAGTAAATTTTCCATCGATCTCCTGCTCCGAATTCGACCCTTGTGACCCTTGTGACCCGTGGTTACGTGGTTCCCGTTCTCATCATCGTAATCCTCCCATTCGCTGATCTCACTCCTAACATCCTCCAAGGATCTCGTTCTGCCAACGGAGCAGGTGCACGGCGGGAGGCTACTTCTACCCTGATGGCCCCCAGAACTCTTTGCGGCCCTTGTTCTCGCACCTTCCATCAGCATCATCCTCGGCGAGAGTCCCATCGCTGGGACTTGGAGAGTCTGACCGGCCGGTGGCGGAGGCATCGCGTTTCTATAGAGCGGCGTCAAATAGTAATAGTCGCGTCCCTTATTTCCAGGCATTCTCGTCGGCAAGTAGTTGTAGTCGTGACTGGACAGATGGGGCGGAAGCCACTGAGATATCGGCTCGACCGGAAGCATCGGTCGGTAGCAGAAGGAGGGTCCTCTCGAGGGGCTATTACGATACATTGGAGGCCAAGGCCGGTGCTTCCCGTCGTTCCCAAGGCGTGGATCCATTCTTGGATCAAGAATCCTCAGGTCACCCATTTCATCGAATGTCACTGATCTTCACTGATATCTTCAAGAGATTCAATTGGATGCGAAACACAAGCTCACAGGAACCAGAATCGATCTTCACTTTTCCAAGCGACGTTCGACGCCGTCAATACTGGATTCCATTACTATGCGATACTCTTCTCCTTCTATCTTTTTTTTTTTTACATCCAGTTAATTCTCCATTATCCCCGACTATTTGCTCCTTGGCTCTCTCAATCCTCTCTTAATTCTCTCTCGTGTCTCGTCATTACGAGATGGCATAGAATTAATGGACTCTACGAGGATTTCAGCTACTTTGAATTGACGCGATGGCGGATGTCGTCAAATTATTTTGATCTCTCATGAAATTTGGTTAAATTGGTGGTCCTTTACTTGGGTGAATCGATCGATATTTGGTCGATGTGGACACGAGACAGGAACGAGATCGAACGTCTACGAGGAGGCACTGCGATTCACGTTTTCACGATATCATCCTTCGTTTCGACACGGAGGACCACGTCCGGCAAGATAAAGCTCACGAAATTATGGCTGGATACAGGTCGTCGTTGTCACGCAAGCCGGAGAACGCGACTGTACTCGGCTGAGTGCAGCGGAGGAGTGTGTAGGTAGGTATGTTCTTGCCGAGTGAGTTCGAGTAGTTGAGGAGCGACCTACTTCTTCCCGAGTAACGTTCTCGTTCTCTCTCTCTCTCTCTCTCTCTCTCTCTCTCTCTCTCTCTCTCTCTCTCTCTCTCTCTCTCTCTCACCTCACACACACACACACACACACACA
>JARQTI010000286.1:19862-78963 GCA_030142655.1 Trachelus tabidus | reverse complement strand
CTGTCTCTGTCTCTCTCTCTCTCTCTCTCTCTCTCTCTCTCTCTCTCTCTCTCTCTCTCTCTCTCTCTCTCTCTCCCCTAACCCTCCCCACCCCTCTTGCCTATCCACCACCTTCTTTATCGTCCCTTCACTCAACCGCGCTCATCAGTTCGGTTCCTTCATCAAAAGACCAGAGTCACGACGACGAGCCATAAGCGAGGAGACTGCCGCCTCGATTGGCGAATTTTCGTGAAGCGTCGTGCATCATGATATTCATGCTTCATCGTCATTCGGTTTCCCTGCGAGATGCTCTTCACACGTCTTCGATACTATCGACGCAAATTCAGAGCACTCTGAAATTACGATCTGGAGGATCGATGCCAACGAAACACGATTTTAGGAACGGTAAACTTTGGTAGATATAGATTCTCTACTTCCTCGAGGAGATTGCCGGCTTTCACTCCGGATGCTGCATCCTTTTTTCAAACGACACTCATGACAGTATGCTGTACGCATTAGAAACTTTGAGAGATTATTCGCACTATGTCGTGCAGCGACTTCTCTGTCGATTTGGCAGTGAACGCCCACGCGTGGCCGTCAACGCGGTCGACGTCATTGCCAGTTCACATAGTTGCGATGCACCTCGATCGGGAGAGTCCGCGGGGAAAACTGGAATTCCTGCTCCTTTTCTCCGTTTACGAGTGATTCGGGACCAGTTAGGCAGATAAAAGTGGAAAGGCGTGTGCATGTTGAAAGTCTGAAGAAGAGGACTCCTGCAATCGCACCGGCAATATCGACGCATAACCTAACCTGCCTGCGCAGCAAGCAGCTACTGGTGTACGCTCCGTTAACAATTTATCGTACGATTGACGACTGCGCCTTTTACGCTTCTTTTCCTTTCCCTTTTTCTCTCTATCTTTATTTCTAGAAACGTCACTTAACCCCCCATGAATGAGCTCTCACACGTTATTCCCAATGACTTGCAATTGAAACAGCTCGACTTAACGAGGAATAGTTTGTTTTTAAGTGAGGAATAGAGTATGTTTTGCGATAACTAAAAGTTACGAAGCAGCATGCTGCAAGGAAACAGAAAGACCTTCCGTGGGTCTTCTGGTGCAGGCCCCGCACTTACAATCAGTCAACTCGCGCTGGACTAAAACAATCGGAACCTACATCGCGGAACGTTCGGTTACTCGATAATTGCTCCTTCGTTAAAATGCTTCGATAACTGATAATGAGTTAACAAGTACAATCGAAAACGCTTTAAAATATAATAGGTTCTCGTGCAGAAGATCCGTTCTTCTGACCTTAATTTCGTTTCATCAATTAGGCCATTTCGTTTCTCTGATTTGGTATGTGGATCTGCCCAAGTGAGACAGTCTTGGGCTAAGAGAGATCGGCCATCAGTCGCGACGTCCTTTTCGACTACCGGAAAAATCAGCTGCAAACATACGTGGCCTAGTTTATAGAATAACTGAAATCATTCATCAGAGGCATTCTATATGGCTTCTTGACATCTTTTCAAATGGTCAAATTGTTCTAAAGTTCGATCTGTGTCGCTTTAAAATAATTATCCTTAAGTTATTAAAGGATATACAACATGTTATACGTGTTATTTATAAGGCAAATCACGAAGAACAAGATAAAAAGAGAATAAAAGAGAGTGGAATCGTGTACACAATGAACCTCGATTGATTTCCGTTAAACTTCAGTATATTCCCTTGTATATTCAAAGAGTGCAACTCTGCACCACATGACGTTTCATCGCTGCAGAACAAATGGCCGATCGAAAACGTTCTAATAGCATTTCTATTTCCCTTTTTCCATTTCATTGATCTTCTGATTATTCTCTTTATTTGACTCGCAATACTTGAACAGATTAATAATCCATAATTTCAAATACAATCTATGTACCGGTGTGGTGGTGGCCAAGGCCTTTGAAGAACGCTCGTACCATGGACATGAATCGGCAATGTAGATTCCACAACATGGTCATGGTTGGCTTTACCAACGGTTGAAAGTTTTGAGCGCTGGAGCATCGGCATAAACGACTCAGGGACTGTAGTTCGAAAGTTATTCCGCAATACCGTGACACGCGATACATTTGTCCAGTTCAACCGTTCTACCGCTAGATAGTGCTACGTTACCAAATTTATGACAAGAGTACTCCAAGTATAAATTACTATATTACTACTACTACTTCTTCCATCAAAGTCGAACGCGAAATCGAATGTACGTATATCTAAGAATGGATACATATGTAGAATAGATACACACACATTTATTTGGTCTCCCAACTCGACTCCAGTGGAAATATACCAGCTGTGTTACTCTTAGATGCATTCAGTTTAATAAGTATTTGACGTTGAGCGCAACAAGGCAGTGAACTCTGTGAAGCTGCCTCCTGGTGGTAGAATGGCCGAATTAGAGGAATATGGGCGTGCCATCATTGTGGAACGATTTCGAGGATAGACTCCCAAAATCTACGAGATGACTGATAGCATATAATTTCTTTTGAAATATATTAAATATGTTTTCCTAATTATTTTCAAATGTCCAAATTATGGAATAATTTGAAGAGATTTACTAAACGACGTATAGCCTGAATATTCTATAGTTTATACACCGATAGAAATCATAACGTAATGCTATTCCTGTTTCATCAGCTAGGCAGCTGATATTTATAAAATATTTGCATCCAGACATATGCATATTTAATGAAATTAAGCTAATGGAGAAATAGAAACAGTGAATGCGCCCCTTATAAAAATTTTCAAAGTTCATGGCGATCGCCGATTTTTGCTTTCAGCCTGCCGTATGGTTCTTACTTGCTTATGGATGTTAATCCGTTGCTCTCTATGAAAATAATGCACTGGTTCGCCAGATGTGATTGCACAAATGGCTCATAGACTCCGTAGTGACTAGTATCAAGTTTCTTGTTAATAATTCATCTCTTCGAAAGATTGAGCTCTGATTTATCGACCGAACTCTACGTAGTATTATAACTTGTAATGCATATTCGCAGTGCCACATAGAAAAACAATTTGGCATTTATTTTTTGCAAGGAGGACTTTTTTTATTTAAAAAGAAAAGGCCTGTAGTCGAGAGCGAGTTTAGTCTTGAATTTGAATAGGGATACAGGGAGCGGGATGACAGTACCGCCATTTGCCATTCGCTATTTGCCGTTATCGATTAAAATTAATTTACTTGATTATCGAGAAACACGTTTGTTTTGGCGCTGTCCGCCTACACTGCATCAAACATGCCTGTCACCAGTTTTATACGCACCGAAGATATAATAACAAGTTAATCGAGCAATTAATTATACAGGCAAGCGCGGGGAGATGCCAACAGAGATACCTTAAGAATGCACCAAAAATGGCAAAGCAGCCAATTGAATTTGCGTCGTAGCGAAATCGACTTTATTAGGTCCAGTGGAAACTGCTCGGGGACTTTATGTGGGCGATCGAATGCCAATTCGAGCGTTCTTCCGAATGACGTAAGAATGCACTAGTCATATTTGCTCGTGTAACATTTAGATAGATGAGAACAATATTAAAAACTAACACGCACTTCCCTTCGTACTTCGGTTTCAACGATAGAAACAAGAACTTGGAATTATCCGCAAGACGACACGTTTATTTTGACCTCATAACTCGGTGATCACGGCGGCTGATTGAGCGATCGACTCTGCCAAGAAAACATTTATAGGAGAGAGACAAATCGTTATGGTACTTCTGCTCGATTGATTAGCGCATGAAAGATGAGAAGGAGAAGAACGAGATAAAATAAAGAATAGCTGCTTCTATTTACCTGAAAGTCGAGGGAGTCGAGGGATTCCGCGGATTCTCCGGAGAGAGTCCGGTGACTCTCGTGGCCCATCCGCACGAGAAAAGGTATAAGCTTCTTCTCAAAGTATGAAATACGGTCGGATCTGTCCTTGGGAGGATTTCTCTTTTCCTTTGGAAAGAGAATCGCTGGACAGTAGCCGAGCGAGAGTGCTCAGATGCCTCCTACTCAAACAGTCAACGAACTGTGTGTATTTATTTACTTCCGATAAACAGGGATTCAACAACTCGGCAGTCTAGCTTGCTTCGAAACGATTGACTGACTGACCGATTGGATGATCGAGTCACTCAATCGTTCCCTCAACTTTCAGCAGCCGTTGCTCTCACAATCAATTGATCAGCTCAGCTTTGCAAGATTTACCGAAATCATACACTGAGAGCGGCCGAGTCTTTGAACCAGAAGACAACTTTCCATTTTTTTGCGCATCGCACGAGACTCTCGTCGTTACGATTCTGTTGGCGCTTTTATCGCTCTAGACATTTATACTTTAATCCGCTTCAATCGGCTCCGATCCTCTCAGTTATCCTCTACGATTGATCAACTTGATCTAAATCTTTATTGCAACATCATTTTGCAGTTTCTTATAAAAAGTAGCTGATTTAGAAGAGACGAGTCGAGCAACTCCGGCAGGGTGGCACGCTCGCAACGCGGAACTAAGATACCTATTATAGAAAGAAGTATTCTACGTGTAGGATAGTACATTATAGTGCATCATGGGAAATGCGACTGACGGAGAAAGACCAAACCTCAAAGTGAACTGAAAGAAAAAAGTGAATACTACATGTATCTTTATATTTCGTCCCCGGAACATCCACACCAATTGCAGCCCTTTGCGATCTTGGGATAAGGGAGAACGATGCTCTGTCGGCTGCCCATTGCAGGATTCTTATTACGCGCGAATAACGAAGAAATTCGAGAGGAAAATAATGCGAATCGATAAGTAAGAAGTTCAAGCTGTTAATCGTGACGAAACGTGATCGAATCGTGATCGGATATTCCTAGGACAGTGCAAGTAATGGCCGCTTAAGAAAGATTCGCGGGACAATAGTATAGGCCTCGATAAGGAGAGACATTATCGTTGAGAAGCTATTTCAGTCCCGCGACGGAAATAAGTTCTCTTTAAGTTGCCCCAAACCATTTTTCAAAGTCCGAAGTTTTCTGAAAATGGTCGCGCGAGCCGCCACCAATCCTCGTATTATGCCGCGCGCGCTTCCAGGCCTTTACCTATCCTACGTGGTGACACACGGCAGCAATGGGTGATGGGGTTTCGCAAGGAATCGGTGAGTAAGCGGCATCCGACATAGCTCCCTGGCCATGACTCCATGCACGGCGTGCCGATGACGTCAGCTGGCATCGGGGCAACGTCAAAGTCGTTTCTCTCGTTCTACACTACACGCATCTGGCACAATCTTAATCCACCTATACCACCTATACCCATCTATACCATCTATACCAGCTATACCAGCTTCTCTCCAAATATTGACAATTTGCTTCAACCTCTGGGGGAGTCGTCTGTCATAGAATGAAAATAAGCGTGACACGCGCCACCAAGCCGGAATCTCAGGCGCTCTTCACCGCGCACACTCGCGTCTATTTCGTTCTTATCTATTCTTCCTTCAGGATTGTCGCTCCCGCGGAGCCGCACAGGCCCTTACTCTGTACATGTTTCATCGTAAAAGGAAGGTTACGAGCAGCAGAGCTGGTTATCCTGTCTTCGAATATTTACCTGATCGATTTTCCTATTGACGATGCATTCCTCTTCCCATATAGGATCGTCCCATCCTCCGGAGGAGCCCGATGATCCTCGACGACCTGGGTCCCAGGAGTTCCTCTTGAGATTATCAAGCGAGTCAGTCGAGCACTTTCGTCTGTCGTGGGAACCCCTTCTGCGGAGACTGCCAATATTCCCCGAAGGCACGGGTAAACTGTCCTTCCTGAGGTTCCCGACTGAGCCCATCGCCGAATCGCGTCTCGTACTTGCACCTTGATGCGCAGTCAGAAGAGACGAACCTTTCAGGTTTCCATTAGAATTCGAAAGAGAGTTTTTCAGATTTCCATGGGATGACGAATTCCAGAGGCTTCGCAGGGTTCCGCCCCCGTGCGGTGGACTCCCGAAGACGCTCACGTTGCTGTTCGAGTTGGCCAGTGAATTTCGTCGCGTTCCTGTTGGCTTCTGAAGGTTCAACATCGATTTGGCCACGTAGTCGCGTCTCAGAGGTGAATTGTAATTGGAGACCGTGTCCTTCTTGAGACATCCAACCGATCGACCAATGATATCTTTTCTGAGAGGAGCTCCGACCAAGCTGCTCGAGTTAGAATCTCTCGAGTCCCTCTTCGAGTGGTTTATGGCGCCAGTCGAGGCACCCAGAGGATTTCTCCTCAGGGTATTTGGAAAAGTGGACGGGTGTATCTCCCTCTTTGGCGGCGACATCGGCATCCCCAGGGAACTTCTTCTGGTCAGAGGTGCACCGACGAAGCCCAAGCTGTCCCTTCGTCCGTGGAGAATGCTTCCGAGCGAGCCACGTCGGTTAGCGCAGTTCTCCTTGGCATGTTTCCCATGAACGTCGCAACACTTGTCGATTTTCATCTCAACCGTCACGACTTCGGCCGAGTTTTGTTGCTGCTCCAGTTTGATCTCCCTGAAAAGAGCCTCGAGCCTCTTGATGGCAGCTTTGGGATTCGCCGACGAGGACATTGCGAACGATCGAGAATGACTTTCCTCTTTCGCTTTCGAGATATTCGGAGGCCTGCACTGCTAATTTCTTCCTTTCTTTCTCTCTTTTCTTTTCACTAGTTCAGTTCCGCTGATCAAAGTTACCAATTGATGTCAATTGGTGCCTCGCATTCGGAAAGGACGGGAAGAACCTCTTGTATACATTAATAAAATAATGAGCCCAGCCAGTTGCTATTTCACGATCGTAGAGCCTACGTCACAATTTCTAGAGTTGATTTGCTAATGCAAGACATTCACTAAAGAAAAAATAAATAAGGTCCAATACGCCGGCAGCGAGTCCCGTAGTCTTGACAGCGCGTTAAGAAAAAGATGTATAGCCCGAGCAGAAGTAAAAATAAAAGAAGAAGAAGAAGAACGAACAAACGAATGTGAAAATCAATAAAGTAAGGAGATCTGAATCGCGATGTTAGAACATGTCGATAGGCGCGTGTGTGCCATAAGACTCGCGCGACTGCCGAGGTACTGGCCTGGGTACTGAATCTCAGAGTCCCAGAGTGAGAGACTCGTAGCGCCTCAAAGGAGCTTGGGATCCCCTCCAACTGGTATTCGAACGCAAACTCTCCATATTAGGTCAAACTTATGGGTTTATTGAGCGAAACCATGTAAAAGAGCTCACCGATTGGGTGGGTATATCCATCGAGAAGTTCCTTGCGGAGTCTTGCTAGATCAATTGAAAAGCCTGGAGAGTTCCAAAGTCACTTATCTCAAAGGAAACAGAGGTTTTTCGTTCGTGAGAAATAATCAGTGACGCCTGCTTTGAACCTCTGACAACAAAGCCTTCGCCCGAGCAAGTATCGGTGTGATAATTTCATCGGTGACGGTCGCTTATCCACAGTTGCGGTAAAAAACCATCAAGGTCTCGTAGCATCGATAACGTCAAGTCGTAAGCAGTTGAGTCGTACGTATACATAGAGAACGAGCGTTATCGGGTTATCATTTATCAGGCAAGAAATTACGCAGCGGGGTTATCATCATGTAACCAATATGTATTATTAATTGAGATGAAGAGTAGTAGATCACCCGTGGGAAAGTAAGTTTGCCCGTCGCCGTCGAACGCGTCTCTCTCTGTCGGGAAGTCCGCGAGTCTCGCTTCTCGCTGTTTTGCCGACACACAGAGAGCAGAGCGAGTCGAGAGAAAGGGAAGGATGCCCAAAGGAATGCCGCGATCAACGAGAAGCGATTCCATGGAGAATCAACGGAACGAGAGTGGAGCCGAACACGGAAGAGCCCAGTGGGACGCTACGAAGCGCGTACGTGACCAGAGACTTTGTATTTTACTAGGCGTCCGGAACTCAATGACCGTTACGATATCCGATGAAACCGTTAAGGTCTCTTCTGGTACCTCGGGTCCGTCGCCCTCATGAAGATGCTCAAGGTACACGCAGACGTGCGCCTCTACAGTCGTTTCTTCGCTAATGCGAACGCCAGGTATTAGGCACAACATGTCAAAACGCCATCCGAGAATAATAATGCGTACTGGCACACTTATTGAATTTCATCAAGTGCCTGCCGCTGAAATGACTTTAATTTGAAAATTTCAATAAGATGGAGCCACTGTATTCTTTCTAACTAACCGGCGCGCAATTTCTAGCCAGAGACTGGAGGAGTCTCGAATGACTTTGAGAGTGACTCGAAGCAAAACAGGCAGCACAGTATGCGACAGGCTGTTCGCATTGCCCGCGCGCTATTGGGTGTGGTGGCGGAGGGGTACGATCGGACAGGAAGTACCAAAGGCGTCGTGCGCAATGGCGTATCGGCGTATCAAGTGCGCATTGGTGCCTTAGCTTACTTAGCTCCTATGGACTGATCCAGCGTCTCTCTTTGACACCTACGAGAGGCGTTTATTAATTCCAGTTCACCTTGGCAGGTGGACTTGTATAACACTCCTGCTCGTCCAGCCCTTTCGGTAAAGTGATATACTTGGAAGTGCATAGGTTTACAATAACGGGATTCGAATGTCCCAAAGAATGGTTCTTTACACAATAAGATCGCAGCGCTTTTCCATGAATTCTTTCAATTACTGCAAAAGATCCTTTTGACGACTTCCAACTGGTAAATAGCTGAGTAAATCAAACAAGAGAGCTCGCCCACGTAACTACCATTTTGAGATAGCTCGATGATGTGTTCTCTAATTTTGTAACAAACCAGCAACAATTAACCGAGTTGCAACCGATTTACAACCGATTTGCATAGGTATAACGTCATAAGCTCAAACCATGTTTATTCTCGTAACGCAAAAATGGATGTTAGAAGTTGGATGGATCGCGTGGGTATGCGAGTCCTTGGTCCACGAAAATGTTAATTTAAACTTACGCGAGCTACGTATTATCGAGCATCGCGTAATTGCTTCGAAACGAGTTCCGATACGATGCTGACTGTGACTATCCACCGAATGCCACTGGTATTCTTCCTCTGACTTCGCGTCATTTTATCGCTCGGGTACTTTTGGCACTGAAAATAATTCTTCGTGATCCAATCATCGGTGAATCGAGAGAAACACAAAGTAATCATTGACTTGATTTTGTTAATCGACATGGCACTCTGGTGCACGTTACTGACACGATTGACACGAACATCGAGTGGTCGCGGGCGCGATGCTACTTCCCAATTATGGGAATTTCATAGAACTTGAAAAATGTCACTGGTGCGATTACTGCCGTTTGCTGCTCGAAACTTCATGTGACACTCGACTGAGGACGAGTAACCTCTGAGAGCGTTAACAATAAACTAACGCATGTCGACTCTTTCAACATAACGATTGCCTTATTGCTTTACTAGGCCTCTTCCCGAACTTGAATCGAATCGAACCTATTCGAATGCGAATATCTGATGCAACTAACCATTGTGAACTCTTCTATGTAAATATCTGTTGGAGTAGTTAGGTTGGGATTAAAGTTTGATTCGCACTACAACCACATATGTATGTATATCAGTATTTAAAAGGAAATCGAAAGCAGCATTTAACGTGGGGTGTCGGCTCATAGAATTCAGAAAACCGATTGCCGTTGATTGCCCTCACCAATTACATCAATCAATCGAGTTAGAGCGGCAAAGCTGCGCACTCGGATAGATTCGAAGAATCGGCAACCCCCGCTCGACTGACATTTCAAGATAAACTTTCAGTTGGTTAAATTTACAGAAATCCAAACTACTTGACGAGGTTTCAAGGAAATTCAGGACGGATGCTACGTGACAAACGTATCGAGTTTTTAAATTTGGTTCGGATTAGCTTACCTTCATGGATTTAATGACGTCGTAATGCCCGTCTTGAAGTCTCCTGGAGTCGTCGTAGAGATTCGCAGGCGTTGAGTTTTGTCGTCTGCGAGGAAGGAAGAAAAGAGCGACGTAAATTAGAGGGTCCTAGCCCTACGGCATTATCCAGATAATTTTGCAAAGAAAATCAAATTAACGAGTTTAAGGTTAATAATTCTTACAAGATGGGATCCGATCCGTTCAATGTGGCTTGAGGCGACTGAATTCCTGAATGAACCGGGGTGCTCGAATGAACAGGCGATGGTCCTTTGCTCCCCAAAGGCGGCTGTTTTATTCTGTAACGAGATATAAGCAATACGATTATAGAGTATGTGCATAGATAAACGTCTACGAAAAAAATGGCCATATTCATTTTCGATTCATTGCTCGTTTAAACTATGTTTCCGTAGAACAATTTAATTATTTAATTATTTATTAATTTTATTCGAACGCTTCGTCGTGCCAGATCGTTAAGATCAAGACACTTGTGAGTCTAGTTGCTAGTCGCTGGTACTGTTCAAGGGATATTGGAACACAGAGTAGTGTTTGGCTTCCTTCGCGTTCCGTACACCATTGCATCCGGTTCGTTTCTCTGATTACGAGTTACCGTCGTAACATGCCCATGAAGAATTAATATGAATGACCAAATGTTGATGAAAATTTCAAGGATGTCGACGAAGCAGAGTCCTTACCGACTTACACAAGGCTGCGCGGAGCTGAGACTTCTGAGACTGCAGGTGCTGCTGTGACTATTTTGCTTACTGTAAATTGGACGATTATTCACGGACACGCTGACCCTCTCCGCTATTCTAAAGCGTGGAGTAGTGGGCTTGTGATACATCATTTTGGCCACGAGAACCGAATAACTGCCGCCTGCCGTCAATTCGAGTCCTCTCGGGAACTCCGCGCTGCTGCTGCTCTTCCTCCGTCACTGCACGCACTCTCTGACCGCAAAACCAGATGGACCGATGGACCATCACCGGCTGTCAACTTACTTTTTAGAACGTGCGCTCTCCCACCTCTAATTGTGTAAGTATTATATTCCGCACGTTCGAGAAGATAGATCACTCGGGGCACGCTCGCGACGTCAACTTGTTTAGATGCGATTTATGACCAGTCGGAGGATCGCTGTTGGCTCAAGTTTAGCGCAAGTGGAAGTCGCGGGTTCCCGATGCTTCCGCCGGGAAAGCGCGTCGAGGAATATCTGCGAGAATGACGTTCCGACGCTGCGACGTTGCGGCCAGAGGCGTCACTCGACGCAGCTGAGTTCACCGCTGACAAAGCTATGCCAGCCTACAGCAGCCCGCTTTGCTCCAGTCTCCGTCGCGCCACAATACACTGAATAACGCAGAGCAAACATTGTCAGGCGAACGCGCGATCAGCTGGTGCACCAGTGCAGCGTTACAGGCGACGCACCAGCAGCACAATCTCTTGTCTGGACGCTCGAACGTCTCGACGCCCCCCACCCCCTCCTCCCACCTCCACTTCCTTCTCCTCCATCCTCCTTCCTCCTGCCGTCTTGCCGCAGCACCCCGACGCTGTGGGCTCCCTGCTACAGACTTTCAATTTTCCAGGAATTTCGCGATGCACGGCGTTCCGATCTGCGCGAAACACAAAGCACAACGCGAGAGAGGCAGCCTCGGCTGTCCGAGCATCTGGCAGCTGTTGTTGTATCGCGGTAATAGGAGTCGACATATCGAGTATCCGTTATTTCTTAGGTTGATTACACGAGGCCATCGCGAGTGGACGAATGAATACGCGGTATGTTATCGCGACCCGTCACACCCTCCGAAAGAATTCTCACGTCAGATGCAATGCGACGCAGCTAGGTATTAGGCGAATTATTCTTCGGTAATTTACTCGACTCTGCCGCGTCACGATGATATTTTATTTGATCTTGGTGGGATGTCCTTCGCTAAAACGGAAATCGCAAAAATCTAATAGATTCTAATGATGATCCATGCAGTAGCGCTTTGCCAAACACTTTCTTCATTCTATTGAGATTAAGCAACGAGCCACATGTTAACAGACTCGACGAATCAGAATCGATGTATGGCTAATTCAATTCTTCTAATGAGCCGCTGCTGCAACGGTAGAAACTTTGTTGACCGATTTATCGCACAAAGCGTGCAGGCACAGTTCTCCATTCCGTCGTTTTACTACGTCGTGGAACGAAGGTACGATCGTAGGTGAACGCGCACAACGGGATTCTCTCCAGTCCGATTTGCGTATTTCAAAATTTCCCGTTGCCGGAAAATCTCTGTCTTCTGTGTACTTTTATACGGGAGACTCTCGGGGTGATAAAACGAATATCATCAAGTCGGATGATTTAGCCATTAACTTTCAGTTTCCGCGGATATCGCATGAGCGCGCAAAAGCACAAAAGCACAAAGGCAAGATTGGCTGACCAGAAGTAGTGCTTGGCAGTACAATGACGGTAAGGAAGACACCCATAGCAACCAGGGTTATATGGTTGTCGAGTAAGGATAAGATAATCATGTAAGGGGACAATAGAGCTATAAACTAGCGATTTTACGTCACGTACGTAAATCATTTACGACACATTACCGACGACTAATGACAGAAGACAATCGGCAGCCATGGCACCTAAAATGAGGGTTCTAGCGGATCCGGTATTGCTCATCCTCTCCTCTATAGAGTAATGCATCCTGTGTACGGTCACGGCCAGAGAAACACTCGCGCGCGGATCGTGCCAACGAACCGTATCCAATTTTTCCTCGGGCCTGCTGCTTCCCATGCGCTTCGGCCCGGGGCCGGGGCCTCCTCTACATCGAGTCGCTCGTAACGCGTTCCATAAGGCGCAGCGCAGCAAGTTACGGTTTGAAACTTTGACGCACGCCACTGGCATTTGTGGTGGGGAGCAAACGCTATAGGAGGGTAGGGGGCGGGGGACAGCACTTGGTGCTTCACGACTCGTGACTCGTACTCGGAAGTCACTGACACTCGGCTGGCCGGTAGCTTCCTTCCACGAGTTAACGCGTATGTGATCATGTCATACTAATCGTAGGTTGTAGGTTTATGGCTGCGGGCATTGGTTTGAAGTGAGAGATCTCCAATAGCCAATAGATGACGAAGAAGTGGCTCACTGTATCTGTCGAGAAGTCAAATATACTGCATATAAAATATTTCAATGTAATAATTGTAAGAGAAAAAAAAAACACTTGTCGAAAAACATCGATCCAGCCCGACGGGAAATAGGTGATGGTGATTTCAACGAACACTATCTTACTTTGTAATTTCATTATTATAAGTTTGTGAAGCATCACTGTCGTCTCATTGAATAATGATGCTTTAGGTTTTCAATACCTACAGCTGTGATAATGTAACGCGCTACCCAGCCGATTGAGATGAGCGAATACGCAGTAACGATAGGATGGCGCCACTTGGTAGAATTTAAGAACATAACCCCTCGCACGAGCAGTGCAGCCCATAGTCTATCTTTAGATGGTGCGAACGCTCACGTACGTTACAGCATTATATACATTGTAACCGTGTCGGTAATGTGGAGTTGAAACGCTGCGAGCGAGATAGATAGATAGAAATAGAGAAAGAAAAAGAGAGGGAGGGGGAGGAAGAGAATATTAAAAAAGAAAAGCGCGCAGATGCAAGGAGACAAACAAGTACAGACCCCGTCTGATCAAGCTGAAGTCTATTGTCAGGCAATTGTGCGGGAAGTGGAGCCGACAATTGCCTGACGAGTTCATCCCGTTCCCTCTCCTTTTGCTGTATAGTCTCCTGTAGTCTCTGCTTCTGTTTCTGGTACTCTTTGAATAGATCGCCATTATAGCTCTGTTCCAAACGATCTCCTGGTATAGTTCCTCGAGTAACAACCGAACCAGGCTCTGGAATTTTAGCGACGATACCACTAGGCTTTTCCGCCAGGGAATCCCTTCTAGAACTTCGAGCAGTTGATGGAGCCGGAGATTCTCGACCTGGGACTCGGCGTTCCGGTGTGGACGCCGTAGAAGGATCTGCTGCTTTAACACCTACGAAATAACAGAAGAGAATGAAATATAAGTTACAAAAAAAAATTAAGGAGCCAAGATAGGTAGATTTCTATAAACAGTGCTAATATACCTTCGGGACTTCTTGAGTGTCCTCGTGTCCTAGGCGGAGCTTTTGGCTGCGCGGCATTCGTGGCTTCTTGTATCGACGGTAACTGCTGAAATTCGGCGTAACTTGAGCTGAGAAAGACATCGCCCTCATTTTCGAAAAGTCTATCGACACTCGTATTCATGATCTTGTTATTCTTGAAGCCAGTCAAATGGAAACTGGCGAAGGAGGATCTGGACATGGGATTGATGTCGCCGGTCGAGAGCGCCATTAACGCGGCTGATGGAATGGGAGTATTCTTAAGTCCGGGACTTCTGGGACCGAGACCTGCCTCTAAAGTAGGCACCAGACTTCTTGACATCATGTCGGCAGCGGACCTGGGCCTTGTGAATGGCATCGCACTGTGAGGAAAGGTTTTCGGCTTTATCGGTGTAATGAGCATATGCTCTGTCCACGAGGTCTCGAGGGAGGGGCGCTCGAGGCGTTCCACGTCGACGTTAAGCGTCCTCTGAGCGAAGGGAACGGCGAATGTGTCAGGAGGGATACTCTGCAGCCACGAAAGGAGACTAAGATCGGAATCGCTAAACCCAACGGAGCCATCGAGGAGTCTTGAAAAGCTCATCTCCACCTGCTCACTCTCTTTCGAACCAGTCGCTTTAGCCTGGCAGTAGTTGACGCAGGACTCATAGAGAATGCCTTTGATGATCAGCTGAATCAGTCGATCGTTCTTGGCGGAAGTAACAGGATTCGAGAGGTCCGAGGTTTTTCGATCACCCGGCAGGAACTTCTCCACCAGAGGATGAACTTCTCGGAAACACTGGACTCTCGCGTTGCTCGGATTCCAATCTTTGTACTGAAGGTGATCCGTTAACCGGGGCAGCGTCAACAGAAGGCAGAGGCTGCTGTATTCCTCTTTCGAGGGTGCAACCTTCTCGAGGTCGCTGAGAACTTTAACGACCTCCTCAACGGCATTGTCCACGCTACCGTGGGCTCCAGCTATCACATTCGCCTCAGATTTTATACAGAGTAATTCGACGTATTTGTGTCTGAGTATCGAGTAGGTAAATTTTCGCATGTCAAAGTCCGGCAAGGCCTCCAGTGGCTGAATGAACTCGAGAACATCGTCCCACTGCCCGTCGAGGATGAGTTGACGCAGGAAGAGGACGTCGTCGCTGTATTGTCCATTTATCACTCCTGTCTCTCGCTCCAAGGACAATTGGGAGATGTGTAGATCCCGACTGTGAAGGAATTCAAGTGTCAGCCGAACCACGTCTTCCTCGCGCAACGTCAGGTGCGCCGCCGGCATCACGTACCGAATACGCAATCTGAAAATCAAAAGTACTTTAGAACAAGGTTTCTCATCGAGAATCTTTAGGGTCTACGAAAAAAGGTTATCAGCTTGACCTAGTGACAATTACGAAAAATTGTCTGAAAATGGTTGAAAGCCGTTTGAGAATACGGGTACACGCGGTCTTGCGAAATATTCTCGCGGGGAATTCGCTGCTTTGATCGCCGTAACGCTTTACCGTAAGTTATTGTCCTGAACTCATATTTCCGAGAATAGCTGACACATTGTTCTATCGATAAGCGACGGCGCACAGTTGTTAATGCTAACTCGCCGATTTAGCCAGAATTCTGCGCCTAAATCTAAAGTCTAAGAGGCTCGGGGGGCTTTCATGCACTGCGAATATTGTCGAAGTGTTGGAATAGTCGTTGAAACAAAGAAAGATTGGAATTCCTCAATTATCATAAATGGCGTATTGCTTCAACATGATAAATCTCTCCATCTGATGCGAATTCATTGCATCGAGAACGATAGTCAAATTGCGTGGAATCGATTAACGGCAAGTCGCGATTCTTCGGAAAGGCTCATTTTTGGCTTTTACGACGTAAGATAGAAAATTGGTGATGAGAGCCATGCAAAAAGTGACAAAGACTGATCGATCTTTCATGGAGACGTCATTAGAGCAATTAGCAAAGTTAGCTGCTTCTCTGTCTCTCTTCTGACCTTAATTTATAACTTTAGTTCGCGGAATTAGCCTGCTCTACATCGCAGATTTGCAACCTGCTGAAATGGCGGAATTTCAAGAGCAGGAATTTGGCGTCAGCACCTTGCTCAATCAGCGAAGAACGGAGCCTTTAAAGAAGCGCTGTCGGTGCCGATCAGTTTGATTCGAGCGGTTGCGTGGATCGCAGGACAATATGAAGTCGGACTTACGAATGCTGGTACGTTCAAATTCTATTGATCACTCGTTCAATCCTACATTGTATTTGACATAAGTTTTGACAATTCGTTCAACAGGCACAGCTTTTGATAGTGAGCTTTCTGATCCTGGTGGAAACGAGTGCCGATGTTCTCGTTCAACCCGGTTACCATCAACCTGGCTTAAATCAAGGGCACCAACGCCGACAGGACTCGAGTCAACAGTTGCCACAGCAATATTTTCAACAGCAACAACAATGGCAAAGGCGGGACTCCTCAAATCCGTACCAGTCGCCGTACATGGCGGCAACGAATCCTGCAGACCCAAGGGTGTCAACGTCTTTGGTATCACCATTTCTTTTACCACCTTACGTATCGCCATTGAGTGGTATCGGCCCCGCCGGAAGGTTATTCTCGTTAGGACCGCTGGGCCTTCAATCACTGAGATTTGGGAGTTTAGGAGGATACGGGCTCCCCCTTCTCGGGAGTCCACATTCACAGAGTTATTTGGTGAGTCTTCCGGACGATTTTAATCCCACAATCAGCTGGTCTCACGATCAGGATGCCAAATACCTTAAGCACGCATATTCCATGGCGCGTTCGTTATTTTTCCAGGCAGCACGTTCTCAATTTCCAAGGTCAACCGACAGACAGCTCGAAGCCGGAGCTTTTGGGCATGAAAAGAGGAATGACACAATATCATCAGCCACTTGGAAAAATGATGATGTGGCCTCGAAGTCGTCCATGAAGCCTTTCAGCGAGAGTGAGCGTCGTCCCGCGTTTCCAATCTCTCAAGTGAACAATATAAATGGTGAGTCAAGTGCCCTGCTAGGAAGACACATCCTAGGAAACAAAGAGAATCAAGGTTGGCTTGTATTTTCAGAGCGTACTACAAGCTGGAAAGGAAATGGCAAATCGGACCATCAAATAGTGGGTGGGTCGTTGCTCGATCCTTTGGGTTTGATTGAAAAAACGGAAAACGCGATCGAGAATTTTGGCGAGCACTTGTCCCCGACCTTTAACCCTGTTGGGATCATGGGCGGAACGAACTCTCATTCGAGTCTTCCTGCGCCACCCGAATCATATCTCTGGAGAGATTCGGACAATTCGCAAATTCAGCAAACTCAAAACGCTCCACAGAACGTTCCTCTCGGTTCGCCGGGCAACCCGAAAAGTCAAACGAAGCAAAGTCCTCTCTTAGGATCGAGAGCTAACTCTACCGATTCCCAGGCATCTAGGCTACAACAAGAATCTTATCGTCCAACTTCTTATCAGAGCGTTCTTCGAGAGTCCAGTCCCTCCAATCCCGTGGGCTCTCCTGCAAGGCTTGACGGAGATCTGGGAGGAGAGAAGCAACGATATCGGGTAGATTCGTCCGCATGGCCTTATCGTCAAAGGACTTTGGAAAATCCAACAACTTATCAGGTAATTTTCAGCGACAAGACATCGCAGTTAAGACATTCGTGTCTAATACGTTGTTTTCCCCTACAGGATGGAAGTGCATGGAAAAACGGACATGTTGCCCAGGGCAGGGATTCAGTGGGAGACAGTACGACTGCTTACAGGGGAAATACGGTCAAGGGACAAAGTTTCACAAGCTATCCCAGCAACCCAATTGGCAGCACTCATCCAACAGCAGTGCGCTATCCTTACGCGGGTGCAGCCTCTCCGTTCTATGGGAATCCGAGCTACGGCTATAACAAGAACGCCAATGCAAAAGCGGTAACTCCTAGTCGGACGGGAGAGAATCGGGAGTTTGGTGGGACCCAGCAGAGAACGACAGCTGTCAATTATCCAGCCGAGTCGTCATATGGATCGAATAATGCGCGGATGGCTGCTAGTCGCAGGGAAAATATCCCTGCTCAGTACACATCAGCGTCTCAGGGCAGAACGAGTCCACTGTTTCAGGATTACGAGTATTCACGACCATTTTATGGTTACGGTAATAGTTTTCTTCCAGGAGGATTTGACAGATTTGGCTCATCTCTTTCTCCTCCGTTCTCCCCACAAGCTTGGCTGCCAAGACCTTATAGCTTTTACAATGATCGTGTATTCGATGATATTGCCGATTTCTCATATCGGTCGTATCGGCCAACATTTTAATTTATACGAATTCATGAAAATGATTTAAACGCAAGTTAATACATCTTGACTTTACGAGTATTACGTCGTAATAAAAATACCTATTTCTAAGAAGCACCTGCATGCGCACATCAAAATATCAATTCCAGCCACTTTTAACAAAATCATTTTGTCATTCACGATGTAGTAGTGATTAGGTGTATTTTTACTCAATAAGACTACTTATATTTATATTTATTCGATGATGCGAATAAAAAAGGAAACTTGACGAGGATGTTTCTCTGAACTACTTACTGCCTATCCCATTCGGAAATACGAGACGAAATTACTTTCGCAGTTCGATATTTTTTTAATAGAAATTTGGATTTTCGTGAATTTTTAACAGCGTAGATTCAATGAAACGGATTCTTTTTTAACCTTGCATGATGTGGGATGCAACAAGCAAGACAGCAACATTTTGGAGAGCAATAGCATCGTAAAAAGAATAATATATTGTAACCAATACATCCGAGGATATTAGCATCGCGATAATAATAAGATCCCGCTAACCCGAGTAATCTTAAATATCAAGTAATAATAATTCGCAGACATCGCGACGCTCAATTCTTTCGCACCTCTCAGGCCCCCTGGCCTACCGCCGACGGGTATATAAACGGCGACGTTTCGCGACTCGAGCATTCTATCACCTGAGCTAGCTAGCTTGCCTTTAAGTAAAGTAAACGAGCAAACCGTCTCTTCTGCCAGATAGAATCAATCTCTGGATTCATCAGTTGGGCCGTCACTTTGACACGTTTGATCTTTGTGCCGTTTCCTCTATACAGGCCATCCTAAATTTGTTTAAGGACTTGCACAACTAGCTACTCTGCGAATGAGACTTCGCACCTCGCCGAGATAGCAACGTTGCTTCAGATAGGACCGCGTCTACCTGTGATCACAAGTTCCCTAGTGGAAGACTGCTCAAGCACGACGCTAATATTTTAACGAGTCTATAACTCTGTAATCAAATTCCGCTGGTCGGAGGCTTCTTTCCGGACACGATTCCATATTTCATTTATACGATCGGAATAAGAACCAAGATAGGGGGGGGGGGGGGGGACCAAGATGCAGGGAAACCGCGTGTAACGATCGTATGGATACAATTAACTTTCCGATCACCATCTATAATAATGACTACTTTCCACTTACGTTTATATTCATTCTTTGCTTACTAACACCCAGCATTCTCTAGGCTGGACCTGCACTAACCCTCTTTGTATTCCGTTATAGGACAACATATTTTTCTTTTGTAATTTGTAAAACAAAGTCTCACTTTCATTTTTTCCCCCTGATATCTTCCCTAAATTCCTAACAGTCGATTCTTGCTCGCACCCGCCTTTCTGGCACGATCTGGAGAACCATATCGTGCAAATGAGGTTACAGTATACGCATACAATAAGAATTTACAAACTGAAACTTTTATACGAACTGATATTGCACACAAATGAACTATAGCCAAATTGGTGAAATATAGGACGTTGCGTTTGGTAAGAAACAAAGAGTTGCAAAGATGTAGATTTCAGGATAGTTCAGCAGAGTACACTAATATTTTAATATTCATAAGTAATAAGGAGGGGCGCGTTTCTTGACAGTGCATCTGAGAAAGGGCGCAATTAACGCCAGTAATGGATGTATTCAAGTTCCACTCTTGACCCGAGCAAAGAAGACCAGAATCTCCAGCAGCACCAGCAGCGTTTGACCCCGTGTTTTCTCAGTCAGCTCATCATCGATAAGTCATAAGCCATAAGGATGGGAACAAACGTGAGAACTCGGAAAAGCTTTTCCGCTCATTTGAAAAGTCTTCTTTTTAACTCTGGAATGCGTCTGCCAGACGTATCCATGACAGGCATCGAAATATCCAAATAAAAAAATATGACGAGCATTCTAAGGTTAAACGCAGGATCCTAGAACCAACGCATCGGGAAACTAATAATAAAAGAGAAAGAAAGCAGGATGTGTGTGTGTGTGTGTGTGTTTAATATCCACGCATGCTCGTCTCTTTCTTCGTCAAGGACAACATAGGACACTGAGCAGAGCAGCCGCCGCTTTTCGAACGAGAGGACAAAAATAGGCAACTCATACGGTCGTCGCACTGGATCGTTGCGTGCCCGATAGATCGTTTGCGCGTAGAAGGATGTTCTATAAGCGACGGGTGACTCGTTCGTGCCGCAACCACAGCTAAAATCAGAACGAGAAGCAAAAGGAGAGCGGGTCAGGCGCGCAGGCTTCGTTTTGCGGAAACATAGAGGAAAGGAGAACTTGTGAGTGACGACAGCCAGAAGATACTCGTCTTTGCGCGCTGCCAGTCGAGTCGAACCGGTCGAATCTAATTCGAATGGAACGAAAGATCGATCGAGATTACTCCGCAAGCGACCAACTTTCTTTAAACGCGACAAAGATGCTGTCTTGTTAGATGCGATCTTGTTTCCTCAAAACATAAAGCTATATTTTTCCTTGGAAGTCGAGCTACCAAAATTTCTTCTAGACTAAAGTAGCTAATAGGCTATATGGGCAGCGGATTGAGGTGCGGTAGGCTATAATCTTGTACGTCGAATACCAATGAATACCGATTAATACGATTAATACGATTGTATATGGGGAATTCCACGCCAAATTGGACGATTTCAAAAACTTTTTTTTTGATTTTCCCAATTATTTGATATTTTTTAGTACCTATCAAAAGACCCAATCTGGTAAATTTTGAGATTTCTTTTATTATCGGTTCCGAAAATATGGAATTTTCAAAAAAATCGCTGTTTTTCTGGTTTTTTCGTTCTAACTTTTTCAAAAATGTTCCAAATCAAAACTTTTTTTTTCGAAATTTTTGTTGTTTCATACACTTTTAAAAAAAAAAAATACAAGACAATTAAAAAAAATTTTTTCTGTGTGATTTTTGAGTTTGAAATTTTTAATCTTTTTTTTCAAAGTGATTACATACTTTTTATTTTTTCAAAATTTTTGACGGCAAACTAGTATATTTTCCACAACACTTAAGCCCGGTCCGATCGTGGGACCATCATTGCAACTATTTTTTTTCGATCTTTGAAAATCTGGAAAAAAAGTTTTTTTTATTAATCACTGTAAATACAAGTTCTTGGCACTATCTATTATTTTTATAATTATTTCTAAGTGTTTTTTACAAAGTTTTACTGTTAATAAGTATTTAACATTAATAAATAGTCATTAAGTCTGTTTATTAACAACGGTAACGAAAACATTTATTTATTTCCGTATTTTTTAAAAAAGTCTCTTAAAGGTTATATTTTCCATGCTATTTGTCATACAAGACGGAGCGCCGAAATTTCATTGAAACAATAACCAAGCAACGATTTTTCCAGTTGTTATCTATTGCAAGCAAAACAATGAAATTGCTCATCAAAGTTTGGTCATCATTTCCGATGGGAATAATCACGACGCAATCCCTGTACATGTGTACCTTAAAATTATTACCGAATTCGTAAAAGAATCTTTTTCCAATGCAACTGAAATTATTTACTTTTCTGACGGCGCTCCGCAACAATTTAAAAATTTCAAAAACTTCGTAAATATTTATCATCACAAAGAGGACTTTAACTTAGATGCTGAATGGCATTATTTTGCTACAGCTCACGGTAAAGGCCCATGTGATGGTATTGGAGGAACGGTGAAAAGAATTGCCGCGAGAGTAAGCCTTCAAAGACGTATCGATGAATAAATAACGACAGCTCAGGAATTATATAAATGGGCATCTGAACCGAGTAGTTTACCTAATATTGCCATAAAATTTTCACCGGAAAAACATTATTTGGATGCCAAAGAAAAATTGGATCTACTATACGAAACAGCCAAATCAGTCACAGGAACACAAAAATTTCACTCTATCGTTCCAATGGACAACGGAAGTATACGAGCTAAAGACTATTCTAGTTCAAATAATGATCGAATATGTAAAATTTAAAAAAAAAAAATACGGAAATAAATAAATATTTTCGTTATCATTGTTAATAAACAGACTTAATGACTATTTATTAATTTCAAATACCTATTAACAGTAAAACTTTGTAAAAAATACTTAGAAGTAATTATAAACATAATAGATAGGGCCAAAAACTTGTATTTATAGTGATTAATAAAAAAAATAGTAGCCATGGTGGTCCCACGATCGGACCGGGCTTCAAAGTTGTGGAAAATATACTAGTTTGTTGTCAAAAATTTTGAAGAAATACAAAATATGTAATCACTTTGAAAAAAAAAGATTAAAAATTTCAAACTCATAAATCACACAGAAAATTTTTTTTTAATTGTCTTGTATTTTTTTTTAAAAGTGTATCAAACAACAAAAATTTTGAAAAAAAAAAGTTTTAATTTTGAACATTTTTGAAAAAGTTAGGACGAAAAAACAAAAAAATAGCGATTTTTTTGAAACTTCGATATCTTTGGTCCCGGTAATCAAAAAAATCTAAAAATTTACCAGATTGAATCTTTTGATAGGTACTAAAAAATATCAAATAATTGGGATAATCAAAAAAAAAAGTTTTATAACCGTCCGATTTGGCGTGGAATGCCCCATATGCTTACATGTGGGTAGAGACATGGGCGTTAACGTAGGTAGCACATTCGCAATTCCGACAGGATGTCTCCATAAGATTATTTATGGTTGACGATATAGCTGAAAATCATATCCCACACGGCATCAGTTGGAAAATTATAACAAAATTTGCCTTTCCTGGCCTATGCATGTTCATTCAAATACGGGAGAAATAATGTTTTTCATCAGTCAAAGGATGACCAAGCGCGCTGTTTTGCATCGTCTAAGGATTCAAAAAAAATTCAATTCAAGGTGGGTGTGGACTCCTGACGCATTATCGTTTTAGGTAAATAGTAAAAGCTTGTACTGGCTAGGTTGAACGTTTATCGCAGTGAACGATGGACGATCACCACTTGTTGGAGGTAGCACATCAAACGCACGACATCTTCAGTGTCTCTTGGAAAGCACTAAATTGGCTCGTTCCGTATAGTATATACATATGAGTGTGTATAAACTATAGTACAGTATAGTAACGGCTCTTCCTAACCAACCTCATATAAGATTCCGTTGCGCCGACGAGACGTTTTCGTTGCGGCCGTCGCACACAGAGAGAGAGAGAGAGAGAGAGAAAGAGAGAGAGAGAGAGAGAGAGAGAGAGAGACAGGAGGCTCAGGCACGCAAGCCAGCACGCTGTAGCAGAGTCGACCGAACGAAATTCATTCCTATAGGGAAGAAGATAAATAAATGGGAAAGCAGAAGCTCCAACTGGCTGTTGATTCCGGATTGAAGAGAATCTCACGAAGGACATCGTCATGCACACCACGTAAAATAATCTCGTAGCAGCTTCGCGCACCGTAGGATAATTTCTCACTATCAAAGTAAAAGTCGAGGATACCGGTTCGCCGTGGCGTGACCTTTCCGTGAGCATGCAACCAGCGCATCCACGCGGAACTTGAGCGGCATCAAGTTCGCGACTTGGGAAATGAAAGGAGAAGACAAGAAACACTTGAAATTAAATTCGATGGGTCGTTGGAATTTGTCGCGCGCTCGTAAACGCGATATGCAACCCAAGGACACATTTCAAAGGTTCACCTTCTCCCCCTTTCATCAGGTTGACTGCACACTCGAGCGAGAGGATTTTCGAGGGTTCTACTATCGTGTCACGATGTACCGGCGGCGGCAGAATGGACTCTTGCACTTTCGCGAAGAAGAGGAAAAGAGACGAGAGTCGAGAATGGAGGATGATAATGCGAGTGAGTCCTTGGACGCTCTCGGCTTTGGGGCAACGTTCGTTCCGGGCCGACTCTCCGTTCTAATTGTGATTCGCAATTTTGTTCCTGAAGCTGCGCACCGATTCCTTCGGCAGGACGTCGATAACCGATTTCCATGCACTAAATGCTTTCGCAGAGAGTGTCTCTAATTCCGTCAATTCATCGGATTTGTCGTCGAAGGCAACAAATTGATTTCATACCTTCCTAGTGTGTCCTTCGAATAGTCTTCAATGACAGGGAGGAGCGATAACGTGACGACGACCATCGTAAGTACCGTGTTCCATATCAAAGACCGTCACAGGACTCGTTCTCAAGTTCCAAAGCGACACATCCCAGCGCACTGCACTGTTGCAAGACCAATCACGCAATTGGTACGGCTTCTAGATTAGCATAACGAATCAGCAAACGTTTCTTAGAGTTTCGTTAAGCCAACTGATCGAAATAATACATTGCACTGAAGAACGAACATGACAATTTCACTAAACACATGCCCATTCTACAAAACGCACTCGCGCAAGAACGCATGAAAGTGTTATAGTTTTGCAAGCTTTCAGGGAAACAGATGTATCGTCTCCAAGAAAAATAAAAATTCAATGAAACTGAATGGGGCTCCGTGGGTCACGGCGCAGAATAACGAGTGCAATGGGAAAGCAAAGTCTCCGAAATTTGTGTACTTTCTGTGCAGTTCCTGATGAACTGTGTGTGCGCGCGCATCACTGTGAAGGACGAGCGTCCAGCGTCTGGCGTCCGGCGTCCGGCTACGTCTGCTACACCCGGTACAGTAATGGACGCGGAACGTTCACCTTACTTTGGCTCCTTTAGTTTTACGCACGCGTGCTGCCTCCTCCTCCTCCTCCTCCTCTACTACGGCTCGCTCCTACGTCTCTGCGTCTCTGCATCCCTCTGTGCGCGCGTAAGTGTGATTTTCAAAGATGCTCCTCGCTCCCTTCCCTTCAGTCAGTAAGTAGGGCTATGCGCGCCTGCATTTCGTATCTCACTCTGTTTTCATTCGCCTCGATAAGAGTGTAGACGCACGCGGCACGTCGTGCACTTCTATAGCAAGATCAAGTCTTCGAGAGCCTTGAACTTGAATCGGCTAACCTACTTTCGAATTCCAAGCAATCCTCGAGTATGCATCGATCGCAGGCAGTGGTATATCTTTTTCTTTTCCATTTGAACTTTTGTCCAATTGGCTCTCGATTAGCTGGTTGCCGCTAGTCGGTATTCTCGTAGGAACAATTCTATACTATCGGACGTCCCTGCAACGTGTTTTCACTGTAGTGCCCTTCCTGATACATAATACAGATAAGTTCTGGATTATGGTCAAGCGAGAGTGATACTCTGATCATCCCTGTATAAATATACAGGAGTCGATTTTCTGAGCACAGGAGCGTGATTAAAGTAAGGTAAGCAACCGTGTCGTTATCCTCAGCACAATGTGGATTACACACTCGACTGCACGGAAGATTCTCGCGATAAGGACAGCTTCTCCCGTCGAGCAGCCCCTGACATTGAGCTATTTTGATAATGAAGCCAACGTCTCCCCCGTGCAAGACGTCTTGATTCTTCATGCTCATAAGTATCCAACGAAGGATGCTACGTGTTGGCTCTATATTCCACATCGAGAAGGGATGCGCACAAGTTGTGCGAGTGTGTGATAAAATGTGCAAATCTCTTACATTCCACTGGTGGAAGTGTGGAGTGTGTGGAGTGTGCCACATGCCAACGATGTGAGACGTGGCACAACACGCCTCTGGAATCTTAATCAAATAAGCCACGCTTCTTGCCGACACAGTAATTGATCGCTGAAAGTTTTCGCATAATATTGAGTTCATATGTTGAATTAGAATGCTAGAATGCAAGAGACGTCCTCTATCAGTGAGACAAGTCAGACACACGTATCAAGCAATACACGATTTTCGTGCCCAATATTATTTCTAGAAACTAGAGATACCTGCGCTGCTGTAACTAGATAACTGTCATGAAGTTGTTGCCCACTCGTAATTAACGCGCAGGAACCGGCCACTGGTACTTAATTAGCAACTTTTAATTATATCATGGTCTCGCTTGACGTTAAATAAATGTCAATTCACCATATGCTCCTGGTTCATAGAGGTGGGGAGGACGGGGGGGGGGGGGATAAAGGAAAATATTTAATTTTACCCAACGGATAATTTTTCTTTACGAAAAAGCCTTCTAATCAATTGACATGCAACATGACTCGACGCATTTTTTTTAACAAAGATACGTTACGTTTAGCAAACTATTTAAAAGCAACGGGACTGATAGGAAATGAGGGACTCGGCAACTAAAACTAATCGAGTTCTAGATGTTCGCGATCGAGAACTGTTCGTTCTGGCGAACGTTATTCGAGAAAAGAAAAAAACGAAATTGACCAGATTTCGAAAAATCAGTGTGGCTTTCCATATGGCTTACTATTTATCGCAAATAACTATAGTTTATTTTATCTATTAATTCAAGGTGTTTTTGCTAATGAATTATTCGACCTATAATTTTAATTTTTTTTATATTGTAAACCAAAATAATTTCAGTACCTGAGAAATCATGTATTCGTGTATCATAACCGTGACAAATCGGCGTCTCATGTGAGTGTTTCGATGAGCAATCTTAGCGTCCAGCTAAGCGACCTAAAGCGCATCAATGGCTATTTTTTTTATCAATATTCCATTTGCAATTTGTAAGCAGCTTGTCAATGTGACTGTCAAACCACATGTGATTCACGTTACGCGAGTTTATACAATTATAAATTACAACAACGGCACATGCAGATTTTGAAATACACGCTTGTCTAATGATAACCTGCAAGCAGGAAGGGGCTTTCTTGCCACCTGCTGATATATCAGCACGGATGCTCGAATGCTGGAATGCACGAACACCTACAACCTATCACAGATACGAACAGCATCCTTCTGTTGGCGATGCGTGAGATCCGTCAGAACGTATACTACACTTGCCGTCGCGTGTTGCGCACGTGTCCAAATACAGAAGGTTCCACGTGATATGGCTGTCACGAAATCACGATGAATGACATGGAACGAGACTCATGGGGACTCCCGCCTAGTCACAAATTCAAGAGTTTCGTGTAATGTATTGAAATTTTCACAAACGAGAGCTTACTATGTCGGTCGATGGAAGATTGGCCGACATAGTGGATGATCATTATCTCTCGCCCTACATTTTTTTATAATTTGAACAAGTTACACGTTAAAATGCTACAGAACTTGTAACATAGGCATTATTAAAAGTGATGAGACACGATGTGCAGCAACAGCTGCAATCAAAGAGAGAACAGCAAAAATCAAACAATATCTGAGCTACGAAAGAACCGTAACCTGAGACTCGATAAAACAACATTTCGGGAGTCTGATCCTCTTACTTGAAATTACACCATTCGAAAACCGGTTCGCAAGGGGATTGATTCACGACTAACGCTCGCGACTAATCAAGAGGATGGCTTCAAAGATTATTGACCTGTACGTGACGATATTGAGGTTAACTTTTGCACTGGGAACGTCTGGTTATCTATAACAACGAATTCAACTATTCATGAACACCACCAACAACAACATGACTAACAATGAAGAATCATGGGACCTATTCAATTATTCACTGTGAATAGCAGCAGCAAGATCGTTCATTACCTTTTCACTTTGATTGATTATTTTGCGCCGCGTGGATCGAACTTTTTAGTCGTAGACAGTCGACGTTACACAGTTTCTCGCATTGGAAGTAACTGTTAAGAGTGACGCTGATCTCGGGAATTAATATTTCGTTGAAGAATGAGCGAGCAATTAACTGCAATTCGCGTTAAAAATAAATAGCGAATTGACAGAAGGGTGTCTCGAAGATGCGTGGGAGACGACACGATTCCCTCTACCTACTTCGTTAACTTGTTGAACCTGTCTCCCACAGAGGATGGTCTCGCGAGCCGTTACCGGCGGATTTCGTTGATTATAAATTACGTAACTTTTGTTGCACAACTTGTGAATAAAGGCTACTTACCGCTGATTAAGGCGAAAAACGTCAGGATCGCGCGCACACACACACACGTTACACTGTGGACTGCTCCCCGCAAGCTGTCACAGACTACAGCACGGTGGCGCTGCAGGCGGGCCGCCATATTGGATCAATTCGTAAACGACTGAAAAGCGCGCTGACCAGCTTCTTTTAGTTGAAAACACTAGAAGGATTGCAATCGCTTGGATAAATAATAATTTGACGATGGCGTACAATTAATCTTTGCTCTCGTTTAATATCCACAAAATTGGAATACAGATCGTAACAAAGAGATATGGACCGACATAATTACATCCGTAACGTTTCGTTCGTATTCTGGCAAACGCATTCGTTTCACACGAAATCATATCGTTACGCTACAAATAGAATAAATAATGAACGATGCACGACGAGGCGCACCAGTTCTCTGGAAAAGTATAAAACGAATGAAATGCTGACATAAGAAATGCATAAATAGGATCATATTATCGACAATGAGTATAATAATTATTTTAACAATTTTGATTTTATTATTACTTTTGGTTTAATTTTGTTTTTCATTTTTTTATACGATCACTGCAACGTTTCAATTACCCACTCGCTTCATCCTCACGTTTATTAAATATATGTGTATGTAATAGGTATGCAAAGAGTATGGTCGTATGAATAATAAATAATCTACTATTCCTTGAAGCAGTGCACTTGATTAAATTCATTTAATTTCAATAAGAATTTTAAGACACGATGTAAAATTTTATCATAGTTTCCTGGAAATATGTATAATACTTTTCCCTCCTTCCCACACGTATATTATCTCAAGATTAGATCAAGTGACGCATAGACTTTAAGATGTTGCGAATTATTCAGATGTTTTTCTTTTTCATCATTACGGTCCTATTTTTCAGCTTTCTAAATTTACCTCTCTTCTGCCGATCAATGATACTGTTAAAAATGTCTGGTGTAATATTTAACAGTTTCGGCATTTGCACGGTCGCTTAATACATTACGATCTTTCACATGACACTTGCTAAATCTTAACCTGAAACTCAAGCGAATTAGAAATTGTTTATAGTGACGGTTCCGATCACACACTATGAGTTTGGTGATACGAGATACCGT
Source organism: Trachelus tabidus (assembly GCA_030142655.1). NCBI lineage: Eukaryota > Metazoa > Arthropoda > Insecta > Hymenoptera > Cephidae > Trachelus > Trachelus tabidus. Next base: position 49,840 of record JARQTI010000286.1, on the reverse strand, counting down.
TCGTTGCCTCCCGGTGAATTACATGGCGCGATCTATACGACGCTTGACCTCAATATTATCAGAGTTGTGTGATTCGCTCTCCCTTCGTCTTATAAAAGTCCGGATCTTTTCATTCGACTACTACAACTAAAGCGTGACATTTGGAATGCAGTAGAGTCGAATAGAATAAATGCAGATCGATACATGTCAGCACGCTAAGGAACTATTTTAAAGTTTGCTCCGTTTTTCAACACTTTCACTATATATACTTGTTCTTCGAGTTCTTCGAATTTCCACAAAAGTTGACAAGTGGAAGATTAGAAGGTGTGCGCGTTACGGCAAATTCCGCAACCAAGTGCGAATTCCTCGCCTGTCTGTGGGTGTTTCACGTGCAAAGGACACTCGTCGCCATCAAGCTGCTTCGCCTTCGGTCCTAAAATGCATATATGCAATCTCGTAAAGGAATCTCGAGAGAAAGGCAAGATTTCTCTCTGATGTTTTTCATACCTGCAGGACAGGAAGGTAACTCGCTCTTTGGTATGTTAGTGACACGCTGAAAGTCATCGTGACAGGGATTGCAGAAATGCGTGGTACCAAAACAGAAAAAGACTGCCACCGAGCAACAATATCGACACTTGTACTCGAGAAAGTCTGCTCCGTGTTTAGGACACATCTGAGCCCTTGCCACGTCACTGCAGCCACCGCAGACCAATTCCGTGGGATCGAAAGATTCGCCTCCTAGTTGAGCGTCGCATCTTGCCTCGCCGCCGTAATACGCCTTCTGACACTTGTAACACACGTAGTAGGCGTACCGATCCATGGCGTACGCGGCTGGATCCTGATGATATCGACCGCCAGGACCAGTCACAGCTTCAGCTCTGAAATACGAACATGCGCATCGTAGATCAATTAGATCGAGTTACAATTACCGTAAGGGGCTAGATACTGGTTTACGAGGAAGCGTCGTACTTATGTAGGCCTTCGTATTCCAGTCTCATGAGGGCCTTCCGTCGAACGTCTTCGTAAAGGTCCTTCACACTTGCCAGCTGTTCCGTTAATGCTGGATGGTCCATGGACAGTTTACAAATTGGACATAGAGAGAATCCGAACGTTATTCGCGGTCCTACCCATCTTTTAAGAAGGACGTTTCTGCAGCAATGAAGATGAAAAACATGTCCACACTGAAGCTGAATTGCCGGAGCGCATGAGAGCGCTTCCGTGAAACAAATCATACACATGTCATCGGCGTCTTGCTTCAATTCGCTTCCAGGCAAACACCCCTGAAGACAGGGCAGACAGGGACGCTCGTTGACGACTCCGCCGCATATGTGTCCACAGGGGTGGACCTTGTTACAGGCATTTTTCGCGTGTTCTTGACAATCGTGATCGGCGCATATGTTCCCTATCGCCAACAGTCCGGTATTGCCAGTCGTGCCGCAAAAACGGCAGACACCAGAAGTAGCCCCAGCCGGTTTACGTGGTGAGCCATCACGAAATTCTACGAGGGCCTTTAAAGTTCGACTGTCTGCTAGTGCCAGGATCCAGAACAATTTCGTTCTGCCACAGCCTTCATGAAGATCCACGCGAATTGCTTCCTCCTCCTCTTTGCATACTTGTCTCACGTGCATTCTCGTTCTCCTATGAAGATGCAGCACTCTGTCGCAGTCGGCGCAAAGATTTCCGCAGACGTTACATTGGATGATCGCAGTGGTCTCGCCGTCATCGTGATTACTGCAGGTTGGCTGAAAAGAGAAGTTTCAGATTCAGCAGTTAGGAGCATCCAATGTGACCGGTGGTGGACCATAAGGAAGTGGCAAGGGAGAATATATGTATTTTTGTGCTTCGCAGTAACTTACCCTTGGAGGAGGTGGTTGTCCGTCAGCGGCGCTCCACTGACCCGACGAAAGTCTCTCGACGTGTTCCGAATCTAAAACGCAGAGGGACGAGAGAGCCAGCCAAAGCGTAGGAGTGTGAAGACACTCGCCAGGATCTCGACTTTTCTCTTCTAGCCTGGTCAAGTTTAGGATGTTCTCTGCTATTGCGGCTTTGGTCACAGCTGCCCATGCTTCGGACAACTTACCCTTAAGCGAGACGAAGGCATTTCAAAAGAAAATCAGAGGAAAAAAGAGCAAGCAATGTAGATCAATGTAGAAGTGCGTACAAGAGAAATCCTACTACGCCGTCTTTTGTATATTCGAACGTTAAATACAAAAACTTACCGCAGCCATGTCCTTCAGTAGTTGAATTATAACTTCAGCTAGTTTCCGCGTCATGCAACCTCTTAACCACCACCTCGTCCCAACAAAACTCTTCGGATGTATACTCGTCGCAAGGGAAACAGTTTGAAGCGCCTTCCCATTGTTCTCCTTTCCTTTAACCTTTACCTGGACGGTTAGGGTCTTAGCTATACAGCTTAGGAAAACATCGAGTATTCCGGAGGAGTGTTCGTTAAATTCAGGGCTCTGATTATAACCATTGTTAGCGACGGAGACTATGCTGAAATCTGAAGGCGGCAGTCGATCGACGCTAACGACACTGGCTAACGTCTCGGGTTTTATTTCCGGCAGTATTCTCCTAAGGAGCGACGTCACTTGGCGCTGGACCCTCGCCGATCCTGTGTGCAACAAACTTAGCAGGTCTTTCAGCAGTCCGTACTGATGGGACAGGTAGTTCCTGCCGACGGAGCTACCACTAAGAGCTAACACCATCGAGAGCATCTCGAAGCAATAGGTGTCGGCGGCCTTGGGCAAATCGCTGCTGTCGCTGAGGAGACTATTGACAGGGGTAGGGGAGCAGAGCAATGTCTCCCATTCTTCTCTGAGACGGATGGCTTCCTTCCGGATGGCCTGGACGATGTGCGCGCATACTTGTTTTTGCAAATGAGTTAATTTGCTTCTGCTAAAGAGAATGCCAACCATGTGCTCGCGGAGGTCGTTACTGTCGTCAAGATCCTCGTTGTTGATCTCCCCGACTTCCATAGTCTGTTGCTGCTCACCTTGTATAAGCTTTCCGAATACTTGAGACGTGATCAGCCGAAAGACTTTCAGGGTCTCGGCTTCGCAATTCTTCTGCTGAATCGTGAGGGAACTGTTTTGTTTGTTCAGCCTCAAGGATTCACCCTCGATCTCCCCCAAGACTCGTATTTGTCGAACACGAAGCGAATTATCCGGACCTTTAAGTTCAAGAGCCAGAATCACGTGACGCGAATCCGTGATTGGACAATGAATCCAGCCAGCCGATCGGCTTTCAATCTCAACGCTTCTCAGTTTTATCATCTCATCGGCATTGACACCCGAGTGGAATGACACGCTTGAGACTTTGTGGGTCAAATCCCGACAGTTGTCGATATGAATGTAGATCATTCGGGGAAAGGAGTGAGCGCCACATACGATTGTTATTATCTTCGTCTTATTTCTGTCCTCGTCTCCAGATTCCCAGAAGGTTTCCGTAGAATTGTCGGTAAGGCTGCCGATCATGGCTTGTCTGCTGGAGGCCTTGATCTCGACGCCTGTTGTCAGGTCCTTTAGGGTCTCGACGCAGCAACCACTCAACTGCTGGGAGAGCGTCGACTGATGACTTTCGTGCATGCTTACAGTAATGTCCTCTTCCTCTTCGGAACGGGACAGGATTTTACTGATGTTGCTGAATACGTGGCTTCTGTGCAGAAACATGTGATCGGCCGGTGTGAACCTTATTCCCCAACAGCGCACCGCCTCTTGCTGCAGCGGTGATCCTGCCGGTAGTAAAAGCATCAGGTCGGCGATTGTTTGTAAGATAGTGTGAAAGGCTGTTGGCAGAGGATTGGCTGCCTCCCCTGCGATCACCAGGTCACTCAGCGGGTGTTCGCAGAAACCGATCGTCTCGTGATCCTCTTTGCGCTCGATTCTGTTGTCCTCCTCGTTGGCATCGGGTGTGTCGGGAAAGGCTGGCGTCAACGAGGCTACGAACCACCACAATAAATCATGAAGGCAAATCGGTTGGGTGACACTCCTGAGTAGCCAATTGAGTGCCTGCATGGCGTAAACACGACAGGCTGCCCTCCTGAGGGCCTGCTTCATCGCCAATTGAAGATGCTGAAGGTTGTGCTGCTGAAGCACGAACAGCATCACTGGTCTCATCAAAATTTCTATTCTGTCGTTGTTCGCAATTTCAGCCTGACTCTTTGAGACTATCGCCGATTGGTCCATCGAGGGAACGAGCTTCTGCAGCGCGGCGGACGGATAGCAGAGAAGAGAGGAACCAGCCTCGTTGTTCATTTCGCTGCTACTGTTGTTCCTCTTTCGCATCATGACGACCCTGCCGTCGTTACTGTTCCGTGCCCACGGCGCTCCTGTCGACATCGATACCGATCTATGAAAGATTCCTCGCCCTTTCCCGCTCTCGCTATCGCTGTCGCTCATAGGACATTCGGAAAGTGGCCTTCCGTTTGGGGTTCCGAAAGTACAATTTCCTTCGTACAGATTATGCTGGGCATTCTGACGTCTCAGATTTTCCTCGTAGTATCTTTCATCGTGACTTTGCGAGTTGTGAATCCCGAGAGCTCGGAGACACTGAAACGGTCCTGGCGGAGGAAACGGTCCAGCTGTATCCGGCGGGCTATAATTCTCTGCCACCGATGTCAACGTCTGAGAAGGTCTTCTCTGTTGCTTTGGAATATTTACGCCGGATGCACTTGCCAGATCCAGTAGGAACATTGCATTATTCTTCATGATTATATGGGTCTCGTTACCACAAGGACTATTTATTGGTGATAAGGTCTTGTTAGTTGAACCCTTACGCCTAGAGATACCACCGCTTAGGAGCTTCTTGCCCAACTTATTTTTTCTTGTTTTGAGATACTTGTTACGGCACGTGTCGCAAATCAGATACCAGGAACTTCCGCCGACACCGCCGTCTCCGCAATTACCTGCCCAGCCGACGCAGTAATTGCCGCCGCTGTTGTAACCTTTACCACCAGCGTGCCAACCGCAGCCAGGGTGCATCATTTTCATATGATAGGTCACTGGATGAGGAAACATGAGACCGCACAATTCGCAAGTAGTTTCCAGCTCTATACCTCCTAAAGCTTCGACCGTTCCTCGTCCCGCAGGCTTCCATTCCTTTTTCTTCCTACTTGTTTTTCTCTCGCGCTCCTTCAGCTTTTCCTCTCTCGGAGATTTTTCGGGCCCACTTGCACTTACTCCAGCATTCCCAGCTGCACTTCGTTTCATCAGCTTCATCGTTTGCAACTGGGAAATTGGACTCGGCAGTACCGTTTGTTGTTCCACGGCTTGCAAGCAATTCGTGCTCAATTCTTCCCAGAGGAAGACCAGACTCTTCAGAGCTGGCGGTAGAATGGCGACGGTGTGGAATTCTGGGAGAGACGTCAGTTTGCCGCTAGCTGGTTGGACTTCCTCCTTTATTGGAATCTCCTGCTTCTTTCTGCTACGATTTGCATTGGCATTCGCTGCGGATCGCGTCAGAGTCTCCAGTGTGCTCGGCTGAATGTGAAGGTAGTTCCCGGCGTTGCTCACCTCAACCGAGTGTCTCTGACGGGCCTTCTGCTCCTTTGTCAATTCCTCTTTGTGCTTCTCAGCGCTCTGAACGAGGGCTTGCCTTGTCACGACGAGAGCACCTTGCTTCGGGAGGCTCGGGTGGAATTTGAGGAAGCTTGCGCAGGCCATCGCGTCATGAACGATTCCTTCATGCCAGAGGAACGCGGCGAAAACAGCTCTGAGACACTCGGCAACCGAAGGGCTTATGGCTTCTTTGACCTTCTCTTTACTGAGATTAAGGGCTCTACTCGTATTCGGCGACTGATGGCTATTTGCCGGAGACATCGCCCGTTTTGAACGCGTTTTCACTCCCTTCCCGTGGTCTCTGCGTGTTAATTTGGGCGAGTGACGTTCCTCCCTCAGTCCGGACGAACCGATGCTAAAGTGTCCTTTCATCGCAGTGGCGACACTTTCTGGACTGGTTTGAGTTTGCGCCTGAGACACCTTCCGTGGGCTGTCCTCTGAATTCTGTCGAACGTCAAATGTTTTGACTTTAATATCTGATCGAAGATCAAGCTTTCGGGATTTTAAATTAATGAACGCACCACGCGATCCTTCTTCGGTGTAGCCGGTGGGCTGGCTATACTGCCCTCGGAGCGCATGTGCAACGAACTGCAACTGGGACTCGGTGAAAGATCCCGCGTATTAGCTGTCGTACTGATCCCACTCGGAGACTGAGATGGATCTCTCGTGAGGCTGCTTACCAAAGCGCTGGTGTCACTCTGGGTAGACCCACGACGGGGAGAAGTCATGCTGTCGACCATCCCGCTCGAAACTTGAAAAAATAATACGGCAAGCATTAAATTAGTTGAAACTGAAGCACCGTTCAGTGCTCTGACTAATGATGTCGCTATACTCTGTTGTGTGTATGTGAGGTATTTCGGCATCACCATACTATACTAAAGTTTGATAGCATTCTCATTTAGTTGTACACTTTGACATACTGCAAAAAAATGGGCGCGCACACACACGCACATACGTATTCGGAATTAGCTTTTGCGCAAACTGACACGTCGAAAGATGTCCATTATTCAATACTATTGCTTTTCTTGAACAAGAAACTAAGCTAACAGCTGGACGAGCATTAGCTAAAAACGAGGGGAGTGAGTAATTGATTAATGGCAACTGGCCACAATCTGGATCCAGCCAGCGACCAAATCATTAGCACTATGGAGTCATAATACATATTCTATCTATTGTTCGATCTGAAAAATCCATAGGATCCGTTAAGCTACCGTCGATTCTGACACAGCTCCGTCAGAGATCTCGTTTTGACGGAGTTGAGACTGTTCCACTTCAACTGCCAGGTCATAACGGCTCGTCGAATCCCGGTGAAAAAAGAACTGGTTTTACGTTATCGGTGTCGAGAAAAGAAAATACGTTACGCCGCTTAGAGGTAATTGTCCCAACTGAATGTTGTACCTGATAGGTCAAGCAAATAACTGTGAAAGTTTATTGCGGAAAGTTCTTTTCCCGTGAGGATACTTCTGTTATCGTAATTATTGAATACGTACCAGGTATGGGGACCGGGCTAGAGGACCGGCTGTGAAATCGTGGAGACCCACCTTGGGTGTTTTTCGGAGAGGAACTTCTGGACGTTCTCCTTGGCGTTTCCGGTGGCGTTGTACCATTTCCGTTGGCGCGACTCTCTCCGATCGCTTTAACCAATTCCTTAACGGACACGCCGACGAATTCGGAAAAGTCTCTGTGGGAAACCATGTTCATGTTCATGCTTGAACTTGACACTAGACAAGTAAGAGAATTCGGAATTCAATGAATTGTTGGTGTTTACCGTCCCGGAGAGCTTTTCTTTTCACCATGAGGCTTATCGTCACCACGTAGCCACTTCTGAAGTGCGCTAAATTTTCCACCACCTTCGCGCTCTCGCTCCTTTATCGTAGCTTTCTCTTTAGGATGTGCTTTTGTAAATTTAGGCGAGACATCGTTTTTCTCTAGCGTAAATTTTTCGGTATCTGTGAGCCAAGGAAGTAAAGAGTAACATGTGGTTTACCCCATTAACTTCGGGTCTGAACGTGGATAGGAATCAGGATTTAATTTCAGAAGATAAATCGTTATCGAACATGTCGATAAGTACCTGGTGAATCGTGCTGATTGCAGGATCCGAATATAAAGGGGTTCGTATTGGCACCCTCCGCCGATACAGCTGTGACCGGACTAAAGTTCTGTGCAGTGAAATTGAAACCATCATGATGACTTCCAGAAGGGGCAGAAAAGTCGAAGCCCTTGTGACCCGGGGAAACGGTCGAGAGTTCCGGTACGACAGGTTTTTTCTCGACGAGATGGTTTTCTAGTCCTGATTCCAGCTTCATGTAAGCCACTCCATGTTTATTGATGGCCAGCGACCAGGCCTCGCCCTCCGTGTCGAAGCAATATTTGCTCGCGAAGTCCTCGTCGATTCGCACCCAGGTTCCTTCATTGTTTACGAACTGCAAGTATCCATGGGTAAGTTCCATTCAACCACGCACTGCATTCTCCCTACTATGGTCAACAGTCGGCATTCCTACGATTATGCTATCACTCACGTATTCTTGGATGGTCACGGTATTGCCAAGAGCAAGCATTCCAACTGGCGCAGCTTTCAGGCTTGGTCTACTCCTTATGTTGTGTCCCGACGCTCCGCACTTTACGACCACCATGCTCCGGCCACCTTCGAACGTCACAGTTTTTCTCTTGCTGAAAGAAAATGAGGAGGCACTTGTCGTTAAATGGCCAATAAAAAAATCGTTCTTCAATTGAAGCTTACTCTTCGTTGACATCCGTTCGCTTGCGCATTATCGTCTCCTTGATTACTTGATCCAATATCGACTTGGATTCCTCTACCGGTAATAGTAATGTTTTGCCCAAGTGTTGGTTGTACTGGAGACACCAGGCTTCGAGATGACCGCTATTGCAGTACTCCTTTATGGTGTCTGCGTTGAGGCGCAACCACACTCCGTCGTCGTTATGAATCTGTAGAGAAGGTACAGTCGTATAAATATAAAGTTTCAAAAGTGCGCACTAAGTTTCGCAAAATTACAGGACAACGAGAGGAGTCGATTGATCTTGGCATCTATCTCGTAGCCCGAGTAAAAAAAATATATAATAAAATTATGATGAATTATTGATTTGGAATTTATGATCAAAACCAACATCACTGTCATGAGTGATGCGTAGGTGCTAGAATTATGCCATTTATATGGCAAAGCCTCGTATCTATTCCATTATCTTTTTATTCAAAACGATAGACATAATCCAGATGTGTAGAGTTTTCTCAAGGTGACAATTTACCTCATCGATGAAAGCGATGGTGCCATTGACCGAGACAATTCCGATCTGCTCGCTCTGAAGCGAAGGATGAGCTCTGATTCGTAATCCGGCGCTGTTTTTTGCAACGAATTTTCGTAATCGGCTAGGCTGCTGCTGCGGTTTCTTAACGATATTTTGTATCGGTGGCTGCATTCCCTGCGGAGGTTCCTTTACTTCAACCTTGTAATTCTGTAAATAAATTATTGATAAGTTCTTAGTCCTTTGCTCTTACGATAATGACAGGCCGTACTTTAACCAAAGTCTCCATTTGGAATCACTTACATCGTCCATGTTGTACCCATCAACAGTGATCAGCATAGAGTACCATCCAACAGAAGCCGGGGTCCAAGTAGCGCTATAGCTCCCATCCCCATTTGGCCTTACTAGCATACTCTCGCTAGATCGTCTGACAGCCGGTGAGGTGAATCTGAGTTCCTCGAAGGAATAATTCTGATAAGCCTTCATGATTGTTATTGCGTAGAAGCACAGTTTATTATTGATGGTGACTTCGTAAGGAATGTCCAAGGATGGCTGAGGATGTCCTCCGAACGTCATGGGATCCGGTTGTGAGATTCGGCGCATTTTTCGGGCTTGATCTGACTCCGATATGTCCTTCTTGTCTATTGGCACGGCCTTCACCTCGATCTAACCAACATGAAGAATGCTGTTTAGTTGCAGGTCAATAAGTGTGTTACGCTCGCGCGCAAATGGAGAGTGGAGAATAAGCGCGACGGGGTAAGTAAGAAAATAATAAAAATTCGAGAGAGAGTGTACCTTCAAACCGGGAACCTGGACAACTTCTCCGTACTGGTCTCTCGTTAGAATAGTGACAATTGCTGGCCATCCGCATCTGATCTCGTCCCGAGAGTATAGAGCCTCGCATTTTGCAGGATCCACAAAGCTGTCCGGTTGCAGCCATCGGGCCAAACGTCCCCCGCTCGTTCCGGCCGAGCAAGACACGAAGTCACGGAGGAAGAGTCGCTCGTTCGAATGGCAACTGAAATTACCAAAGAATCACTCAACATTTGAAAATTTCGCATCAGATGTATTGTCATTTTATAACTTTCGTTCGGATTTCTCAAGATTTATCCAAATTCATAAAGTATAATGATCAGGTTTCCACGGGTCAGGGCTAGTAAAGCGGTGTTAGCTGTTCAAGCGATTGACTAGCGAGTTCCTTTAAGTTTTACCAATTAGTCACTCCGTAACTATATAAATGTTAACGTGCGCTCTGGAATCAAGGTCCACGCGATTACGAACAGGCTATTGGGGGGGGGGGTTACTCGGTGAGAAGCATGGTTAACATATGGTCCACTGGGAAGCGGGTACTTTGGGGCAGCAGGACAGGTGCTTTCTGGAATCAAGAGATGCGTTACGAATGCAAGAGATCGAGACACGTGCAAAACAGATAAGTGGTCCAAGCGGATACAGCAGATATACAACCTACGTGACGAAGCCGGTGACGTTATTTTCTCGAATTTGACGAAATATTCTCTTAAAATTTGCCTAATTTCATAAAAATCGAAAAAAATTTAGAGGGTCAGCCGGCCAGGGTTGTTTCGGAAATATTCTTAACTGTTCGTCAAGGACGTCCGAGATCGGGCTGGAAGAGAATAGACACTTCTTTTCGACAACGGCAGAACTCGACGGAGTCGCCACGGGCAACTCTTGCTCGTTCTTCGAGCCACTTCGACGTCTGTTCGGGCGCACCGTAATGCGAGCTTGGTTGGTTTTGCAGGCAGCGAGACAGGTCTCCCCAAGTTTTCATGAAGCGCGGCATCGCGTAGCTCTTTTATCTTTTAAGAGAGGGAGTGGGGAGGGGAGAGAGAGAGAGAGAGAGAGAGAGAGAGAGAGAGAGAGAGAGAGAGAGAGAAAGGGAGTGTTGAGCGGCTGAGGGACCTCCGCTCGCACGAGAGCCGCCAGTCTGAAAGGAACCTCCGTCATGATCGCGTCAGCTGTCTAGTTTCTATGTTGGTGCTTTCAGCTCGCCCCCCCCCCCTTCAAGTCTCTTCGCGTGTCATTCTAATCAGTGGTTTGAAGCATTGACATATTTTAACTATTCTCATTCGTGGGAGTCCACGTGACGTCGGTATGTCATGTCCTTCACGCGATTCCGCTTCTCTTGCACAAGGAAAGATGCCTTGAACGAGTAGAGCGGCTTCGAACCCCTCTCCCTTCTTACTGAAATTTTTGGTATTCGCGTGAAGCTTGACTTTTTGTACGTATCGATGTGGCACGAGGAGAGGACGACGTAAGAATGGATGATGATGATGAAGTGTGCATGATTTAGAGATTCGATGATCTCGAGCAGCATCTCGCTCCTCGAGAGATCGGCTTGGTTCTTCGATTGTTCTAAAGGCCCTGGTGAATTGTTTGTGGGGTGAAACATGAACACCAGACGAAAGGTGTTGAGTGTCTTTGGTGGAGTGGGTGCAGTGAATATCGCGGGATCGCGCATCTTTAGCTTTTTAGTGTTTATGTGTCTTCTTTGCACCTTACCGAATGGCGCGCGGACCGCAAGCATCGGTATTTGTGCGATGGATGGCTGCAACTGCACCGTAGCTGCCCACCATTGGATTATAGTCAAATGTATTTTTGCCGATAATCAGGTGATTTCATGTTTCTCACTTTATCTATCTGGTGTATTGTTTCGTTTGACTAACTTCTTGGCAGCCGTTTGAACAATACTCCCGGAAGATCTATGTATGTTGGGCGGATCTTTCAACGTGTTCACAATCTTCAGCCATACTGAGATCTCTCGACTGAGATCGGTGCAATCGAACAAACAGGTTTTACCGGTAGCAAAGGAAACGTTCACCTTTCGAATAATAAATGTTAGATTCGACCGAACGATGCTTCGGTTGAACAAAGTGCTCGGTACGGCGTATCAACAGTGAAAGTGCAGACGGTGTCAATCGAGGGGGGTCCTTCACAGGCCATGCTTTTGGTACACATAGGTGGCCGAGTACATCCCCTTACAGGAGTATAATACACGTATTACGCATGAGACTTAGCTACGTTCCGCCTACTAAAAATTTACTGGATATACTATATGTATATACATAGTATAGTCAGGCGCAGTGATCAGTCAGTTCAGGTAGATTTTTCATTCTGCAGAATGCGACATCCGTGTACTGTGACGTTCCACTTGCTGCTCTCACAATCAGCTGCGCTTGGCTGGAGACGCTAAGCTCAGTTGTTAAACAATTACTGGACTGTGTCGTATATTCTCCACCTTCCAAGTAGTTCAGATCCGTTCTGCCCGAATATCTTTCTTGTTTGCGAAGGTGCGACACATTGGTATTTTTTATTTATGCTTTAGAAAATAAAATTGATGCCCATTAAAATTGTATTAGAAATTATTGTTGTGCACCATGTTCCGTCGCTTTCGTATCTATTGAAATTATGCCTTCAACATTTTTTCGGACATTCACTATCAAGGGAGATCAAGGGACTATTTAGGTGTTGATTTTCTGATCGACCACTTCGCATAATGCGTGGACATGAGATTATCGAAGGTAGAATAACCAGCGCGTATCTATGCGCTAAAAACAGTTCAAAGTCGAAAGATAGCAGACTACGAGAACGAAGAATAGAGCATTCACCAACGTCGACAGCCAGTAATTTTCTTATCTGTATCTCATCGTTCTTCGTAGAAGAGTACCCAACACTCTGTGTGAACAATATTTAGTCCGAGCTATAAGACACTCGTCGCGCGCGACATTACAAATGCTCTATGTGAGTAGGTGGTACGACGACTAATAGTAAATTTATTTGTAAAACTTGAATAGAATGTTTCCAGAAGACGCAGGCCACAATACAAGCCGCACAGAGGAGAACCCCCTTATATATGTATGTCCACGCATGCGTAGATAGTTAAGAATGACGGTGCAGCGACCTTGGGGACCTTTCACAGTTACAGAGAAGAAATATACCAATGAAGCGACCACATGATCTAAGCAAAACAGAATTTGGCTCTGTGTACTTTATATCAGGATTCAAACGTCTATTAATATATTAATTTTTCCTCGTAGAATATTGATCGTTGTATCGAATTCGACCGGAAAGACGATCGATTGACTCGTTAATTATTTAAAGCTGGCACTATGCTGCGACATCACAAGACTCAGATGCGACTTCTTAATCAAATCAGATTGATGGGGTCTGCAAGGGTGTCACTTATCAATGCAGTCTCATTAATTCCATTTAAAGGCTAAAGCGCAACCTCGCTGGCTCTATAAATACGCGCCGAGTCGTCAGGAACGTTTATTCTTTGATCTCGGATTTTATCCGTTTGATATACTTGTAGTACTTATAGACACTACAGTATAATTCTGCACATAACAAAACGGCTTTGATAAAATTGTAGATTTTGAAAAAATTCCTTTTAAGACATCGTTGTCCCGTTCGCAGAAGAATAGACGAAGCAAATTCTCAGCTTTCAACCTGAACTTTGTCTCAATGAAAGGGGATACCAGAGAATTTTCAGTAAATTTTCTCAAGGAGAACGAGAAATTCATGAAATTTACTGAATTTCGAGAGCTTCCGGCTCAGGCGACTTCCGTTCAGAAGGGTCATGCGCCCATCTGCCTCGTTGGGAAGGGAGACAGAGCGTGACGATGCATTGTTATATGCATTTTTATATGATCATTCTCAATGTTTACGGTTCAAAAAAATATTTCTCTGCCGAATACTCTGACTCCGCTTCAATCTCCATTGCTTATTATGCATTGAAAGTCCCAAAGAAAAAAAATAAGCATCTCATGACGCGTCACTGGTAGAGGTGTACTAACTAGCGAGCCCAATTGGGTCTCTCGTGTCCCTCGTGAAATAGATCCGTTTATCTCAGAAGCCCATTCTGAGCATCCCTGTCGCACGAGGTCTTGCGGCTCAATTTCTTCACAATAGATTCTTTTAACAAGCCTTGAACGTCTCAACGAATCTGTCGGTGCTATTCACAGGATGTCATATACACATACATGCGGGTCAAAGGCGCTTGGGAACGACATCACACAGCTGGGGTTCAAGTGGCATACAAGTTCACATTCCCTTTCAGGCTTACCACCAATTGATTTTTAATAACAACCGACGTCCACCAGATTTAGTACTGTCATTTCTTTATTCATAGTCTCCTCTAGAGGATATATACGAGTATACGCATGTATACAGTCAAGTAAGTCCGCCGACCGTCATGTATCTTGAGCCGCAAGTTGTAGATTGACATTCGCTCAGATTACATATGGAATTTTCCACTAGCGGCTCGAATCCCGACGGTTCTTGTTACGATAGCTCACGAAAGATTATTTACTTATTCATATTCTCACTTTTACAACAGGTTTGCCTTGAAGGAAGTCCATTTTATTTGATAATTTACCTGTCGCGCCTCTCGCAGTGTCGCTCAAACAATTTCTTCAATAAAATACAAAAGCTTCCTGTCGCTGTCGGATGTCAAATCTCTAAATTAGTTATACTATAGGTAGGCTTTTAGCGACTTTGTCTCCCGACTTTTCAGCAGTGATCCACCAGTGCTCGCATCTCCAGACCTTGAACTTCCTATTAAAATTTCTTGTGAGACATTATGAACTTCCGGTGCAGATAAGAAGGCTCTACCAAGCAAAGTCTAGGATGAGAATCCCCAGCGGAAACATTAAATACGAAGATATCATTATAATTACTATACATACATGTATATTTTTTCCAAGGATCATAATTGCGCAACGGAGTCAAAAGTTTTTAGATACGTAATACACGAGTGAAATATAAGTACTTGTATTGCTGATGCACCTTGCCGATACTTTGATCTCTTCGATTAGTCGCGCTTCGTCAAGACGTTCCGATGCGACAGCCGCGGGTCAGGCGGATATACCCTAACGTTAGCTTGTGCGATGAAATTAAAAAATTGCGCGCCGTCTCAACGACCTACTCTAATTAAATGAATTAACAAGACGCGAGTTACGTTTGACTCGGAGGGTACGAGCAACGCCATGACGCAGACATTGCCACGAATTCATTCGATTTGGTGAATGGCCACAATAACGTTACAACGCGCAGTACGCTGCCTATGGAGAATGACAAGAGTGATGCGTTCCCCTTTTTCTCGTTAGGAATTTCACGTAGCGGCAAGACACGGAGACGTCGGGAGGATCGAGTCAACGGACATTGAACTTCGATCCCGAAACAGAGTTTGGCCCTTGCCGTTTTAGGCGTTTCGATTGTTGCGGTGAAAGTGACGCGTCGCAACGACGTTGCATAGAATTACGAGAAAGCGGCAGCTTTGAGCAAAGGAGCGACAACGAGGCAACTCGAGAGAATCGAAGGGCTGGAGTGTTTCCATCGGAGCGGCTGGCAGCGAAGCCTTGACTTTTTTGTGCATTAGGTCGCGCCCCGTAACGGCACCTCCATTAGTTTTCTTTCCTCGGTCGCTCTTCTCGATTCTTTGTGTTCCCAATTGGCTTCTGTTTGCGACTCCATTTCGATGCGTTTCCACAAGAGATAACTATTTGCTCACATTGGTGCGTCGAGACCGTCGAAACTCGCAGTTGAACTATTATTTTCAAAGACGAACGTTACACCGCACTTGTGCATAGAATCGTCTCGTCTTGCGCTTCCCCCCTCCTCGCGCGATCGCTCAACGCTGCCCCACCAAGCGTCATTCGAAATATCGCTGTTTCTCCTCGAGAAACTGAATCATCGCGAGAACGAAATATCATCGGACGCTTGGACCACCACCTGCGACATCGCTTTGCGTGTTGCTCGGAAATTTAAAAGTGAAGGTCGACGGTCGCATTGTCATTCAGGACTTTCGTGGGAAAAAAAAAAAAAGCAGAAAAGTAAAAGCGGCCAAACCGAAAGAGAAGAATAGAAGACGTAAGGAATGAAGAATCGGTAGTACTTGGCGAATGTGAGGTATTGACGTTCTCGTTAAAATAAATTCCGCGTTTTCATGGCTCACGTCAGTCTCGTCTTCCTCCATTCCGATTGAAGTCAACGTTGCCACGTCGGCGCTTGCGATACAGGCAGAACTGGAACTCGAGCGGGGCGAGTTGAACTATTTTCGTATGGTCCTAGCTCTGCGCGGCGTTTCTAGTCTCTCTCAGCGTGTCCCTTAATAAAAGGGCTCTCGTGCAGGAGTGCAACCTAGCGCAGCCGCCAGTTCCGGTAGACACTAGACAGCAGATAGAGCAGATGAAGCAGATGAAGCAGAGTCTAGAGAGCTAAGAGACATTTTTATCAGGAAGAATGCGGAGAACGCGTCCGCTTACGGTGACCCAATTTGACTCCGCCAGGAGCGACGACTGTCGAGCAGCTGTCCGACATAGCGTATATAACTGTATCGAAGCGATTATCGGTCATCCTGTGATACGTCCCGAATTTCTCGCAACCTGTTTTAATATTCGTCACGCGATGCGATTACGAGGATCGATATTGACAATGAATGAATTTTCTCCTCGCAATACCTCCTTAGAGCGCCTTTCACCAGCTAAACTTTCTCTTTGCATAATTATAATTATTTGCGCACTCGCTTCTTTGTCATTCTCAATTTGAAATCTCCCTTTGAACGTGCAACTCGTTCGCATTAAGAAACCCCATCAACTTTTGAACCTCCGAAATAATTCTGATTGAATATTCGAGCATTCGAATATTCAAGATGATAAAGATCGTGCCGAAGCGAATGGCAGACTCGAAGATCAATCAGAAAGTTAGACTTACTATTCTCTGGTGCACCTCGCCAAGCTACAATTCAGGTTCAATCGCATCGATCGAACGACTCGTCAAAATAGTTCATATTACACGGGACAAAGTTCATGACACGAGGCTACTTCCTTAGTCTGCGTTTCGTTCTTTGACGATCGGACGCCTCGCAATAATTTGCCACTAAAGTATAAACTTCTACCGCAGTTACTATCGGGATGGCTCGAGGCCAAACCACCATCTTTCTTGTACTACAGAATTAATCCTAGAGTGCAGCTGCAACGTTGGAGTGCGTCCGATGCCATTCGGCGTTCATAACTTGGGATCCTCTTTGTGTTGACACAGAAATAGCAACAGGCATGTTATTCCAGCGCCATCCTCCGACATACCATCGCCTGACTCATTGCTACCCCCCCCCCCCCCATACCTATACTATACTGTATGTATTGCGATGCGTACTGCACCATTGCTATACCGTAGTGCTATGCGAACCTGGAAAACTATAGCATGGTGGACTGGTACATTAGATCATGGTAGATCATGGTAGATCACGGTAGGGCCAATTAAAATTAGCCACTGTGGGAGTGAAGTTAGACGAATACATATGTGATAAGCACAAAGGATTGCGAATCGCGATCTTTGGCGCACAAGGCTTTATTGTTCTGTGTTTCGCGATGCTTCGTTTCCATTCCCGTAGAATAATCGATTGTGATGACTAAGGGGATTTCGTAGCCAATTTTAAAATTCATACGAGGAGAATCGATCGTTATAACTGCAATACTCATTGCATGCTGCGTCGTGCGTATTGCTTACTGCGATAAAGGATATATCGGATCGCTCGAGTGTATGTTTTTAAGGTAAAGACGTTGGTTGAAATTTATTCACAAACCATATCGCAGCACGTGCTTTAAAAGTTGCGAATGAGGAGTGACACGGCGGGATCGAATTTCTCTGTACTCAGAACGACGTCAGCGCAGTACGAAGGCAAAAATACCGCAAAATCTGTTGACAGAGCCGATAGTTAACCGCATGCATGTGACACGTGCATACTGCTGTCGGTATACATATTATATGAAATGATGCGTGTAAATTATGATTTCATTTTTATGAAAAGTTATTCAGATTTTTCGGAAATTAGCTCACGAAGCCTTCCGAAAATATCATTATTCAATGAGCGGCTCAGCGGTTTCTCGGTGAGTCATGAACGACGGTTCACATGAGCCACGAGGACGCATCTTATGTTATGTTATCGAAGATAAAAATAGGAAGATGCCGTATTTTGTAGTTAAAGAGAATGGGAGGAATCAAAATTTTTTCGGATTCCAAGAATGAACGTTGAAGTGTGAACTGTGAGAGGAGAAAGAGACGACACGGTTCATCGGGACATGTTTTTCATGTAAAAATAGGGCACTCCAGTTTGCATTAAAACTTTCGGAAGCGATGGATCTCTCGCATTTGTGTTATGACGTGTTTACCCTACGGAGAAAGGATTTTTGGAGGGTGTACGAAAGCACGTCGCTAGTTGTTAAGACATATTTTTGTTTATTTGAAAGGAAAACATTTCTTGTGGGGTTCGTGGATCAAGAAATAGAAGAATAGCTTTGGATATCTGTTGAGGAAAAAAAAAAATGCTAAATTTCTAGTAGGAAAATTTTATGTTGAAATCGCAGACCCACGAAGAACCTGAACAGACCTCTGCGCCGCAGGACAGGGAAAGGAAATTTTCGAAATTTTCTATTTCCAACAATTTCTAGTATAAATAAGCAGTGGTAAGTCGTTCATCCACGTTACAGCGGAATGGCTATGTAGTTGGTAATTAAAGGTGCGCAGTTTCTTGAAACTGTCATTCTTGATATATACTGTGACGTACGCCGTCCACCGGCGTGGCCGACAAATAATCCACGGCCGCTCCCAACGTGCTGAAACGCGAAAAATCTCCGCGATCCGAACTAAATCGGAGTGTTGGGCGCCAGGTGCGGACTTTCCGCACCGACGTTCCTCCTCCGGCCGCTTCCTCGCCATCTCCCGGCTGCTCAGCCTCAGCTAGCTGAAATGATAGAGGGGAACGTGGGGGCGACGAGAATTGAACGGGTCGGGGTACGCCAATGGCAACGCCGTTTACCGGTTTGAATGTCCGTTTATTCCATATAATAACGGCACCAATACAAGATTCGCCGGCGCGTACAATAGTTCCCACTGTTCCTAGCTGGCCCTACCACGATTCGCGACCTATTATCCGCGGTCCGCGGTCCTACCAAGCTCGGTGGGCGAATCTCTTTCCCCGCGGAGATCTTCTCCGGTCAGCGTACCGGACGCCTGGACCACCGATCTCCGCGCGGGCTTCGGGACGACGACTCTTCCGGCCCTTCTCCGAGGGGGATCCGTGTAACAAGAAGGGCCGCTCTCGGCGGTACTTACCGGTGAAGCGGCTGATCCAAGTAATCCAAAAACAAATGGGCCGATTCGGGGCGAGGGGTCTCCGGTCTCGGCTGGCGTCTCTTGCTGACCGCACTTTCGTTCACACGCACCACCACCTCACGCACCGCACAGTCACCCGTACCCTTCTTTGATAAATAAAAAAGTATCGAAATCGAGTTCCAAATCGAAGCCGCGTCGTTCACCAGAGATTTCTCCAAAATGATTCAAGCCGAGTCGTCAAAGTACCACAAAAAGAAATCCGAAAGTCCGCCACTCGTAATCGTCCGTTCACCGCTCGCTCACGTGCTAATCGGTCGATTACCGGAAAGAGATTGAATTCGGCAAATCCGAAGATTGCCGAGTCCTATTGTCACCGGTTTGCCGAATTTAGCCGAAGGAATTCCCGCCTCACGGAAATTCCTGGCCCCCTCATCCTCCCTCGTCCAGCGGGTGGATCAAAACAAAAATACCCCCCTCCCGCGGTACCTTGTCATCCAGATCGCGCGCCGAGACGATCAGGTGTTCGGCTGGTGGATAGCGGGGAACGGGCGATCGGCGGCCTCATCGGTGTAGGATCTTATTCCTGGTGCCTCGCCGGCCGATCCGCCCTGCCGCCACTGCAGCCTAGTCCCCTCCCGCCCCGATCATGCGACCCTCGAGTGATCGCCCTTACGTAACGTGGCGCGCCCAAGCCAGGCGCGTGACGCCACGTTACAATACTGATGATCATTCAGGGTTGCACGTTTTGCATTGATATTTCTATATATAAAATAAATGGACAGACTGAGTGCAGCTGGCGCGATATTATTGAAAATTGCTTATATGTAACAGCGATAAACGAAATCGTTGATGATTACAGGACGTGGAGCTGCAGGAAGGCACGGTGCCGTCGGACGCGATGGAGGTTGAGGTCTCTCGATGCAGAGAATTGAAGATCCAGACGGGCGCATTTAGAGGGGGGGCCCAGCTTAAGAGGGTTCGCGTCTCGGGAATTCAGAGTCTGGTGGCGAAGAAGCAGGCCTTCCAGAATCTCACTGCGCCGAATCCACTCCTCGAGGTCTCCGAGTGCAAGTCGGTCATCATCGAGAGTCACGCTTACAAGAATGCACGTGGACCACTGAGCGTATCGATATCGCGATGCGTTCACGTCGCCATAAAGCCGAATGCATTTTCCTGGCTGCTCCGGATATCCCTAAAGGAAATTGAGAATCTTCAGCTCTCGAGCAACGCCTTCAAGTTCGAGGCTCCGCCACACGGGCGTCATGGACCAGCGACCAAGGTAACTCCTATATCTGTCCATTTTAACCTACCGTTGTTTAACCTGCTGCCTAATTTCTATTTATTTTCCACTTTGCGCATTCCACATGAATTGCGATACTACAGAATTGTACGTAAGTTGTGCAATCGCCCACAAAGTGGTGGTGGTGGTGGTGGTGGTGCGCTGCGGCGCATTTGCTAGCATAATTAATTCACGTGCGTCCAACTGACTACCATTCGGGTTGCCCATTTATGGCCGGCTGTATCGCACTGCATCCGCATACTCTAATGGAACCTTCCAGATACGAGTATCGTTGCGTTAACATGATGATATTATCATTGTGCCACACTCTGCTGCGCAAGAAATTTTTTTATTCCTTCCGATTTTCAGATATTGTTCCAATCCGTTATGATTCCGGAGTTACCGACGGCGGCCTTTCCGTCAATGGCGGCGGAAGTGCGGATGGATGACTTCTCGACGAAGGTCATCCGCAAGGAAGCATTTTGCGCGATAAGCATCCTCAGTGTAGCCATTAGCAACGCGACGATTTACGAAGTGGAGGCCGGTGCTTTCAGTGATCGGACTCTCATTCACAGTCTCGAGTTTGTTGACGTCAGTCTGAAGAGGATTGGTGGCGGGGCGCTTAGAGCTGCGGTCAACAATCTCACTATCCAATACTCCAGGTTAGTGTATCTTATGAAGGAACGATCGCCAGATGTAGAAACGCCTTTACGTTCTTATAAATTCTCATATTTCTTTCATACGTTCCTAGTGCCTACACTATATGTATAATACGCGTGTATAGACGACGGGTGTACAGGCGTTACGTGATTATGGTTATGATTATCATTATGCTGGGTGGTTCTTTCAGATTGACAGAAGTAGAGTCGGGGGCCATTGACATTGCAGCAGCGAGCGTAACCTTCAATAACAACGAATTTCAAAAACTACGTACGAATTCAATTGTTCTTCATCAATGGAATCACCTTGCCATAGATTACAACCTCTTTGAGAATATAGAGGGGGATGCCATTACCGTGGATGAGAACGCGACGGTTGCGCCAAATTTTGGATTTTCTTTTACGGGAAATCGCATCAACAAGGCCATGCCGGGGTCATTAAAGTTTGCGGCGATCTCGCTTAAGATCAACTCCGCTCAGATCGGCAATAATGTCTTCAACGAGATGTGCAGCTGCAATCTAGAGATTTGGACGCGCACGATTCTCGGAACAAACGCCTCGACTTCCTGGATGATGGATTCGAGTTTCTGCATTGTAGATAACTTTCTCGGGAGATGCCACAACGTGCCCGAAGGCAAACTTACGATGCGCAATTACACGAGATTAATATGCAACGAGGGACATCATATAGAGTGCAAAGTGCCTTCGGCGAAGCCGGGACCTAGCGTCAGTCCACCAAGTGTCGGGCCCCACGTGTATCCGAGGCCCAAGGGCTACTTCGATGTCGAGATGAGTGATCCTGAACAGCTGGAACGCGAGAAAAGGATTATTATGATAATATGCGTGCTCGCGGTATTTTTCGTGGTTCTGGTTATCCTTTTATCAGGGATTCTCTACATGAGACGACAAGGGGTCTGCCCGAAGCTGAGCTCGCGACATGTCCTGATCGGCAGGACATGGGAATCCTGGTTCTCGCCAAGCACGGGGATCACTGCGGCAACGTCTGCGCGTTCGATATCTCGTTTAAGCGTCCACGAGTACGCCGGTTTACAGCCGGAAACGAGGATTCTTGATGTAGGAACGCACAGGGGGGGGTCCTTCAGTACCGAGGAGGGATACGCATACACGGAGAATAAGGCGACGCAGACGCTGCCCGAGGAGCTCACCGAAGAGTACCTCAGGGAGCTACGGGAGCGGCTGAACGATCCGGAGAATTACAGTCAGGCGCGCGACATGATCGAGCATCTCTATGATCTGATTAAAGTCGAAGAGAGTTGCAACAACAACAACAACAACGAGGATGAGCGGGTGGTGTGCAACGTTGAGGAAGAGAACGCCTACGACGTGATAAGACCACGCGCGAGAGTCCGGGGACCGGCGAGGCCCTCGACCAGCGTCGGCACTAGAGTGCCCTCCCTGGAGAAGCTCCTGCCGAGCGCAGCAGCGGCACAGAGGCCCCCCATCGCCGAGTACACCGAGCCTCGTGACAATCGTCTCACCGATCAGAACAATCATCTCTATGCGGAGCTTCCGGGAGACGAGACGGTCCCGAGTACCAGTAGACTCTCGCAACCTGTCCTCGCGAGTCTCGCGACTCGCGCGCCTCAGCCCCTGCCGCCCGACGTCCTCAATAATATCAACGATAATACCTGCAATCAGAAATCGGATGCGCCCTCGAGGATCCAGACGAGACCCCTCAGCTTCCTCAAGGCTCTGGGCGAGAGTATCCTCGGGAATGGGAATGGGAAAACACAAAGCGCCAGGAGGCCGAATTCACTGCTCTGCGAGTATGCCGACCCTTCGGATGCCACGGCTCATCTTTACTCGGAACTCCCTGAACCCCAGAGCTCCACTTCCGCCAGTAAAATGGCCAATCGACCGCTTCCAACGAAACCTGACCAGGAGTCGTCGGCGTTGGCCGCAGCAGCAGCAGCAGCAGCAGCAGCAGCAGCAACAGCAGCAGCAGCAACGGTGGCCGCGATGGCAAAGGCGTAGTGACGGTCGACGTCCGACACTGCTTGACTGTGATATAAATATCGAGTTTCTCGAAAAAGACTATCCCTTAAAGAAGACTTATAGCGAGGTAGTGTCCTGCGATATTCCGATCTTCTTGCACGTGTCTTAAGACTTCGCGAGTGACTCCACGCAACACAGTCCCATGGGACTTTTGACTGTTGAATGCGCAAGAGCTCTCGCTGCGAAAGAAACGGAGAAGACGCCCGTTGGCCGAAGTTGATCCAAACCCTGAGCATGAACTATCGCGTTGAATAATTTTCTTCTACCGCAGATGAGCAAGAGATGTATGAGACGAGCGAGCAAACTGATTGACGATCGACTAATTCGTTTGTCTAGTTTCCGTGTCGTTTCATCCAGGAGTGCTCGCGTTTCTACCTAATTCTAAGTAAATGTGTAAATACGACTGGGCTCTTCTTTTTCTTTTCATATATTATTCGATCGCCTCTGGTTGTCACACTACGGCCGACGAGACACGATCATCGGCCCAAATATTCTTTATACAATAAACAGGAGCTTTACCAATGTAATATAACTTTATACACACACACGTGTGTGCGCGCGCGCTCACGCAAGCACGCACGCACACAGCAGATGCGCATATTTCTGGTACATCAAGTATTAAAGATGAGAAATATCAATTTAATAGATACTACTAATCTGCTCCTCTAGTCGATCTTTCATTTCCGGTCCCTTCCTTTGATTTAAAACTCCATGAAATGCAAATGTCAGCTAAAAACTTATTATTTTCTCGTATTATTTTCTTTGTCGTTGCTTTTGAAAAAGAATTCTTTCTGACGACGAAATCCTCCATGCACTTGCGGCAACAGTGCAGGCGGACTGCTATCAGGACGGAAACAGGATACCGCACATGGATGGATTACGTATCCATCCGTGTGTGGCACCCAGGAGGTGTATTCCTGAACTCTGATCACAGTCCCTCGGGAGGAGGCAGCATTCGCAACGCCAGCGAAACCAAGCTATTCCGTGAAGAATGCGTGGAGAGCAAATAAAAGAGAGCAGCAGTGCGATGACGGTCTGCTTTGCAGCTGTTGAAGTTAGGCTAGAAGAGTATAGCAGAGGAGTGCAGATGAGGGAGACGGAAGTCGTCGCAACATCTCCGCGTCGCGATCGACTTGATGCCCAGTCGAGCCAATATCTACATACATACGTTACATTTCGGAACGTCCGAAATGCATTATGCACTATATGGCGACTTGAAAGGCAGTTACGTGTCCCGTGAGAGCCTTTGTACGCTTGCCGTGTAGTAAGAGCCAAGGATAGACGAACTCACAATTATTACTTCGTCGTAGGAAGCGTGTAACGTATAATATAAATTGATCCCGTACGTATGTATATCCGGGTCAAGTGCTCTGAAGATTGACAAAATCAGTGGATCTATATGTATACTATACATAAGCTAAAAATGTGTGATAAATGTACAGATCGATATCGACTTGGTGCGAAGCGAGAAGCCGAGCGCAGCAATTCGAGGACGAGGAATTATGTGCAAGACGTGATAAGATAAGCGAGCGACTCGCAAGTTTCTGCTAGCTAGCATACCGGAAGTCAATGATGGTTGATGACGCACATATGGTATACCGTCACATGCAATCGCCCGACAAGTCTCTATAGGCTGGGGCTATCATGTTTTATCAGCTAACCAATCATCTCATCACTTGGCTGGAAGTAAGTATGCAACATTAACTTTGTATCTTGCTAGCCTGCGTTAATCTTTAATTGCGTATTCAACTCCTGACTTATTCCTTTGAACGAGCAATTGCGGTCGTTGTCCTCGTGCTTGATAAAAAATATAGAGCATCCTGATGTGCATCCTCGAATCGCGATGAAACTCAAGAGGTATCTAAACGGGGAATGTGTCGAGGAGTAGGAAAAGAAGAGCATCGCCGAAGGTATACGTTGAAAAATATCCAGCCACGGGTGCAGGGACAGAGTCAGTTACTAAATAAGGTACGAGTAGGAGAATGCGCGAGTGAACGAATCGAAGGGACAAGGATCGGAGAGCGAGTATCGGAGATCTCCTATAAAATGCAGGAGACGGCGTAGGACTCTTGGCCTCTGAAGCGAGGATGTACACGGTTCACACTAGACGCGATTAGTAGACCTAAACTAGATCCTAATTTCTGGGAGGGAAGGGAAAGAAACGAGCAAGGAAAGGAGTAGACAAATTCTTCTTTTTGCAGTAGGTTTCACCAATGTAACTATGAAACGTACGTTTGCGAGTCTTGTGGTTTCGAGCCCGCAGCCTGAAAGTCGCGTATGCTAGCTACTATGGTAGTGGAAGCTCTTCGAACGCCAAGAAAAATACATGAGCACCGAGATACAGGATGTCGCCACGATCAGCAGTCGACGGTCAACAGCTCGAGCTCCTGAGGGCTGCTGTTTTTCTCTTGTTTTTCCTTACTTTACATCTCACTTTTTCATCACTCATCGAGTTGAGTCTTCCAGGACCGCTTGCATTTACGAATACGAGTAAAGAAATCCGGCCGGAATCTCAGGAAGCAAGACGTTGGAGGCGTATCGTTTCGTAAAAAGTTGCTTCTAGCGGATCAGCGAACGAAATCAGAAAGTCCTCGCAGATTTTTGAATTTTCGAGGTAACTTCACCCCCCCCCCCCGATTAGGATCGGCGTAACTTCAAATTCCTGCCGGTATCCGATAAGCCAATCGATCGCATAATTCGACCGTTCTCTTGCTTTGCTTTCTCTCTTTCATTGATTATCCAGCATTGAAAGGAATCAAAATGCGATACACAATGTCTGCGGTGCAGAATGCCAGGAAACATCGCAGGCGCAGACAGCGTATCTGGTTGGGGCGCTGGCGACAGCGGTGACCGAGCGGTGACCGAGCTGAGACGTCGTACGGGACGGGACGGTCTCTCCATTGAAAGTTAAATATACCTCAGGATATTTATAGCGTGGACGCTTTAGAGACTCGCGCCGCACACTCGCCGCTACACGATCCACACATCCAGGTGTACCAATGCAGAATTACATTTTGTCAAGTGCGACTCGCCCATTGTCATTTTCTCATGGTCCTGCGATCTTGCGAGGCAAAAGGGTTATTTTTCTCGAATCGATAAGGAAATGCACGAGACAAGCACATCGTACAATGACAATCCTTGGATCTTATGCAAAGTACTTTCAAACCTTTCCTTAAAGACTTCTCGGATTCAAAGAATTCACAAAATTCATAATCTCCTCGATGAACAATCCTCGGTTTCCCGAAGCCTCCTATTTTGGGGTTATTCGGATGATCATGTCAGATCTGGGCTGCTGCGCCTGCGCAGTTTGCGCCACACACTACTATGCCCTCAACGAATTTAAAAGCAGCTTGTTCATTGCACATTACTAGATATTATATATGTATCATTCTTCGTGGTAAGGATTGATGTTTCCAGGAATCAGTTCATTTTCTAATCCTTCATAACTAGAATTAGTTGGGCTCCTACGAGAAGGACACGTGTGCTTCCATTACTACCGAGGGAAACTTCCCACGTACCTAGATGCACCCGAACGACAGGGAGCATCGTGTGAACGGAACTTGAAAACATTTGAGGGTTTGTTGAAACACATGCGGGTTCCGGTTTGGCCGCTTTAAGAAATCAATCCTATATTATCGTTAATGCCATATTATGAATTTTTTATTTATCTTCGTCTGATGCTCGGAAACATGGAAATGTACATTTATGCCTAGTTACATAGTCTTTTCTCGCCATCAATAATGCGGGGTCAAAGTCTGGCGGCCTCAATGTTAGAATTCTTAATCCGCGAATGGCCGCTGCTGCTGCAATGCGCCACTAGCAACGTGTAGTATCAAGGTATACCACGTGTTTAAATTTTAAAAATTCTTTATTTCTGTGACGAACATTACGTAGTTTAATCCGGTATTGCTGAGCTGCGCTTCGATTTGGCAGATATTTATTTCTGATGAAATAAATGGAAGGGTTGCGTTGTCCCCCCACCCCACTACCACTATAAACGAATAATAATACAAATAATTTTGACAACAACGCGTTATTATGCCTTCGTGAGTGGTTTTGAGTCGAGAACAGTATCTCCCCCCCCCCTCTCTCTCTCTCTCTCTCTCTCTCTCTCTCTCTCTCTCTCTCTCTCTCTTTGTCCAATCAATGTCCAGAGTCCGGGCGGTGAGATCATTTGGCAGGAAGTGATCTTTAAATTCAATTGCTGAAGACTTAATTCGTCTTGCATCGCCTCCATTCCACTCCATTCAACGTCAGCCTATCTCGTTCCACATGTTTGTCCCCTTCCCCGCCCCCTCCCTCCCTCCCTCCCGCCCCCTCTCTCTCTCCCCCCTCCCCCTCTCCCTCTCTTTGACTTCGCAGAAGCGTTCACTATTATGTAACGTTACCGATGTTAATAAACAAAATTTGAAATGGAAACAGAGACAAGCTCAAGTGTAGACCGACTGCGATTGGCGAGTTCCATAGAATGAAATTATCAATCGGTCTTTGCAAAGAACGGAAAGGAAAATTTGAATAAAGAAAGGGGTTTGTTTGATTACTCCCAAATTAATAAAAAAAAATCTCCCCGACGCGAATAATAGCGAATCTAAGATGATTAGTTCGTTTTTCTTTGTCAAGCGCTGTCGATCGGGACAGACAATCGATATATCGTATTATTTGAGTGTAAAGTTAACTCCGCGGCACCATTTAACGAATATATTTGGAATGGCGATTTAACGATTAGAACGCGACTAATTCCCCTTAATGAAATAACGGTGTGGCGTCACTTACCGTGTGATTGTTCTAAGATATTTTGTTATTTATTTTAAGGTGCGGCGAGACTAAAAATCTTGCTATCCAGATTAGAAAAAATTAAATGTAACATAGTAATATAAAATGAACAAAACAATGTAACATTAATTATTTTTCGATATGAAAAATATCACGTCATCGATTCTTTGAATTTTACTAAGTGGAGAAAATGTTTCTCTTTTCAGTAAAACATGCCAGAAATATGATAGAAAGAGATAGAACGAGTGGTTAGATGTCTTATGCTAATCCTGGTCCTATCGCAATCGCCCAGCATTTCCACTTTGTCATTTCCGGTGGGTTAACCAGAATAACGATGTGCAATCAGGACCAATGACCAGCGTCGAGCAGACTCGCCAGATTGTAGTCGGGCGATGCTGGAGGGACGTGTAAATAACGCAAATAACAGTGTTCGTCGTAGCCTGCACTAGCCATCTATGCGCACAAGATAACCTACGGACAATCATTCAGCTAACAACGAGCCCGAAGTGGGAAGTATAGTGGTAACAACTAACTAGTCGTATATTTCAGACAAGCAGCAGAGGACTGAGTCGCTACGGACTCGAAAGTTACGTGAATGCATAGATCTCAGACGATGTGCATACAACACAGGACGTTTTTAGGCAACGATAGTTTGAACGTTTTGTCGAACCTTAGTTATAACCATTTATACACAAAATACCATATAAAACACAAAAAAAAAATACACAATGCTCCATACACGAAAGATTTAACGGATGAAGCTTTCCTTAATTATTTTTCGTGTTTGTCGTTGTTTCATGAAATTATTTGCAAAAGCACACGAAATTCAAAGATTCAAGTTATACTTCAAACGAGAAAATTCTTGATTTTGATACACAGTTATGGCTCGGATTTAAAAAAGAAAAAGAAAAAGAATTCAAGCTATTACTGTACGGTCTCGAAAAGGTTTATACACCGACAGGTTATGGCTGCGCGTTTGATCGATACTACAGATATTGCATTTGTTCGAGAGGGCCGCGGTTATGCTTGGCTTTTAATCATTCAAATTGAAGACTACTCCTTATCTCACACACGTAGATCATTACAACCGTATTGGATAACCTCAATCATATTATTGTCTATTCTCGCGAGCACAACGCAACGTCACGATATAAGCTCCTCAAGGAATTATACATACACATGACATGGGGGGGGGGCATAGTAATTTATTTTTCGGTCTATCACAAGTACTTCGGTTGCATGTTGTATGATTAAGTTTTACTTTTCACACAATTAATAGGTTGATATGTTTTTCCGCTTGCTGATGACCGGAATGGTTAGAAAAAGAAAAAAAAAGGAAATGGTAAACCGTCTCGTGGACGTTGAACAGATAATGGATAAATGGATACATGCAAAGGCACACTGGACGAACGATTCATCTTCGCGCAAATTTAGTACAAGTCGGTTTCGGTTACACTAGAAAAGCTGCCGTGTCTTCCTTTTCTTTCTTTTTTTTTAGCGATTTACAAGTAATCGAGTAAATGTTACAAATCCCCGTAATTGAGGAAACAGCCGATAATTATTCTGAAGATATTTAAAAGACTGAAAACCGCACAAGATCCACAGAGACGTAGGAGATGAATTTGTTGCAAAAAACGTTTTTCCGCACGACGTAACAAGGTGTCCTACAGTGTAAGTGAAATTGTGGTAGCAAAAATCGTGATTTACAATTAACCCCTTAGCTTACTGTGACGTCTCAGAAACGTGATAAGCCTACCGGGGCAAACAAGAACAATACGTCTCAGAGACGTGATACGTCTACCGGGCCAAACATAAACAGAGAGATACCATATCAACGAAGATTATTAAATTTTTGTATTAAATAAAAATGTTATTATTAATGTATTATTCAATTTGCAACAATAAATCTTTCTTTTGTACGATAATCAACTAATCGTAATTATTTATCAAACAACTTGCAAAGTTAATTGTACCGTGCACGTGTAAGTACTGTAACGTATTTCTCTAATCTTCCGAACTCGACACCGATAGCTAAACAAAATCCAGGAGCGAACTATCCTCGAGAACCAACCTACGCTATCTTTGGCCGTCCACCCGTCGTCCATGCACCCGCAAGCCAGGCGGGCGCCAGCCAATTCTTATTTCACTGGGAATTGACGAGCCGGTATGAACTGGAAGTGGGGGGTGGGACAGGCCCAACTCCACCAAAACGAGAGCTCTGACGGAACCTATCGGAAGAGACGACAGCTTAACGGATCCTGTCGATTTTTGGGGACGCGTGAAATCGAGAAACGCAACCGTAGGTGCTGATCTTTGGGGTCG
>JARQTI010000286.1:2108-18991 GCA_030142655.1 Trachelus tabidus | reverse complement strand
ATCGAGAACGTTAACTAGATCGGTAACCGGAGCCGCCTTGGGACCGTGATTCGAAAAATCACGTCACAGTACATACAAATCATAGGACGTTTGCGATTTGTATAATTTCGAACGCTCAGCCAAGCTGTGTATGTCCCTGCGCGTGACCGACCTTGGTGTCGCTTTTGGCATGCTCAGTTGGAAATTAAATCCTGAGGCAAGGGGTTAGATCTTATCTTTCGCGGTTTATCGCACCCAAGTGATAAGAAGTTCGCTGTAAAGGTAGAGAACGAACACAGATGAGGAAGGGGAGAAAGGAAGAGGGGAAGGATGGGCGGAGTAGGGGGAGGGGGGTGGGGGTTACTTGAATGAACCAGTGGTATGGGTGGTGCTGAGGCGGGAGGAGGGAGGAGGGCGTTGCTGGGGTAAAGGAGCTCGCCCCTCGAATTAGGGGGGATTACGCGTCCGTATCGCAGGCGCGCGATAACCAGCAAGATGTTGCTGAGCGTCAATTTGAAAAGCAGAACGCAGTATCTGTTCGCGAAGCGATGCGCTCAGTCGCACGTTGCCATCATACTCGCAGTTTGTCTCTCCTTTAATTTCCGTCCCACGGTTGGATCCTGCTTCGTCTCCTCATCATCCGAGAATAACCTAATCGAAGGTTTATAGTCTCATCGCGCCATGTAATGTATTGCCCTAATTCAGCATTGAGTAACCAAGTTCATTGAGTCGCTGCTACATCATCGTGATACTTTTTAACTGTTTGGCCTTCGAGCTTCTCCATAGCTTCGAGTGGTCGTTATTTCCAGTGGGCAAGCGATATTTTTTATTGTAATTTTAATTAATTTGAAAAGCTTGCCTGGTACCGTCCTTCCGCCCGTTATGATTGACAGTTAAAAATAGTCGACAATTAACCGGAATATTAATATCATGAAATGACAGGCCCACGTAGATGTTGCGACCTCGATAACACGGGATAGAAATGTATTGTAGATAAAGAGATCTGCTGCTGTGACATATAATAGAAAAAGGAACAGAGAGAAGATAATTAATTTCGGGACATATCGACGATCGCACGAGCTCGTTAGATTTGTTATCTTATCGCGTGCGCGCGTTATCGGCGCTCCCATTTTCTCGGCTGCTCCTGCTGCTCTATGCCTCAACATGACTGTCGCAGCTGTCCCTTGTACCTCTCGATCTCCCATATGCTGATTGAACCCATTGCTATATGTATGTCTTTAGCGATAATGAGATTATGCAAAACAATTATGCTATACGATAATGTCAGCCGCAGCTATATCCGATGCGAGTTACCGAGTCGTGCAAATACTGCGAATACTACGAATCCTGTCGAAATATTCTTAACGTCTATAGAGACACAGAGATGCTACGTAGAGCTTTGTGGCAATAACAATTGCAAGGTAAACTACAATATAACGACAATTCGATCTTGTCAGGTATTTATGCGCAAATTTCACGTTTCGATAGATAGTATGAACTATGTTTTTTTTTTAAATGGGATTATCAAATTAAGAATTATATGTCTGATGTGAACTAAAACGGATCACATGATAAGAAACGATATCTATGCTGACTCGACGAGAAGCCTCTTTCACTTCGAATATCATACGTCACACATTTTTTGCTTTCATCGAACTTTCGTCGCGGATCCGATTTAATCCTTGGGCATACCAAGTCACATAGTATTCGTGTGACATGAGAGACTTTAATAAAAAAAAATAACTGAAATCTCGATATCTTTGTGTGATACAGTGATAAGTGATTGGCAGCTTTAAATAATTGACGAATTCCAACTAGATCAGTACAATCGAAATTCGTCGTTTCGAAAGAATTTCCAATGCTTTCATACGTGGAGGTGGAGGAAATGTTAATCCTCCAC
Source organism: Trachelus tabidus (assembly GCA_030142655.1). Classification (NCBI taxonomy): domain Eukaryota; kingdom Metazoa; phylum Arthropoda; class Insecta; order Hymenoptera; family Cephidae; genus Trachelus; species Trachelus tabidus. The sequence continues at coordinate 17,112 of JARQTI010000286.1, read as the reverse complement.
CCCGTCATTTTATCAGGAAGTAGTTCGATTAAATACAAATTCATAGAGATTGGATTACTTGATGAAATACGTTTGTAGATAAAAAAATTGGTAAATCTCTTCAAAACTTGCCAAAGTTTTGTCACTGACGATTTCGATGGTTACGTTGTTGCAGCAGTGCTACCGTCGTCCGTCATGGCTGGGGAATACGGGAGCCTCAAATGTAGTTTGAGGGCTTGATGAGTACGTGGACGAGGAGAAGGAGGAGGAAGAAGAGACGAGAGGAAGAGGATACAAGACGAGGCAAAGTAGAAAAGGGAGGAGGAGGAGAGACCGACTGCGGGATAGGAAACGGAAGACGAGATAAGAAGAGGAAGAGGATTGAATTGGAAAAAAAATCAACTGACGAGATATTGTGTTCTCGGTTTCGTAATTTTCAAAGTGAATTGATGTTATGAGTCGCGAACGGATTCGAACTCGAGAATTGCGCACCGAAGCGACCTGTCAACGAATGGACATCCTTAAAGTTCGAGGCTCAGTAAATAAGAACGAGGAGAATCTGTTGACCCTGGTCGAAAATAACTTATAGAAATCACATAGCGTCGCGATGCGTGTTATCTAATGTTTTTCGGCTCCTTAAAGTGGTTCTTTATGATCCAAGTTACGAAATCGCGACTCGGTGCCAGTGGAACGATTTTCGTCGTTGTGCCATCACGCATGCGCGTGGTTACTTAAAAATTAAAATTCCATCCTGAAGGAGAGCGAGAAGAGGAAGAGGAGGAGGAGGAGGAGATCGAGAAAGAGTCAAGCGGAAACCCGAGAAGCTCTGGATGCCGGAAAAGTAAAGATTGCGCGGCTGATTAATTGATATCCACTATCGGAGGAGGCAAGAACTCCTCGAAGATGCCGAAGAAATGAAGTTCTTCTTTCGAGGTGCAAACAAAAGAAAGTATTGAGTATCTTGAGAGGGCCTGAAAGTATTGCGACGATACCTTTTCATTGGTACGGAAGGGAAGGTTGGTCTCACCCGATAAACCTCGAAAAAGTTAAAAGTTAAAAGTTAAAAGAATGGGTGCGACTCAAGTTGTTTTGGGAAGCGTGATTCTCGGATTGTTTTGGAGTAGCTTCGTCAAAGGTTTTTTAATGGGTTCAGCCAGTAGGTGCGACGCACCGCCCTGCTACTGCAATCACTACGGATGGCTCACGTGCGATTGCAAGAACGAAGGCGAGGTAGGTCACAGGTGTCATTCCCTCCCCTTCCCCCATCCCTCTTACGATGCAGAATCCCGCACACGGTCTCGAATTACGCTTTTATTCAACTTTATTATCTCTATTAGACTGCCGTGTTTGCGACACATGAAGTCCATTTGTGGTTTCTTCGTCTTATGTATTTTCAGTTTGCTAGAGAAAACAAGTAGAGTCCTCATATAAATTCCAATTTCTCTGTCTCTGTTTCTGTCTCATGAGTAGATGATACATCGCATAATTTTTACTAATAAACCGTTCCCTACACCCGTAAGCTCTTATTATAATCGTCTGATTAAGTCTCTTATTACTAGTCCCTCAGGTACACGTTAACAGGGAACTAATTTTCTGCAAGTCGTTAAACGATATCAGCACGGATAAAAAATTCCCGCAAATAATATATTACACCAATATCATTGATTTATGTTATCTCATACGATTTATTATTCTCTGTAGCGTCTGTGAGTTGACAGACACACCGTTGTGACACTGTAACAATGTATACAAGAATTTGACCGAACGGTCCACATTCAGAATAGTTCAAATGAGTGCACTTTGTCTTAAGATTAAGGATGTTTGACGTATACATTTCCAAAGAAAAGTTAACCAAAACCGAGAAATACTCAATTATATTGATATGAATTCTGAACACACGAAATCAAAGAAAAAGAAACCACGATACTTTTATCTTGAAGTTATTCGTGAATTTTATTTGTAGGAATTGTTGCTGACAGCGGAAGGCGAGAGAAGACTGAGCCCTCACACTAGTCGTATTTTTGTGAGTAATTGTTCGAGCGTCATTCTGAAAGACTCGAGTTTGAGTTCGATGACCGGCTTGCAGTCAGTCGATTTCCTGAATATTGGAAATTTGATTCTTGCTCGGCAGAGCTTCGAGATGTCGGCCCGCAGTAGCAACGTGAGGATATCCATGAAGAATGGAGGTATCGTGCTGCTGCCGAGTTTTGTCTTCAATGGCGACGTGTCTGTGATAAGCTTTGAGAACGTCCAGATTGGTAAAATTGGTGCGTTCGCGTTCGCCAATCTTCGCGGCACCGAGATACTCAGATTCGAAAACTGCTATGTCGAGAGTATGCAGTCCCAGGCGTTCAAGAAGTTCGAGGTGGGAAATTTCCATGCGATTGGCGGAAGTTTCGGAGAAAACGTGCCAAGTCGCACGCTGAATGACATCGAGGTTCACCAGCAGTTTATCCTCGACGGCGTGGATATGGGAACGGTTAGAAGCTCTGCCTTCATCCTGAATGGACCGAGAACCGTTACGATTCAGAATTGCCTGCTCGGCAACGTCGAGAGCGACGCTTTCGTCATTGGGACTCGCGGTGCCGTCATTATCAAGAACAACACTTTCCGGAAGGTTAATGTCGGCGCCTTCCTACGTATTAAGGCTGAACCGCCGTCAGCTTCTTCGTTGGCCGGTCGCAGCAATCTCATATTCAAGAACAATACGATCAGGAGCTTCGAGGCAGGTTCGATAATGTTTGACAGGCAGAGTTTCCGCGTTGAGCTGGACAGCCTCTACATAGATCAGCAGTGCGACTGCTCCCTCCTCTCGACTTGGAAGAACGACATTGACATTCGCAACTATTCGGACGTATATGCGAAATATCATTTGGGAACTAAAGTCAGTAGGAGGACTCCGCCGTTCGAGGAATCGATCCTTCGAAACTCGGGAACGTTGCTTTGCGTCAACGGCCATGTCGATGTCGACATCGACGTCGACGCCGCCGCCACGTCGACGAGCTTCGACGTCTTCGAGGATCGTTACTGCGCCATAAGTGGGTCCATTCTGCTTTTTGTCTTGATCCTCGTTGGAGTTTTACTGGCGCTAGTGACAGCCGGTATTCTGATTGTCTGGTATTGCAAGAGATACCATCGTAATAATAAAAAGAGCTGGATAAGCGTCCCGAAAAATGCGCCAGACCTCATCTCTAACAATAAGAAGAACGGCGTTATCGGTAAGAACGGTGCTACTGCTCATGACAGAAGGATAACCATGGTGGTACCGGACGGCAGATTGTATAGAGAAACTGAGTTTCATGTGATCGTAGAAAAGGCCGAACCACGTACTACGGAATTATAAGAAAACTGAAACTTTCCACGCCATCACGTACCACACTTGATCATAACTTCGCAGTTGCATCTCTTTCTTCGCTGAAATCAGTTTTCCGTCCGAGGATCAAAATTTATCGACTATGCGTGTTGCAGCACGAACAGCAAGTAGTCCGTAACCTACTGCCTATTGAATTATGTCATTAACGATAAGAGCAGAGTTTCGCTGTATTAGAAGATACTGAGTATTTCAACAAGAATTAGGAAGTCATATCCCGAGACGATAGAATCTGATAATGGCGCTAGAGTAGAGACCGGCAGGGAAAAAGATGACGCGTGAATATATCATGTGAACCATAATATTAATGATCTTCCTCAGTGTGATTTTGATAATTCGAAAGGCACGTTCCAAAAAAAAAAAAAAAAAAAAGCTCTCGACTTCTGATGACTGTCAGAACGAAACAAGGGAGTAATTGTTAGTGTACATCGGTGGGCATCAAATGTATATGTATATCGAATGTCTTGGAATTGATCCTATGTGAATTGATTGTTAAGTAATGCCCCGTTATTGTTTTAACCGCCTCGAAATGATCAGAGCGTCACGACAGATTTAATATCCCATAATATGTGCTATTTTCTCACAACGACGCAAATATCATTCGCTATTGGTAGGTAAGCATACTAAAAAGTTGAATAAAAAAAGGTAAATCGTCAAATATGTTACGAAGAATGAATATTAAAGGGCGTCTTATTGCAGATTAATTAATGTGCCGACCTTCGCGTCTCATTCTCGTGAACATCGCAGCTGAAGCAACATACATAAATAAATACACGCGCATAACAGTTAATTTCTGTTAATAGCGTTTACTGCCAATTATCATGACTGTAATATATGTCGTAACGTGGCGGTACAGAACTGGAGAGGGTCCACCTAGGAATGACCGAAAAATAAATAAATAGGACTTATCAGGTCGGACAGTGGGTTCGGTGGCACAGCGGTAAGTGCCCGACTTGGCAGTCCGAACGTATCGGGGTTCGATTCCCGATCAGAACTCCTAATTTTTCGGAATTTCCTAGCCCTCTAGCGTTCCTTCGCGGCTCTGTGGATAAAATTAATTATAGCGGGGACGAGCCGGGCACCCCGTTATAATATATAACGATAATTGGGAATATGATTTCTCTTGCATAGAGACACTATGTGATAAATGATAAATAAAGCCATAATGTATACTAGATAATTAATTAGCGATTAAGTAATTCCTTCAAGGAAATTTCCTTAAGGACCAATAAATACGTTTATAAATGTAAGAAAGACAATTAAAAATTTTAAAACGACTGCCTAAAGATACGATGGATGAATACTGGTGGTTTTGGTGAGACGCGGGTAATTCAAGATCTAGAGTAACGCTTAACTCCAGCCTTTGTCAGCGTACGTTACTACAGTTCTATTGAGTCTTTGAGTGTTTTTACTCGAAATAGGAATAGTATAAGTCAGCGTAAATGGCACAAATGAGGACTCACCTAAATGGAAGGACACCGTCGAGAGCCTGGGAAACTGTGGGAGGCGCTACTAAGGCGAATCCTCTTCCAAGTAGACTGGAATGCACAGAAAAAATCCTTTTGGCTGTATCCTGAGCAGTCTCGAAATCGTCCTCTTCTTCCTCAACTGTTAAAAATTTATAACTTTTGTGTATCCCATGAATATGTGTTGTTGAGTTTAAGTTATTAAATCCGAGTTTTGTCACGGAGGCTGTGTGTAATCGCACATCCGGTTTATCAATACTTACCACTCATTGGTGGTAGAGTTAGATTTTTCTTGGTGAGGCTCGCGGCACATGCTCCTCCGAGAAAGGACAATTCAGTCTCAAGATTCTTTAATCCGTTGCCAGAACCAATCCAGTCATAACCAATTACAAGGCACTTGAAACCATATGTTACGGATCTCTCGTTCTTCATGTAGTCCGACGCTGTTTCCAGAGAGAATATCACTTCATTTCCTGAAATATAAGTATTCCCATGTGAAATTCATAATTTGCAAAAGACGATTTGGAACTGTGAAATTCACCTGGCAGAACAATAGCATTTTGCGGCCACTGCGTGGGAACGTTACTCAGCTTATGGAGTACGGGCCAATGAGTGATGGTATAATTGTCAGAACTCGCAATTGCTTGATTTAAACTTTCCACGATATTAGGAATGTAAATTTGCAAGTAGTCCTCTGGCTGCGAGGTGCCGCAATCCGGGGTGAACTCGACAGTCAACCATTTTACGGATTCCGGAAATGCAACTTTATAGCGAGACACTGTCGCAGGCTTGTAAGGATGGTCGCTCTCTAACCACGTATAATGATGACTGGTTGTCACCGGTGGAGAGACGTGAGACTGAGTTTCACTGTCTTGAGAAATTTGGGACGTGCCCATCGCGGAGAGTAAATTCAAAGCTGATACGTGAGGTAGCATTTCTTGGATCAACGTTAAAACCTGTACGCCGCTCTGAAAAAAAAAAATTGAGTTTGCATCTTGTCATGGAATCACAAAATGAATGACACATCTTCTCATCTACTTTTGCTGATACTCACTCTGGGATCGGATGTGGCCAAAGGACTGATGTGCGCCATCACCAAAGGTAACAGGGTCGTGACGAAAGTTGCACTTCCAAGAACTTGGTTAGCTACGACATCCTCGGCTCTTTCTCTGGCTAAAGAGAGAATTTCATTCGCTCGTTGAACGATGGTCGTGGTCATTGCAAGCGTACATTTCCTAGCTTGCAGCTCTGCCATCGCTTTGCTTGTGTGCTGGCCCTCGGAGTCTTGAGGATTTGAATAGTAGAGAATGTGCGGTATCTGACCTCTCGTTTGCGTCGTACCTAAAGATAATAACCTTTGAGAAGTCTCAAGAGATCAGTATCAACGAGAGTGCATGCCATACCATTGAAGCTAAGAGAGCATGCCGTGAAAGTGAAGATCGTGCCGTCGGGTCCTTTCACGACGCTTAATCCGCCATCGCCGTTACTCGTACGTCCGCCTCGATTACGTAGTCTTACAGCGTACTTGATATTTTCCTTAATTGGTACCGGCTTGTCAAATTTGAGGTCGACAATGTCATTGCAGACAGAGTCCTCAGGACCAAAGGAGCCCCTCGTAAAGTCCAAGCTACTCCAGCGTTGAGTATGCGACGGATCGTTACCCTTATTGTTCTGCTAAAGTGTTAATGATAAAACCGTTTTTTTTTTATCTTTTCTTCAATCTAATTTCAGTAGATTTGGATAAATGGACCAACAAACGAATGTTTAAGAAATTACACCAGTTAATGAACCTTCACGTTAAAATCATTATGTATAACGTATAATTCTCGTGGACGTGTTAATTCACTAGCGCGGTCACTTTATCAAGAGACATTAACAAATTACTCACATCGTCCAGTAATTCCAATTCATAATCGTAAACGCCAACACCGCCATAGATGCCAACCCCAGCGATAACGATTCCGGGCCTATCCACTGAAAAGCAAATTGCATCTGGAGATCCGTTGCCGGTATTCCATGATCTCGTTGGATTTGTCCGCGAGAATCTGGATGGTGTTGTGTACAAGAGTCGGCCGCAAGCCGCCTGCAGCTCGTCCTCACTGCCATTCGATTGAGCGGCCAATTCCGCAACGATTCTTGCCAAAAGGTAACAACAGTGGAGAACTAGATCCGGTAGTGATTGACTCTTTTCTCGGTAGAGATTCTTTTTCACGGGCACCAATATCATATCAAGGAGTCTGTCAAGTACTTCGCGAAACGACCAATTTAACGTTTCCTTGCTTGAACGTTCCATTTGAGATTTGTAACTGATCTGCTCGACAAGAATAGGATAATGATGACCTTCCGTTGAGTTCATCATCGGTAATCCTGCATTATCCGATGGACTCAGCTGGCGTTTTACGCTGTCGCTAATGTCCATGACATTGTTTAAAATTGGAAAAGTACATCGAAGCCGAACCCTTGAGTAATATAGGGAAGCCAGGACAGCCGAGAGAAGACGATCTTTTGGCGAAGTTCCTTGATCCTTTAATATAAATGCCATTGTCAATATTGAAATGTATTTTTTCGCTCAATGATACGAGTGCCTGCGAGTGTCGCAAATCCATTTGAACGTACTTTATCGATCTCTGAGAGAAGCTCACAGAGAGACGTCCATTTCAGATATGCCGTAGGATAGAACGCATGATAGCATGAGACGAACGTCTTGTGACACTCGTCCAGTATCGTGCTAGTCATTTTGTTGCACAGACTTCCAGAACCTGTGAGAATTTTAATGAACGATAAAAACATTTATTTAACATGTGTTTCGTCGCGGACTAATGACACTTTACCTTTGCTGAATCGCGTTTTTCCCTTTATGCTTTTCAGGCTGATTGACACAGAGTCCGAGAGAATTTGTCGTAACAAAGCTCGTACCTCCCCAATGCATTCCGCTAGCTTTATGGATTCCGACGGAGATTTCTTTCCAACTGCATATATGAGAGGAAAAGTTCGTGTTAGATTCGAGAGCTTCTTTGTCGTGATTGATCATGGCGGGATACCTTGATTCGGATAAATTTCATTGGTGTATGTTCTCAGGAGTCGGAGGCTGGCTTTGCTTATGTATACGAGTCGTTCCATCTCAAGCATTATATGAGACGACGACGACGACGATAACGATGATGATGATGATGATGATGATGACGACGACGACGACGACGACGACGATGACGACGACGACGACGACGACGATGACGATGAACCTATATGAACTGCAGTATCCGCTAATCCTGCCTTCAATGTATTCCAACTCCATTGTAGTAACGATATTAAGGACTGAAAGCACTCCTGAAATAGACACGATTATAATTATTATTATGTTATACAAGAAAATATCCCTCTGTCGAAAAATTGCTATGTCCAATTTTGTTTACTTTGCTGACAGTTCTGCTGAATTCTCTTCTCAATATATAAACTGGCTCAATTTGATCTCTTTGTCTATTCGGAGTTTGATTCTCTGGAGTTTTGATCCGATAAAGTAACTGGGGAATCTGGCCCGCGTTAACGTCAGTACCGTTATTGGATCTTTTAGAAGACTTGAAGTAGAACAGCACCCTGCCGAAAGTGAAACTTAGAATAAGAAAAAAAAGCTATACCAACAAATAGTATAATCGAAACATACTGGTCTTCGGCGGCAACCATTCCTTGTCCACCAGCGCCACAATCGCTTGACGGTCCACAGATTCTCGCCCATGCAACATACCACTTGCTTGCTTGCAACGATATCGGTTCGTCGAAGAGTATGGAGTATTTTTGTCTAGGTCCACATTCATAAGGAATCTCTTCAGTTTCAGCAAGAAGCTCGCCGTCGTTTTCTTGATCACCTCCATCGATGCCAATATCGAAAAGCTTAAAACATATTTCGGTCAGAATGCGCGATCTATCATTCGATCGAGGATTGATAACATACCTTTATCTTGGCCGTGTATTCTCCTCGACCTCCGAACAATCCGTATCCGCCTAGGAGGATGTCCGTGTCGGCCATAAATCTGATAGCTTCGATGGAGTGAGCGGAGTATCCCCAACCACCACCATTGCCTATAGAAAAAAGAAGATATATTCTCGCAGACGGTGTCGTCAAATATTTCGTTAAAATACGTACTCTCAAATCTGCTGACAGTCACAAAGTCTTCTCTGCTGTAAACTTTGCCGGGTATTGATTGATTACACTCGCTCTCTTCCGCAATGTTGAGTTTTTCGTCCTGCGCCTGAGTCAGAGTATCTAGACAACCTAATAGATGCATCGCGGCCTGGGAGCGAGTGACGAAACACGAAGAGACGACAGGAAGAGCCAATCCTGGACTGAGAATCGAAGCCTCCAGACCTGGAATGGTTCTAGCCTCCGTGGATATCACATTGTACGAACTTATTTCGTTGCTTGTTGGATTAAACGTCCATATGACATTGTACAATGGATCGAGGCACGTTGCACAGTGACTAAAGTCGACCTGGTCATTGCCACTGTAACTGTTGCAACTACCATCTCGCTTACTGATTACCAGACACTTGAATGAATTTGCGTGCTCGTTTTCATGAGGAATCAGTACTGTAAAATTATCTAACAATAATCACATATCTCTTACTGTGATCATCAAATGCAAGAGACACATACTTATGCAAGTTTTATTGGCCATGACGGTGCTCCTCGTCAAACTTATCGAGTTAATTTCGTCTATCTTTATATAAGTTTGATCGCCAGCTGCGCCAACCCACGTCGCTCGTCTACCCCATCTTGGCCCAATATTTGGAACAACGTTCGGGAAACTGTACCACGGCTGGGATCTTTCTGATCTACGACTTGCCTGTGATTGAGGATTGGCAGCGTCAGGCGTTGAACCGTTCCACCAGTTCATACCGAGCTGACCCTTCTGCGTGTGCGTGTGAGGTTTGTGTCAAATGATTTTTTATTTTTATAGGAACTCGATTTGATAATTTTACCTGATATGCACCGAAAGTGTAGACTTCTCCTCTGGACGTTAGAACGACGGTGTGATTGCTACCGGCCGCAACATGAGTAGCCGCGCTGGGAAGCTTTACTTGAACAGGGCCTCCATGCGCTGCAAGATTGCCTATTCCCAATTGGCCATGGACATTACTTCCGAAGGTGTAAACCTCACCATTTTGTAGAAGAACGACTGAAGTTCAAGCAAAGAGACGCTCATAAATGTGTTACTGTCTAGTACATTCTTGATTTTTTTTGTCGCATGAATATCGCATTAATCTACCTGTATGATGTAACCCACAAGACACCTGAATGACCGGACTCTCGCTGGGAATGGGAACTTTGGCTGGTGGTATGCTGGCTATTCTGGCAGCGTTACCTCTCTCTACGTCACTTCCACCACCGATGCTTTCCTCCGTTAAAATATTATTGGTAGGCCCTACGGCTGCTGCCTTTCCTGGTGATACTTTTTGCACAATTACACTTTGTCCAGCTGCACGGAAGTTTTAATATTAGTGTGTGCCACTGTCTCTTGGTTTCTGTGCCTTAAAATGCTCGAATAAAATATTACGACTGCAATGTTGTAGGATATTAACGAATACTGTGAGCGTACCTGATCTCTGATTAGTGGATCCTTTCAATCGCATTGCGTACTTGACGGCACTTGGGCCTGCCTTGCTTCGTAATCTTTGTTTACGCTCTTCCAAACGCTTACGCAGATAATCTCGAAGGTTTGATCCTGCTCTACCTGCATTATGCAACAGAGTAAAAATTTGTGCCTAGGAAGTTGCACGTGCTGTCCAGGAAGCATCTACCAACTATCAAAGCGACTCTATAGCCTCGCAAATTAGTTTAGTCATTTAAAATGTTTTCTATACGAAAGTACTATCCCGCGAATCGTCTTGCGACGATAGTAGCTGACTATCTGCAAAGATATACATATATTCAATCTTATCATGCCTATATCTCCACCTCCGGAAGGTCCAAGTACGGCGGCCATATCGCCACCACCGTTGTCACAACTCTCCCTCGCGCAAATACGGCAGCATCCACACTCCGCACATCCACTGTCGCCCTCACCGCAACCGCATTCTCTGTGCAAAACAAAACGACAGATGCATTACATATCGTTTACATGTCTAGGTTGACGATGACAGTTGAGGAAAAATAACTCACTGGCCTGGATTTCTGTCTGGCCGAATACTACTTAGGCAAGATATGCTATAGCCAGTACACTCTCGGCACACGGTGCATACCATGCATACACGATGTCTCCACTGGTGCTGTCCCGGAGGACACATGCCTCTCGCTTCCTCCCACTCCTCTCCGGTAGCGGCAGAGTCTCCTCCGTCGACTGCAACTCAGAGTTCGATCGGTCATTGTAAAATGATATTTCAGTTAGCGAGTATAGCGGCTATGCCGCGAAGCAACCCACCGTCCTCAGCTACGATGAGCTCGTCCTCTCCGGTGCCGGTTTCCATGGCTATTACTGAAATTTCTTTATTGACGCCACCAGTATGAGGTACCGTAATAAAATCTCTTCCACACTGTCCTTTGTTGTTAATTCCAAAGGTATACAAATGACCTCTATTGGTAATAACGGCCGCGTGTGCCTTTCCCAGTGACACATTCGTCACGTACACGTCCTCGAGATCGGTAATCAGACCAGTTACCCCGTCACTGTGCGAAGTGTCTTTCCCAAACATGAGTAACGATCCTTCTTTCGTTACTAGTGCGGTTGAGCCGTTATTACAAGCAGCGGTCACTATGAACTGTCCTTCGACTTTAAGCATTTTCTTTGGTTTTACTGGTTTGGGCTGCCGGCGGGTTGCCTTATCTGAAGCAGAGAGATTCATGACGCGTTGATGTCTCGGGCAGTTGGGGTTAATCACTGGTAAGTGGCTGAAGACGAGCTTAACTCACTGCTGTCGCCATCTTCTCCGCGACGAGCAGTTCCAGCCAACAGCACGGATCCGTCTTCCATAACGATGACGACATGCTGGCCATCGTGACCTGCAGCTACGTGAGCGACTTTTTGCCCTTTACCAACAAGCGTTACCTCGGACCATCTGTTAGGTCTGTTGTTACTCTTCATTCCAAGGCAACTTCCTTTTCCGGTATAAAATAACTGTAACGTTAATGAAAAATATATATCTATGACTTACATACGAAGTAGGAGACTCTTACTCGAAAATTGAAATTGGCAGATAACATACTTTTCCCGAAAGAGTCTTTAGCAAACCAAATTCCTTTCCAGCGGTAACCATAACAACTTCATCGTCGCAACCCACGTTCAGAGTGTGAACAGATTGTTCCTCGTCGAACGCCGCATATCCAAAGACGTCCACGCATTTTCTTGCGAGTTTCAGTGGTAGCTCCGACGTAACTGTTACCGGATTGCTTAGCGTATTTATCGTACGAACGACGAAACCATCCTGCCGACAAGAGTTGGCGGAACGATTAAAACGATTGATTGACAATTAAAGCGATTGTCCTGTTACTTACATCTTTACCAGCGGCTGTTATCATTCCCAAATTCTCGCCGTCGGAAAACATTACCGACGACGACCAATCTCGGCCTTCCAAAACTGCGATACCCCGAACGGTTAACGTTTCCGCATCCAATATTAGCAATTCGCATTGTTTCCGCGGTGCGCATTTAAAGTACAAGGAATTCTGCAATAAGAAAAAAATTGTGAAATTTCGCTGTTGAGCGAGTAATAATAAACTGTTCCGTGGCTACTAACGTTTGCATAGCCAAGCCAACCAGCAGTCTCGTTCTGATAGAAGTCCGCCTTCTGGGCATATAAATGACCCCAAATCGTGCCGCCATGACCACTACCGATTTTCAGCAGTCCCCGATTGTTGGTGTGCAAGTACAGGTATTTTCCGTCACTCGCAAAACTTGTTCCATTCAAAATTATATTCATCGTTTCATTTGCAGGTGGTAACTTAAGCGTAGAAGTATAAATCTTGGAACTCATAGGAACTCCGTAGGTAATCCAATCGGGCCGCACGAGCTTACCGAGTAAGACTGCGTGAACGCTTCTTTGAAGTGCAGTCAAGACGCACGGCATCTGCAATAAAAATACGGCGACGTCATGGCAATTGTCATCGACATGATCGACACGGTTACAACCCTGCGAAGGGATGCTGTTTCTGTGATAATTTTTACCTGAATATTTTGTGCTGCCAGTGCTCTGGGACACATCAAGAGAGCAGCTATCGCTGCCAAAAGTCTGCCCGTATCACCCCTAACGACGACCAGACTTAACAAACAGGCGCATGCCACAGCGGTTAAGTGGCTGCCATCGTTTGCAGCTGCAGACTCTGGACCGTGAGACGTTGCAAGGTCTAGGAGAAGATCGAATAATGGATCTGTAATAAAAAGAGAAAGCACCAGTAGTGGCATGAGAGCTCTATCCGTTATCTGATATTCATTGGATCTCCGAGACGGGTATATCTCACCGATCACATCGTCAGGTTCCAATTTCAAACCTTCGGGAAGTTGTCCTTGCAGCACGTCCAACAAGGCGGAGAGTGCTTTCGTGCATAGGATAGGTTCGACCGTACGACTTTCTCTCATTAACGTAAAAACGCTACGCAGTCCGATTCCCACAATCTGAAAGTATGATTTGGGATCGAAGTATGACGCTCGTATTTCTCTTCATCCTTTAATAACATTTTTATTTAAATGCTGATACAGGATACAATTAAACGTTACCTTTGGTAAGTTTTGTGCCGTGGATATCCGGTCTTCCTCCTCGCTATCGCTGTCCGGAATGGTGTCGCTAAGTTCCGCCATCGGAACGGGGGAGCCGCAAATTGAATCTTTAAAAGCCACATTGACATCACGAACGCGCTTTTCCAAAATTGCGTTTCTAACACTTGCGAGTACTGCGAATGCTGACGCATTGCTTGACACTTGAATTTCCGGTGTTGTGGTATAACCTAAATCGCCATTTAAGTCGTGCTAAAACAATCATTGTATTATTTATGCGCAGCTGAATATTATGAGAAACGCCACGCTTCTGCAACCTTCCTAAAGAACCAAAGTATATTGATATACCTTTTTTTTATCCTTCTTCCTAACAGCTTTGGTCCTTTTGCATTGTTTCCAATCATTTTTTGTCCTGTAAGTTAATATAATAAAAACATATACATTTACAGGGCCAAATAAAGGAATAAGAATATTTATCAAACTTGCATAACTCTCATTGAGTAAATTCTTCGAATAACAACGAGATTAAGGGACCACATCCGATCGATGCATGGTCAATTGAGAAAGCTATGCTATATTGACATTCATGAACACCAGACGGAAGATGAAATTGTACCGACTGCATTTAATCATATGATATTTGGTATTACTCATACCATATTATAACAAAACAGAATGTAAGTAATTCTAAAATGAAATAATAATTGGAGAATAAAAGTTTTGTGGAAAACTTCTTGAAAGCAAAGTTCTGCAGATGGAAAGGGTCTTATAAAGGCAAAGATAATAATTGTGCGAACATTAAGAAAAAGATAATTTATAGAATCATGCCAAGTTTCATAAATGACATGCGTGAGAAATGAATGGTTTTATACAGCTGTAAGCATCGAATAAAGAAAGCTAATGAATCGAGTGAGGTTATAAAAAATATTTCGTAGTCATACCTGTGTGCTTCTGCAATATTTTTAAATAAATCATAGAAACACTTAACGTAGTTCTCTGGCTCGGGTAATAGCTTCCCCTGATCCCCATAAACCATTATTTCAACGAATATTATTACGAGCAGGTCACCATTTCATATTTGCAATATTATTGATCGTTGATGCTGGTGTCGTCTCACCACGTGACTGCGTTTATGGTTGGTTAAGTGTATAAGTACATTGTATACATTACGAATAAATATATTTAGAGACGAAATCAATGTTCTGCACCAGAGATGAGTAACCACAGAGATGAGTGGGGAGATGCACAACGCTCCGGTTTTACGCGATACCAAAAGCATGGCGCTAACTCGTAGCGGCGAGTACGGGAGTAGGATTTCGTGTTCATTGCCTCTGTCGATGTTACAGATTCCGCGTAGCCGCGCGGGTCATGTTCATCGTTCCAGCCGATATTGCAATCAGCGTGACACGGACCGTCGGGAAGTTGGCGCGGGAAAATCAAAATTTATATGTTTATAATGCCTAAAAAATTGCTCCTTAAATGCTCCA
>JARQTI010000283.1:88458-98601 GCA_030142655.1 Trachelus tabidus | reverse complement strand
ATTTGCGCGCACACAATTTTGGGCAACTTCCGGTACTTCTAAATATTCTTGGCCAAAGTTGCTGATTTCCAAGTGTTCCTTCTTTTTCGTTATTCTGTATTTTATTTATCTGCAGAACAAAAATGATTGTTAGCAGTTTCTCTCTATTAAATAATATGGGTTAACACGATTGTTTTTCGTGTAATAAAGAGCAATTCGTTCATTATGCTGATGATGTTCGAATCATATGTTAGAAAAGGAATTTAAATTACATTTTATAATTATATCTTTACTGGTAATGATCGATATTTTGTAGAACACAGATTGTCGACCAATGGTATAATAAATCGAGAGGAATTCACGTTGTGCTATTAGTCGAGAGTTACGTTCTGAGCCGTGTCGGGCGAGTGTGACTGGGGCTTTACACGACAAGACCGTGGCCTATAGCGTTTTTTTGTGTTATGTCTTACAGCATACCATGAAGTTTTTAGAACACGTGGAGTCTGGAGAAGTGTACAAGATTCCCGGATATATTTGTTGTTCTGTCAAAATCTCGAAACCTTAAGTTTCGTAGTAGCCTGTAACTAAAATCGTAATAAACTTCACGAATTATGTGTTATTTCTAATTATTATTCTAATGCACAAATACAGAAATTAATTTTTAGATACTACCAAAATATTTTAAATATGGCAACGCTTCGAGCTTTATTGCACCTAGGTGATACCTCGAGTAAATGGTAAGGAGCATTTGTTTTCTAAGTAGGTTATGCAAGACGATGTTGTATCATGTAATTTATTAATGATTGTCATTTTTCAGTTTCCTTACGGCAGCGACCTGCCGCAGGGCCAAACTTGAGCCGCAGACTACTCTGAAGCACGTTCGAAGCTTTCGCCGATTTAAAGATTCTTCAAAGCAAATTGACAGTCCTATCCCGAATGTGCAAGTTGAATCAGGCCCTATGCACTTCAGTAGACTATGGAAACCCTTTGGGTTTACCGTTATGGTAAACAGGTGTACAATCTCTTTTTAAAAAAATTTACATTCTGTATTTTCTTTATAGTTCAGTGGTGCAACAATAGTTGGTGCAGCTATCTGGGAATATGAGAAGATTCGGAAACAAACATATAGAGTCATCAGTCAATATCAGCAGTATCGAATTAGAGTATGTCTAATCTAGTATGCTTTTTTTTTAGTAATTTAGTGTAACTCTCTCTCTATTTTTTATTATGTAGAAGATTGGATGGAGAGGAGAGATGGAAAATTGGTGGAGAAGCTTAACAGATGGGCAAAAAATATTTGTACCTATATGTTTCATAAATGTTCTAATATTCTGTGCCTGGAGAATACCATCGTTTCAGGGCACAATGCTTCGTTACTTTTGTGGAAATCCAGCTTCGAGTAAGTGATGATAGATCACGTTGAATAAGAATCATATACAATGGTTTTTATGAATGTGAACACTATCGTGTTGTATATATAGATATTTTTGTTTGACCCAAGGTGCAACATGTTGGCCTATGTTACTTTCAACATTTTCACATTACTCAATACTTCATTTGGCTGCAAACATGTATGTACTGCACAGCTTTAGCACTGCTGCAGTAGCTGCTCTTGGCAAAGAACAATTTATGGCACTGTACCTGTCTAGTGGAGTTATTTCTAGTTTTATCAGCCATGCCTACAAAACTGCCTTCTCTCGGCCTGGCCTCTCTCTTGGAGCTGTAAGTAAATAAACTTTTGAAAAAGATTATAATTATATGGAGTGAGATGTGTATTTCCTCTTCCAGTCTGGAGCTATCATGGGGATTTTAGGATTTGTGTGTACTCATTATCCGGATACACGACTCAGTATTATCTTTTTACCCATGTATACTTTCACAGCAGGCGCGGTTTGTATTTCAAATTTCAAAGTAATATTATTTAGTATTATTATCAAGTGACTTGTGTCTACAATTCTTTGAATGATGTATTTTAGGCGATCAAAGTTTTAATAGGTATGGATCTCGCGGGTTGCGCTTTGGGATGGCGGTACTTCGACCATGCCGCGCATTTGGGTGGTGCTTTGTGGGGAATGTAAGGACCAAAACAAAAACAAGTATTGTCAGAAGTACTTTTTATATCTGAAACGTTAATCGTACTTTTCCTAATCAATCTAGATTCTGGCAAATGTGGGGTAACGTCAACATCTGGCAAAAACGCGAGCCTATTTTGACGTTTTGGCACGAAATACGTAATCCACCACGATCTCCTTAACAATGATTTCTTTTATAGAATGTCCTTCAATACTGGTAATCAGCTTACTTAAAACCATGTACATTTTGTAAAACATTATTTATGCAAGTGATGAAAGAATATGAACAAGAATTAATATTGTTGTTGTCAGAAAGAGGATATATTAACAATATATTTTTATTGTTGAACCTTTAATTGTTTGATACCATGTTTAAATGTAATTGATCACAGAGAAAAGTGTTATAGAAATTCTGCATTCTGTGGGGGAGAGTATAAGTAATAATTATAAAAATATGTCTGTTAGCTTTCTCAGACTGACACAGGAGAAGCAGGATTAAGAATGATTATCTAGTTATTTTAACTTTCCAAGTGCTTGACATGGTGCTTAATGTGATCTTCGATAAAGGTTGCTATAAAGAAGTAGCTATGATCATAACCTTCTTGTAATCGCAGAATTAGACGTATCTCAGTTTCCTTAGCTGCTGCCAATAAATTCTCAGGTAGCAGCTGCGACTGTTTCAAAAAGATGTCTTCTGTTCCCTGTTAAAGATAAGTGATATCTGACTTAATGAAATCTCACTAATAGTAAATTATACTATTACTAGAACTATAACAAACCTGATCAATTAGAATTTCCAAAGGTGGTCCATTATACTTTTTTATTAGTTCTACAGCATCGTACTCCTTCCAAGCGATATCACCATGTGCTCCACCCAGATAACTAGAGAAAGCCTTTTTTCCCCAGGGACACTCGCTAGGATTGCTAATTGGAGCAAATGCAGACACTGTTCGGTACTGTCCAGGATTTTTCAATGCTGCAATAAGAGCTCCGTGTCCTCCCATGCTTCAACATTAAATACAATCTTACCCAAAAACCTCTGCATTGTATACTATCTATTGCTAAATCACTATAACTCTAAGACTAATAATATGGAAGATATTTATTAGGCTTTTTTTTTAACGTGAAATTGTAATAATAATTATTGTACCTGTGTCCCATAATAGATTGTCTCTCAGGGATGGTAGGAAACTTCATGTTAATCAATGCAGGTAACTCTTTTGTAACATAAGAATACATTCTGTAATTTTTTTTCCATGGATCCATCGTGGCATCAACATAGAAACCAGCACCAGTTCCAAAATCCCAGCTGTCTTCTTCTCCAGGTATATTAAGTCCTCGGGGACTAGTATCGGGTACAACAATGATGACACCTTGTTCAGAAGCATACTTTTGTGCACCAGACTTTTGTATGAAATTAGCTTCTGTACAACTTAATCCAGAAAGCCAATAAATAACAGGCAACGAATCTTCCTCCGTCTGCGGTGGTAGAAAAACTCCAAAATTCATTTTACATTTTAGCTCTGAGCTGATGAAGTAAATGTTGGAATATTATATTAGTATTGACATTGGAATATTATATTTTGAATTGTGAAGAAGGAACAAGGAAGTACCTGTTGTGGGTGTAAATCTTTTGCCATCCTCCAAAGATTTTATTGCTAGAAATTTCAATTATCTCTGACATCTGTAACGACATAATATTTGTCTTAAAGGAATGATTGTATAACGTCTCATTACAAATCGATTTACCCTTGCTATAAGAGAAAGGGTCCTGGCTCCGAGATAAATATAGAAATGCCATTGACCTCGAACAAATTTGATAACGCAATACGTAATAGTTATATTCTCTTCGACACACGTGATGCGCAACCTCTGTAATACGCACTTATGTGTATACATTCCAAAATTCGCCGATAGTATTGCAAGTATAATTTTGTCTCGCTAAATTGCACGCGAGTAAATAGAAACACGACGAAACTCATAGTATTGCTGGCGAATTTCGGAACGTGCAAAATATGTAGATCTCTAAATAGTGGGTATATAAGTAATGGCGAGAGAGTGCCACTCGTGCGGTCCTTTCCTTCGTTTCGTTATGGCTGGTTATGGCTACGTCCTCAAAGGAGATGTGCCAGTACTCGTGCGTCTCGTGCAACTTACCTTGCAGAAATTGTAATTAGCTTGTAACAAACTGGCAGGGCGTGAAGATTTTCTAATTATAAGTGGCTGAACAGCAAAGACAGCGGTCACTCGGGGAAATGTTTCTAACCCTCGTAACTTGGAACGTAACATGGAATGAGTATGATCGGGTCTCGATCTGCGCCGATCAGTAGTGTCCCCACCATCCTCACTGTGTGATTCTGTTTATCGCTGTGAATGAATAAATCAAGGAACTTTTACAGCCAACGTGTTGCACCAAGGCATTATAAACACAAGGGATATTTGATAAGAATTTGATACGGTAATATTACTTCTTTCTCGTACGTAGTTTCGTACAGAGCAGCTATAGCACCACACTTTACCAAAGTGATTTCCGAAGCACGAGTTAACTTTATTCGAGATCATTAATTACAAAATACTTAATACTAGAGAACTCGCTCGTCTACTTTTCTCTAGTACCGTGTTTGGTGCTCATGCCACTGGAATTACAGCCTTTTGATTTTTCATCACGTTTCTTAGGACGTTCATTCAGTTTTGAAAATGATCTTGTCGTGCTGATGATGTCTGAAAGTATCAATGTTTAATTTTATTTTTCGATATTACGGTTCAGTGGCTGCGATCATACCATCAAATGAAGCCACTACATTGACAATGGCGCCGACACTTTCCCTGAAGGTTCTAAGATCAGCGCGACTTCCGCTTTTAAAAAATCGTTTACTCGAAAAAGAACTTGCGCTACTACCGCAGCGACTTACAGTTGGGGAAGGTTTTAAATAATTAACGCAAGGTAAAATCATATTCTTTTCGGCAAGGAGGTTCTTCACGTATGGTTCAGATTCTGCATGCCGGATGATAAATTCCATAATTCTCTGAAGAGCCAATCCGTTTTGTTCCTGAAGCTCTCGGACGGCTATATCTTGCTGAAATAAAAAGAAAAGACAATTGCTAACAAAGTGAGCGACAAAATATTGTGGTGTCAGAATTCGTTTACCTCCTGTAACAAAAGCGTATGATCATCGGTACAAGTACACATATTTTGAATATCTTTAAAGACTTTATGAAGACTTTTATCGGCACGAAATTCCTTCTCTTTCTGTTCGCTGATCTGTTTTTCCAAATTATCCAGATGTCTTTGTTTCTCGAGTTTCTCCTTCTCGGTTCTCTCCAAGTCATCCAATAACTGAGAGTAATTATTTTCCATGGCCTATGTGAATGAAAACACATAGAAAAGTACAATTGCACTATGTTATTACCCTAGTAACAATCATCCAAACCAGGAATGACCGTCACACAGGTATGCTGAAAATCTTGCAAGAGACGGTGAATCTTTGGCAAGATTTTCGGCAGACGTCTGATTGTTACTAGGGTATGAAGGCCCTCAGGGGCGGGGATCATGTAAAACTATGAAATGAACAACTTTTAAATCGATTGCCGCTTCTTCCAGAACCGCCTGTTTCTGTCTCATCTTCTGTAAAACGTTGAACATCTCTTCGTCCAATTTCTTCTGCTCGGTTCGTTCGACTCCACTCTCGTCTACCGTGCCCAGGCTGAGCTTGTACTTCTCATTGCAGACGTTCACTATTCTCAGCGTGTTCTCCATACTCTGTATCTCCTGCTCCGTCCTCATAATTCTCTCGTCCAACCGGTCTCCCTGCTCCTGAAGAAGGTACTTCTCCTGAGCACTTTGGACCTTAAAGTAGGTGGCCGTCAAGGGTGAGCCATCGGAGGTGCTTCCGAAAGTGCTGATGTAATTGTCATATCGTGTTTGTAACTGCTGAATTCGTATCATCCTCTCTGCGACGGCGCCTCGCAATTCCGAACATTCGCTGGAGGCCAGCCTCTTTTGGATGTTCAGCGATTCCGTCTGCACCTTTATCTGGGTTTTTCTCTCTTGCATCGCCTGATCATCGTCGATTGCATGTAAATTGACATGGACTGTTTACACACTGTATAGATTGGAGGAGCAACGTCCCACTAATTAGCATTACTTACCGCCTCTATTTGGACCTTGTATTTTTCTAGATTGTAAACTTTCCTGCCTATCATCGACGCGACTTGCTCGGCCTGCGAGACCCGCAGTCGCAGGATGTTCTCCGCGACTTGCTTCTCCTCGTTGAGGCTCTGCATATTTTTTAGCTGCTTCTCGCCGCCGTCCATTAACAGTGTCAAGTCTTGCTTTTTATTTCGCAAACGCTGCAGCTCCACGTCATCGTTTGCCAGGCTGTTGGATATTTTTCTCATATCGTGCTGAAAGAATTGTGTGCGGATAACGGAAATTTCAAGAAGCAATTGCTACATCGAGACGTTGCGGGCAACCGATGGTGACTTGCGGCTCTTACTTCTAGATTTATTATTTGGCTTTGCAATAATTTCGAGACGTCCGTTTTCTCCCGTAGAATTTTCTCAAGCTCTTCTACGGTTTTCTGTTTCTTCTCGACCTCTTCCTTGTCGCGCTCCTCCCCCGCCAAGTGCTCCAGTCTCATCTCGCACTTTTGTATCTCGAAATCCAAGTTGTACACGGTCTCCTGCTTAGACTCGAGCTCTTGCTCCTCTCTCGTCCGAAACGCCTGCAGGACATGGATTTTCTTACGTTCGCTTTGTATTTGCAAATCTAGAATCTTCTTCTGGCCCTCGAGGTCCACCAAGCGCTGCGAGGAGCGCAGAGCCAATCCTTGAAGTCTGTTCGCTTCTCGATTAATCAGAGTCCTATGCTCTTCCTCGTTCTGACAGAGAAAGAAAATCATTACTGTGACCACTAATAGCACCCTTAGCCAGCTTATTCAACGATTGATCACGCCATTCAGGTACCTCAATCATATCCTCCAATTGCTTCGTTCTGTCCGCAAGATTGAATCGCTGACCCTCAATATCCTGTAGCGCAGCTTTTAAATCCAGAACTTGTTTAGTCCACTCTTCCAATTTCTTGCGTTTCTTCGAAATCTGACGTTTCTTTTGTTTCGCGTTAGCTTGATTATGTTGAACCCGTCTGGCGAATTCATTGAGGACTTTCTTTTGGGTGTCAAGCTGAAAGGAATCGAGTCAGAGGAAAGATTAATGTCTAATTGTGATAAGAGAGACTCCCCGACAGTCGCGCCTTACCTCGAGCGCGCAAGCGCCGATTCCCTCGACGAGTCCATGATGATCCACCCTAAGGGAGACTAATTTATCTTCGAGTCGCTTAATCGTTCTTTCAAGTTGCTTATTGTTCGATATCTGGCTCTCAAAGAACTCCTCTGCTTCTCCCAACAGTTGAACCTTTTCTCGGGCAATTTCCCGGAGGTTTTCCATTTCCTAATAACGTTACACTTCCGTTAACCACCAGGAGGCCGACAGAACTCCTCCCGACTGTCCAAGAGGAAACGTACCCTCAGCAGTTGTTCCAGAGCGGCATCACGTTGTCGCAGCATCAGTACACTCTGCGTCCATTGTCGTATCAATTGCCGACGTTCCTTGAGGGCTTTCACGTATAGCTTGGCAGTCCCATCTATAACAATTTCCATTTCGTATGCTTCGTTCACGGCCGAGACTATAGCGGTACGATAACGATCCAACTGGCCTTTAAGCCTCTGCCTTCTCAGTTCGAGCTCCTATTATATCACAATGCATTTAATATTAAATGGACCATGATGCGTGGTTCCTATGCTGCGAGGATTAAGTTTTATTAACACCTGCCTTAAATTTTTTCTTATCGAGCTTCATATAATTCTCGATAAGCCGACTGTCTTCTTCTTCCCTGGCTAAGGCTTCTTCCCATTCTAGCAAACGTTCCTTGTCCAGCCGTGCAACCTTCTTCGAAGCCGCCAGTTTCGTCGTCAGCTTCCTAATTTGAGCCTCCTTCCACGCGATCCTCTGAGCGATGTCCTTCCTCTCCCTCTGAAACTCTCGAGTCTCCTGAGTGACATTCGAATTGATGCTTTCGGCTGTTCTAAAGAGATGCTCTTCGGCGTCGAGTTGGAGAGAATGCGCCTGAATCAATTTCTTGTTATGTTCCTGCTCTGCCAGAACGTTCTCCGTGTGCTTCGCTATGGCCTCGACTCTATTCCGCAGCCGCTCCAGCTTTACGCTCAGGGAAGCCTTGTACGTGCTCTTTCGCTCGATCTAAAATGCGAAATACGACAACTCAAAGTATCAGTATCGCAGTAGCTTCTTCGAAAGAGTATTTCGAAAATCTCACTTCTTCTTCCAGCTGCTTATTTGTCTCGTTGGCAATTGGAATGCGAAATCCATCCGCCCAGCCTAATTCGTTAAGAATTTCTTCGACGGCTAACATCTTGCTCTTAATCGTTTATCGGAACAGATTATTACACTACTATCAATGATTGCGACTCTTGGAGGTTCTGAATCTGAAAGAACACTGGTAATGCTGATTCTATCGTAAGTTTTATAGAATCGATAAGCACTGAGCATAAGCGTACGCAAGAGGCTATGCGCGTCCTGGCAACGGTGGCCCCGTTGCTATGTAAACAAACAAGGGTGGCAGCACAATTTTATGCAAACTTTCGGTCGCTCGGTATGCTTCGAGCAATTAAAAATTGTCCATGTCTTTAAAAGAGTTGGCAAGGGAATCTCGCGAATGATCATTTTTTAATTAAAATGGCCTCTCGATCGAGCCAAATAAAGGTAGGCGCCTGCGCGGGCAACTATCGCCTGACGTACGGACGCAGCAGCGAACGAGGACGAATGAAATCGCGCTTCGAAAACTGGATCCTCCAGACGCGTTACCAGCAATCGTGTAACGGATTACGACTAGGAGTCATAAGAAGTACAGGATCCAGCCACAAGATGGTGGTCAGCGTTTCTTGGGTTGCGGCTTTCTGTCGAAAGTACCATGGCTCGGCGCACCGTAAGACTGACTATCGGTATCCCATAAGAATCGCAGAGTCTTGTGAGCCAATTACAAGAGAGTCCACGGAAGATGATGATCCTCCTGACTCTGCGGTTTCAGAATGCTGTGAAGTGAAACCAGAGTCCATGGTAGGTGACGAGTATCACGGGATTCCTCCAGCATCATCAATTTATCAAGTGATTCATCATCATCCCTCTCCATACTTCCTGCATATCGACCAGACAACGTCTGGCTGGTAATAATCTCTGATCCTGTGTCCCAACCCCCTCTTGGTAAACCATTGGACATGGTGGGTGAGGGGAAAAGTAATAAATAAAAAAAGGACAAAGTATAGAGTCCAGGAAGGAGCTCGAGGTAGGCAGCAACGACAACACAGCAACAGCAACAATAGTCTCTCTCACCCTCGACAGAGTAAAGTCCCCGTGAGAGTAGTCGGCGAAGTAGTCCAAGAATAGTTGGCCATTCCAATAAGGGACTCTCACCGAGCGCCCTTGATGTCTCTCGGGATTCACCTTCCTTTTTCAAATAGAGGCTCGACGTAACGGGACGTTTCTCGCGACAACGTCGTAGGTGATTTGTCGGGGATTCACGCGGATTCACGGGGGATCGTAAAGCCAATGCACTTTAAGGAGCCCACGTTGTTCTCTTTCCTTCCTCTTTCCGTTTTACTATTTCTATTACTTTCTTAATCCTGACTCTTCTCGCTGCTCTGTCAGAGAATCAACGGACATCGCCGAGAAGCTAAGCTTCGTGGCGGGAGGAAAGCATCAGGGCGCGCTTTGATTTCGTTAGGGTCGCGCGAATGAATTTTCTTCGTGTTCCTCGGGTGACAGGTGGTATCGAAATGTTGTTAAAGGTCGTACGCCTGGGGGAAAGAGGCAAAAGGTAGTAGTGCCTGCAGAGCAAAAGAATTGCCATGACAAAATTAGGACATGCGGAGGAATTAGAGAAATTGTAGGAGAAGAAGGGAACGGAGATAGACCGCGTATCACGAAATCTATAGAGGTGAAGGAGAGGGAGGGGGAGAGAGAGAGAGAGAGAGAGAGAGAGAGAGAGAGAGAGAGAGAGAGAGAGAGAGAGAGAGAGAGA
>JARQTI010000283.1:62558-88358 GCA_030142655.1 Trachelus tabidus | reverse complement strand
GAGAGAGGGGGAGAGAGAGAGAGAGAGAGAGAGAGAGAGAGAGAGAGAGAGAGAGAGAGAGAGAGAGAGAGAGAGAGGGGTATATCGAAAGAGAATCAAAGAAACATTCTCTTGAAAATGTCTGACGCGAATGTACGGGTATATATGTATACGTTGTATACGGCGTAGGCGACCCTTGGCCGAAAATCGAGGAATCGATTGGGCAGCGTATGCGAGACGACCGACGACGTCCCTCCGTGAGTGAGCGTGACTCACGGACGTGACTACTCGGCACGAAATTATCCTGCCCGTTGTCGACGCTCTCTCGTCGGTCCTCTCGTCACGTGCGGACACTGGAGTGCGCGGATGGGGTCGTTGAACGGGCCAGGGGTACCAACTGCCAGCTACCAACGACGACATACGACGTCAAAGACGACGACGACGACGACGGCGACTACCAACCCACTTACCGTGACTACCGGTGTACCTAGACGCGTCCTTTGTCGCGCACTCGGGATGCTTCCTACGAGGCACGAAGCACGAGACACAAGAGTTTCTTTCACGCGATACGAGAGTCGGAATGAGAGAGCCAGAGTCGGTGAGAATAGGGTGCCCGGGCAGTGTGCTCTACGTAACGCTATGTACATATATATATATATATATATATATACACCTGGCCGACGCTGACTTACATTTTAATTGGATCAAACGACTGGGCATCAAGTTGAAAATTCAAGGAACACGGACGTCTGTCGATTATTCTCATATAGCGATCTAAATGCGAGACACCCGGAGGCTCTCGAATCTCAGAGGATATTTCTTGCGGCGAGGAGGCCGACGGCGATGTCGTCGCCGACACCTGGCGTCTCTCACAGCCCCCGTGATTCCCGGTTCTCGGTCCTCGAATCGAGTGACTTGACATTCCAACGGCACAGCCACCCTTTCTCTCCTTTGTAACCTCTTTACGATAGTCCCGCGGGCAAGCTACTGTCCGTACCCGCTGGCAGAGCTTCCCTTCTGCTGGCTGACAATATCTGTTCACTCGGCCCCAACATCCTCGATCAACAACTGACCGTTTCTCGAGTGGCAAGCAGCCCGGACGTGCGGGACAATACTTTTCTCGCGCGACACGCGCACCGATGAAAAACTTTTGCCAAGAGTTCTCGGGGTTGCTGGACAATAGTTACCAGGGTCGGGGGCGTTGACCCCCCGAGTGCCACTCCCACACCGCGTTACGTCAGATACCTACTCCACTCCGTGTGCCACTCCGCTACTCTGCTCTTCTTCCATTCCTCTACCTCTACTCGCGCGGCGTTGAACGGGGTTGCGACGAGACGCCGAATCCTTTTGCGCGATGCTCGAAGGCGGCAATTGCGTCGTCGGATGCGCGCGATCTCCTACTCTCGAATTTTCGAATTGTCCAATTGTCTAATTGTCTAACTGTAGCAACGGCATATTTGAAGAGAGAAGGGCGAGAGAATAAAGAAGTAGCACAGGAAGGGTGCTTGTCAATCGACTCGACTAATCACGGATTAGGCTTGTTGGTTGCTGCTGATGCTGCTGTGCAGGTAATTTCCTCCTCGGATAGGGAAAGAGAATGAAGGGAATGTAGGAAGGTATAGAGGCGAAGAGCGAGATAATGGTGCAAAGCCACGAATCAAGGTAGAACCCGTAACTATTCCCGCATATTAGGCCAGTGGGGAGTTTCGGGCCAGACTCCATCGCGCGCGGCAACCTGTTGCAACCCTGATAGGTTCTTAGCCAGCGGGTGGCGGCCAGTTTCTTAGTAAAGCTGATTTTCTCTCTCTCTCTCTCTCTCTCTCTCTTTCTCGTGCGCGCGCAAACACGAGACCCATATGTACATACATATAGTCTAATCAATCCCACTGACTTTTGCATCGAATCGAAATGGAAAACTGCTTCGTAACAGAAAGAAAGATAGATACGAAGGTTAGCATGGGGTGACTCAAAGGATCAGATAAGCAGACAGGCAGCAAAAAGGTTAGAAAGCGTAATAATAGAGAGGGTTGGAGAGAGCCGAAGGGAGAAACAGGATGGAAGTCAGAGAGTCGAAGAGGGTTACGAACAAAGGATGCATTCACGCATCGGATGACCGAGAGCGGGAGGCAGGGGTGGAAGTCACCCTGGCGGAACGAGGAGAGGGTTCCATCCAGCCGGTTCGAATAACTCTCGGGGCTGTCTCGAATTTTTCCACTGCCGGTCACGGTCACGGTCACTGGCTCTCGAGGGGTTTCGTCCTCCCGATTCAGCCGGCTACTTCTCCTGCACCAATAATAGAAATCGATCTAATCAAGGATGATCCCTTCCTGCTGCTGCGTGTTATCGCGTGTTGCACCATCGCGAAGATGCTGTCCTGCCTGCCCGTGGTAAATAAACGAAGAAGGGAAATGAAGACAAGACGATTGTGAACAGGTAGTCGAGGACTTACTGACGCTTTACATACGCTTATGCGAGCTGGAGCGTGTCGCTAAGGCAGAAGGGAACGAGGAGGAAACGGGGCCAGAGCATGCGGGTCGGGGTCGGGTCGTGCATATCGATTACTGAATTGCATGAATTTTTCATACATTTCAACAATTTCCAATTCCTGCACAGTACGGGAGTCGTTTGAAAGCCGAAAACTTACACCTGGTTTCTCATTCTTCAGGATCCTCTTGTCTGTGCTGCTTCTCCCTCTTCTTCTCTCGCTCTCTCCTGTACTCTGCGTGCAATCCGTGTCCTCCTCTTTCTCTGGATGAAATGGGTGCCATCTTACACAGCTGGTCAGTGAGTTCCTCGAGTGTTGTGCAGTGGTAGGAACGAGAAATGAGAAAAGTCGGATACGACGAGAGGCACGGAAAAGTCTGAAAGAGCGATAGGGGCGAGCGGTAAGAGGGGTTGGGGGGGGGTGGAGGAAGAGAAGAGAAAGGGATATAGATGCGATAGAGAGCACGCGCGTGCGCGCGCGTGAGAGAGAGAGAGAGAGAGAGAGAGAGAGAGAGAGAGAGAGAGAGAGAGAAGGGGGGAGCAATTGGTAATCGAGGAATCCGGGAACTCAGAACCGTTCGGTTGGCTGCCGCAGACACAAGGTCGTTGTCCTTGGGAGATCAACGACCCTTCGTAGAGGGATGGCGGCAGGCGGGGGGTAGGCGGGTGTAGGCAAGCAGAGGGCCCAGCGTCAGCCACCATCCTAGAATCAGGGGCTGTGGGATCTTGAGGGTTTGGCTGCTTAGAGTTAGGGTTTGGGTTAGGGCCGGATAACGATTAAGATAGGGATTGGAATAGGGGTGCACAAGGGAACCCGTCGTCACGCATGATCAGCGCCCCGCATCGAGGGTAGTCAGCTTTTATTTTTAGTCCACGTTGGGAACCACCTGTTGGGACTGCGTGAAAGTCGCTCCGAGCCGGGCTCTGACTTTATTTTCGGACCTCAGTTAATTTCGAGTATCCTGGAGGCTTCCTGCGTCGCCATCTCGACCACCTCGGTCACAACAGCCATTTAACGGCATGACCAACACCGTGAGGATTCTCTATCTTCCGTTCGACCGTTCCTCCTTTGGTGCAACCGGCGTCGACCAGGAAAACCAGCGACAACGGGCAACAGCGAGAGCCCGCGCCTCCCTTGCATACGTCACAGTCCAGAGAGCAACGTCCCGAGTCACCCTCTTAATTTATTCAGCACGTTAATATAACCTCGCGCTATCTTACTTACTTCGGCCCTTCTCTCCTCCTCGACTTATCTTCAAAGTGATCGGTCACTCCCTGGAGTGGACTTTCCTACGGGAAACCGTCTAAAGATTTCACTCCCTCCTCGTCCTGCAGGTTGAGGACCGGACGTGACTCCAAAGGGAAGAGGACGCGTGTTTAACCAACCGGACCTCGTCACTTCCTTGCGGCTGGCCTCTCTAATCGCGCTCGCTCCCCGCGGAGAGAAGGGTGCCGCTTGCTGCCGGAGCTAGAGAAACTCAAGAAACTCTCTGGAATATCCTTTTGCGGTTGGGGGCAAGATAAGAACCGTTGCCGTCGCTGCCGTCGCTGCCGCCGCCGCTACGCGTACACTTATGCGCGCTGCGTTCGTCAAATTTTCTTCCTACGTGGCGTCGTGTTTCACGCCGTAGGGACGCCGAGGCAAATAGAATATATCGTTTACGCCTCTAGGGTGTGTATCCAAGAGACAGATAAGATAGTCGCGGCCTAACGTCGTGTGGAGGGACTGAGGAGGCCTTCTTCTACGCGACCCCAAATTCTCTCTACGCACTTTCTAATGTCTAAGCGAGACATTTCTTTTGCCTTCTCGACTTTCTGACAATTCGCTAACAGTGGGCAAGGTCGACCGGAAGAACGAAACTCTGAAAGTGGTCGATCACGGTTGACGGACTCGTAAATAATTCAACTGGTTATGGGCTTCATTGCGGTTATGAAACTTTAAGTTTTGTAAGATTTTTCAGATAAAACCCGCGTCAACGATTCCCGTCACTCGAATGTTTCTATGAAAGTCATATTCGTCGGACAGTCGGATGATGCTCTTTTTTTTACAGCAAGACAAGTGACGTTTACCCCAACCCCTTACTGAGTATGCAAACGGTTAGGAAAATAAAACCGTGACCGTCGATATATATATCTGCATCCAATTAGAAGATATAATTCTTCTAGCAATTCTTAAAAAATATATAGTCAGTTCTAAGCTGGAGAGCGAGTGTGTGTGTGTGTGTGTGTGCGCGCGTGAGTGCGTGCGTGCGCACATTAAATGCGACAGTGGCAGTGTCAACGTTAGAAATGAGAGGCAGCACTGCCTAGAGGAGGCAATACTGGCAAGTGGGTTTCGAATGAAAGGATTATTGTACCGTGCATAACCGAACGAGTCTCGTAAGGTAAGGGCTTGGCAGTGTGCCTTCGCCCGGCTCTCTCTCTCTCTCTCTCTCTCTCTCTCTCTCTCTCTCTCTTGCTCTCTCTCCCGTACGACCAGCCGTTTCTCAACCCTTTCGAGTTACGTCACGTTAAAAAAGCTATTTGGGGTCAACACCCCGATGCAGCGACACGTGTAGTCCTCTCCTCGATGTTCCCTTCTCTCCGATCCGCTTTGCTTGGTCTCGCTTCCCCTTTCCTCTCCCCTCTCTCCTGCCTCTCTCGCTCTCTCTCTCTCTCTCTCTCTCTCTCTCTCTCTCTCTCTCTCTCTCTCTCTCTCTCTCTCTCTCTCTCTCTCTTTCTTTCTCCCTTCCCCCCTCCCCACCCCTCTCGCCCACTTATTTCACTGCCTTCGTCACAAAGACCAAGAGAGCTGCGTTGTCGATATCAGGATCCGTCCCTTCCTAAAGTCAACGTTGAACTTCTAGGTTTCCTATGCCTCTGATGTAAGGCCCTACACGGTGGTACACACTGTCCTTCATTGGACGTGAGCTAACGCGACGACGCCTTGAGACGCCTCGAATCTCTTCACGCTCTATCAGCCGAAACTGGCCTCCCGGCATGGAGAAGGAGTGACGCGCGATATGCCAAGTAGAAGTAGCAGGACAAGGAGAAGGAGAAAATCCCCGTGCCTGTAACTGTAAGCTAGATCCACAAGCAACGGCTTCGTCGAGCGCTAGGAGGATAGCAGCGAGCTAGAAGCTGGGCCAGGGTCGTATCGACGGGGCCTGACCCCCTGTGCAAGGACGTGCGACACGACTAGCAGCAGCGCAATGCTGCTGCTATACCGTGCTGGCCACTACTGTGTACTAATACACGATCGTTTCTGCGAGTATGTTGCTTTTCCTGACTGATTGTGAGTATAAGACTCGCGGGAGGAGATACTGCGTAGTCATTCTGAGTTGCGCGTAAACACGCGACGCGGATGATCGCTTCTCTGGAGAGTAAGATGGTGCGTAGGCGCGCTAGAATCCAAAGTGGTAAGTAAGACGGAGATGTAGAGAGAGTGAGAGAGAGTAAGAGAGAGAGAGAGAGAGAGAGAGAGAGAGAGAGAGAGAGAGAGAGAGAGAGAGAGAGAGAAGAGAATGGCTAGGGGACTAGAGCAGGCGTGTAGCTCCATGTGTATTATAGCACACCAACCGAAATCGTATAGTTGCACAGAGCGGGGCAGCCAAGCCGCACCGAGCTCCCAAAGGAAGGCGGCAACTTCTTCAATCGACCAGGATCACCCGTCTCGTGTCGCTGTTTATTTCCGTACCGCGTTCGAGCTCGGGGCGTCTTACACCCTTGGTTAGCGTACAGCACTGCACCGTCGGCAGTTACGCACGCTCGAACGTAATTTTCTCAGTCAGGTCGTCTTAGCACGCAGAAGCTACAAGTTACAAGTTACGAGCTAAGAGACAAAGGATAGAATAAGGTTCAAATCAGAAGCCTAGTAGCAATAGCGTTCTTGCTAGAGCGAAGTCAAGGACGCTCGATCCGCCGGAGGAGTCGAATCATCGCGACGCCGACGATGTCGACGAAGTCGGTGTTGGTGGAGGCAATGATGGAAGCGGCCGAGGCTCCCCTTTCGGCCCCTTCAGCCCGTTCAGCCCGTTCAGCCCCTTTGGCTTGACTCTGAGCTACCTTCGCCTTTCGCGCCCCGCTCGCCACCGTCATCATGCCTCGCATTCATGTCGCCGCTCTCCACCGCATCTCTCGTGTTCCTCCCCGAGCGCCGCTCCGCTCGCACCGCCTTGACTTCTTCTGATGGCTGCTTCTACCAATCGCTTTTTTTGTCCATCTCGCAGCCTCCAGCCTTTTTATCAGTCGACCGAAAAGGTCCGTGGGATCCTTATGGTGCCCTCCAGTCTTCTGCCACCCTTCGTGCTACCCGGTTCGTCCTTCCACCCTGAGTATGTGTTTGTTGAAGAGAGGGTTTCACGTGTAGAAGGCAGAGAGTGTGTGTGTGTGTGTGTGAGAGAGAGAGAGAGAGAGGGAGGGGAGCGTGAGCGAGCGAGTTAAAACATATATACAGATATATTGCATATTAGCTATCAGTGTATGCTGATAGGGCAGAAGTGCGCAGCCGCGCGCGTTTGCGCGATTGAGCACTTAATATGAGCCCATTGTTGTTTGCGCCGCGAATTTCCTCTCATCCCTGTGTGCTTCCTTGTAGATTTTTCTACGTCTCTCCCCACCAGCGTCGCACCCTCTCGCGACCCATTCTCATCCCCCTCGGCGACGGATAACTCTCCTTCTTTCCCACGTCACCCTACCAATCCTCCCACCACCCTATCCTAGACTCCAGCCCACTCGAAACTACTTTATGGACTTCCTCTTTGACTTTTTCATGGT
Organism: Trachelus tabidus; assembly: GCA_030142655.1. Lineage (NCBI taxonomy): Eukaryota > Metazoa > Arthropoda > Insecta > Hymenoptera > Cephidae > Trachelus > Trachelus tabidus. The sequence continues at coordinate 81,140 of JARQTI010000283.1, read as the reverse complement.
TGCACCGTGAGTTCCTGTGGCTGTTATACACTGTTGGTTGCTTCTTCGCGTTATCGAGGAAGAAAAAGTGCGTCAGTCATATTTGACGGTGATGACGCGGTCATCCCGTCGCCTTCCTTTTTCTTCTTATTATTAATGTAGTAGTAGTTGTTGTTGTTATTATTGTTTGTACTATTATTCTCACTCGAAACGCGAGAAGGTCGCAGGAGAGAAGGGCCGTTCGCTTTCAGCTGTTGATTATTGCTGTGTGCTGTGACTCGTAATGATATCGTCGATGATACTGCAACTCGGTGGTCGGCGATACTGGCTGATACTAGTGCTGCCGACTCGATAGGAAACTTTACCACCGTGAATCAGTGTCATTCGAAATAGATCCGAAGAATCTCGCAAGATCGTTCTTTCGCTTTTCCGGAAGGAAACGGCACAATTAACTGTATCTTGGACAATACCGCGAATCTGCTCTGGTTAAGGTGATAGTGTTGGTGTCATCGGTGGTGGTACGTTACTCTACCTGCTGCTGCTACCGTTGATGGTGGTGATGGTGGTGGCTGCAGTGCCGCCTCTCCAAGAAGTACGTTTACCAGGAGGTCGTAGAAGAGATCGCGGAGAAGTAAGAAGCGTAGGCCGTGGTGGAGGTTGTGGAGGTGGCGGAGTGACTGTGACGCAGCAGCAGGAGTAAAACCTACTGTAGGAGAAGCGGACCAACGTCCTCGGTGGGCACAGGGATTGCAGTGACCATTTCATCGACATCGACAAGAAAGAGGATTTACAATTGCGTTCCGGGTGCTCCTGGTACACCAGCTGAATGTCGCCGTGAGGGTCGTAAACTCCAAGGCAAAGGTGCGAATTTTATTCTACGAGTATGAGAACAAAGAGGGAAGGATACGTTTTTCGAGAGCGATGAGGCTCGATATATGGGATAGGGTGTAGAAGAGTGGCCACGAATGAATGAGAGAGAGAGAGATAGATAGATAGATAGAGTGAGAGAGAGAGAGGGGGGAGAGGGGGGGGAGTGAGAGAGAGAGGGGGGGACAGTGAGAGAGAGTGAGTGAGAGAGCGGCAGGATTTTCCTACGAATCGTACAAAATAAAGCGGCTAGGAAGAGAGACTGAGAAGAACCAGAAAATAGAGTACGGAAGAAGGAGGGCGCTTTGATCCTTCCTAGAGGAGCGAGAAAGAGGCAGATAGTGGCGTAGCTCCCTCTAGGTGGCGATATCGAAAGAGTTAGCGCGCAGCGACGCATAGAGGGCAGGGACATCAGGGAGGCTCTGGTAGCTAGATTGTGGTGGTGGTGTCGACTGCAGCCAGCACAGCTCTTGTGGAGGAGGAAACGGTGGTGCTGTTGCTGGTGGATATGCGGTGCGGTGCGGTACGCTGGAACATTCGGTCCTTCGGTCTCTTGGTCCGGTGGCCAAGTAGCGAGAGAGGGTAAGAGTGGGAGGAGTACGAGTCTAGAGGGCGGAGAGTGAGAGAGAGTGAGTCCGTGGTGAGCGGGGCGGAGAGAGGTGAGCGGCGAGAAGTATGGAGAAGTGGGGTAGAGAGCGGTAGGATCGCGGGAGGTTGCGAACGCGGTGGTTCGGTTGAACGAGGGCGCGCAAACGGGCGGGTGTCACGAGTGTGGTGAAGCGGTGAAGGGGCCGTGAACGGAAGAGATCGGGCGTACGTGAGGCGGGCGTAGGCGAGGTTCCGTGGCGACCGTGCGGTGGCGCACCAGGAATTCCCGGCTCCCGGGCCCCGAGTCTGCCCCGAGTGTCTGCCTCGACTTGCTGACATGGCGTCCTAGCGCTGTACGGCCAAGTCGCACGTCCCCGTTTGGAGGCTCACCCCGTCGAATCCGACGCACCCCGAAGATGCCAAGGTGAGTGTTCGCGTACGCGATAGTGATACGGGTGAACATGGGCATGAACTATGGTGGGTTATTGCACGGTGTTATCGAGAAAAACCGGGTGGGACCCACGGTCTCGACCTGAAAATACGCCGTCGTCTTCGTCATCGTTGTCGTCGTCGTCGTCGTCGTCGTGGTGGTCGTCGTGGTCGTGGTGCAACATTCTCGTGAACGTGATTGTCATCCTGAACGACGTCCTCGTGATCGTTTTCCCCGCTACCGTATTCCTAGGTGGAGGGTCGTTGCCATCGGCTACCCTCGAGACTGCGAATCGATATTACACCGCGGTGTGGGGGATACAGAGGGTGAGAGCGGCGCGCAAGGTAACAGTGACTGTGTGTCTGTGTGATATCAATTGCATACGTGCGCGTGTCGCGAAAAGAGGGATGTCAAGGCAAGATCCGCGTCAAACCCTCGAGGGACAGTCTTCTTAAAAATTACAGTACGAGAGGGAGAGACTCGAGGAGTGAGAGAGAAAACACCATTCTTCGGGACTGTCGTCATACTCTGAACGTGGACGCACGTCGTCGCGTGTATTTCGTGCGGGCGACGTGGATTTTCGCTCGAGCGCTCCGAGGGTTGCGTAAATATCTCTCGTCGTGCGGAGACGTGTCGCAGCGAGTGGCATGGCGCTGCTCATAGGCGCCGCTACGCCCTAGGCTCCAGGGTGCCTTCCCTCCTACTTTGCACACTGTGCTCCACGCTCCACTCCACTCCACTCCACTCCACTCCACTCCACTCCACTCCACTTCACTCCACTCCATTGCATTCCTCTCCGCTTCGCTCGAATAGGCGCGACTTAAACATTATTCAGCCCACTGTTATTCGGCTTACTTGTCGTACACATCGATCGAGTTCGATTTTACTCTATGTCGTTCTCTCTCACTCTCTTACTCTTTTGCTTCGATCCGCACGCGCGTAGCACGCTCATTATTTGTCTTGGCTACTGGGAATCCTTCTAAGTATCCTCTTGTAATACCTTTAGCAACTCCCTTTTTCATTGCACCAATGCACTCCCTCCTGTCTAGACGACGTTGCAAAGAAGGAGGAAGAGGAGGAGGGGTGGACGAGGTTGACGATGACGAGGAGTAGAGCGATATTTCTTTTCTGTTTACATCGTGCAAGTGTCTCCTCTCGGCACCGTAACAGGTGAATCGAGCGCCGCCACTACGAATACGAGCGAACCTGGATACTATACTGCAAGAGCGCGCACGTGCTTCGGCCCATCGCCAAAATTTCTTCGTTTTCGAGGAGCGCCACGGCGCTCTCTCTTGCGGGACACTATCATCATTTCTTCTTACCACGTGGTACATGTTTCCGTCCCCCTCCCACTCTCTTCCTTTTTTTCTTCTCTCTCGTGTACACTTGTTAACTAACAGGTACGTTGCCGCAATACATAACCTGCCTGAAACGTCGCTTCAACATATCTCGTGATTTCGTCTAATAATACCTAATAGTGTCCCAAGTTCTCTACATGATATCCTCACTACGTATTCATTCCAATAATTTTAATTACGTTCATCCTTTTTTCTGTGAATCTTTGACTAATCGGGGGTAACCTGAGTTTCGAATAGTACAGTAAGACATTTTATTATTTACATTCTGTCCTGCCTGAACGTCACTATCATCTAACATGTACACGCACTACGCACTACGCTTTACACATTACACATGGCAGCCTGGCGCTCTCTGTGACAGAGCGATATTGCGTAATCGTTGATCGGAGAATCCGGAGCCCTGTGAATGGTTGATCGAAGAAAGGATAGTGAGAGGTGGAACGGATATAGCGAGAGAGAGAGAGAGAGAGAGAGAGAGTGAGAGAGGGGGGGGGGAGAGAGGCGTAAGCAGCAAACGACCCGCAAATATTAAATGAGTAGAGGAGGCAACGCCCTGACCCAAAAGAGGGTGGCCGCCGTTTCTCGAGTTAATTCCCAGGCGAGTCTTCTCAAGTGTCTCCTCGTCTTCGTACTCCTTCCTTTCGACCGATTGGCAATCCTCACGCTCTCTCGAATGGCGATCGGCTCGCTTAACTTAACGGTAAGCCCTACTCGACTCCTCGAGCGGCACGAGGGAAGAATACCACTGCAGTGACGTAGCATTCTCATAAACAGTTTCGCGGTGCTGCTTGCCGATTACGACGTCTTCCCGAAGACTTGCCTTCTTAAATAGCATAAAGGGTGCGTCAGCCGTGTAGACGTCGTACCAGCAGACGTTGCTGGCAGGATCAGGATACTGTATCGTGTAATGGTGTAATGGTGCAATAATGTGTAACGGTGCAATGGTGCAAGAGTGTAATAGTGTGTACGTAGTGTCTCTCGCTTTTCTGTTTCTTTCTGTCGTTGAGCCCTCCTGGTTAAGGATATTCTTCTTCCTCCGCGAGGATCCAACCAACCTAGTATCTGTTACGGTTAAGAATCAGTGCGTATATGACAAACTTCTGTTGTTATAAACGCAATCCTTCCCCTATGGTTTCGTTTTTCTCTTCAAATTGTTGAAGTACCACGTGCCAGTAACGCACAACGCATAACGCGTCATGCGTCATGCTTCTACACTCCACAACTTCACCTATATACGGATTATATACGGATGGACGTGTGATGTACCTATACTCGTTGAAACGAGGATTGAATCCAACTCACAATCGGAGAGAGAAACGATCGACTTTACCATTGCTTCGCATTGCATCTTATCAGAGCCGATCCGCGAACTGTATTACCGACTAGACTTCTCAGTATGCCACGTGTTTTCTCCTGTTGTTCAGCGCTTCCTCCCATATTCATTCCGAGTTGAAACAAGATTCGAGGCTGTATACGTTAGTCACGGGTGGGGGGAATGAGGAAAGCGTGCATGCACTGTCAGCGTAGAAGCACGTTTGGTCTCTACTGAACTATAGTCGCGACGTATACCTAGTTGCTGGTTGGGAGGTTTAAGCAGACACGAGGAAGGCCAGAGTCACAAGGGAGAACACGGTGGATATTATTCCCAGCATGTACGCGTATCTAAAAGTCTACCTATATAACTGGATATGCGTATCGTATGTATGTACACGTGGCTGGTGGCTGGTGGCTGGTGGCTGGTGACTGGTGACTGGTATTTGTACACATCAATTGAAGCAGGTTCCGCGGCCCAGTTAGGTTAGGTCCCAGTTAGGACCCAGTTAAGCCCCACTAGCATACTGTATAAAAATTAAATTTCGCTCTCGTTCCATAGGGCACCGATATTCGGAGAAATGGTCGTGAATAGCAACCCCCGATGTTAGTTCGTGGAAACTTACATAACTATATATGGATCATTTCAACCCTTTCTCGTATTGAATTCTCGAAGGCTTCGCGCACCACTAGTCCTGAACAATACTCGGTTACTTTGGGCTGCCGAGTAGCTTTTAAATTTCCGGCAGGTAAAATCCGCGCTAGTAATAATAGATAAAAAAGAAGTTGGGGTGGACGCCAATGGTTGCCGGCGGTGATCAGAGCGCAGCACGAGGGATGGTGAGAGGCGAGAGTAGATAGCGACGATGGTGGTGGGGGGTGTCGGCCAGTTTAAGGGGAGTACGGTGGAAGGGGTTGGTTAGAAGTATCGTCGCGGTGGTGGGGTTCACTCTGTAGCGGAGGACTATGATATTCTCTGAGGTGGGGAGTTGGAACGGGCGAAAGAAAGATGGCGTCTTGAATATATACATGCGCAACCGTGTGCGTCGGGACGGTCGAGGATGCGTACGGGTGGTGGTCACGTACGTACGTAGGCACGTGTGTGTGTGTGCGTGCGTGCGTGCGCGTGTGCGTGTACGTGTTGGTTAGAGAGAGTCGAGAGTGGGAACAGTCGGCGGAAGCGTAGAGCAAGAGAGCAAGGCAACAGGCCAGCGCCAGATAACGTGGAAACTGACAGCCTGTAGAAAAGAACACCTCTAGAAGGGAATATGTCACTGTCCTCTGCTATTCTCTAGTTATCGTACCCGCGTTTGTAATACTAACCGTTCGTACTCTGTGGCTCAATCTTCTTGTTTGCCATTGGATGGATTCTCTATTACCCGGAAATCCCAATGGGATTTTTCAGTATGCAGTTGGATCTGTGAGTCGTTGCCACGAAACACGTGTAAATAGAAATTTGTCGTGCAGTAGCGATTTCGACCTTGGATCAGCGAATGAAACGCGTATTTACCTAAACGGATGTCTCGAAGTACACGTCGCGAGGGGTGGGTGTGCTGCGTAGGGTGGAGAAAACGAGGGAGAGCTAGAGATCTAGAGAGATCAGGAACTATAAACCATTCTCGCCCCAGCCCCCAGCCCCCCCTTCCCCGCTAAAGCTATCTAAATGTGGGACACGCTACTGCGGATTCGTAGCTACAGATGCACACATAAGTACGCCCGTATATAAATATATAAACGAACGTCCACCGACCGTGTGTGGACACAACCACCAAAGCCAGTATCTCAGCCGCGAGAGTCTCCTAGAAGGCAGAAGGCAAAAGGCAGAAGACCGAATGCGCATACTCGTATTCGTGGCTCTGTCCTCTCTACCGACACCTGCACCTACGTTTATTACTACTACTACACCTACTACACCTATCACATCTACATGGACATGGACTATGACTGGGACGCGTCCGTCGTTCCAAGCACATCCTGGCACTCCCCTAGTGGGGAGGTGACGAGATATCTGAGCGCGTACCACTCGCTTTGCAAACCGATGGAACTTTACACCACGTTGTGACCTGTCACGACGAGTCATCTCAATACTCTCTCTTTCTCTCTCGCTCTCTCGCGCGCGCGTCTTTAATATCGATTCTTCGTTGTCTTTCATTTTCAAATCGACAGAGAGGCTCTCTCTTGCCTCTCTCACAACATAACCTCAAACTCAACTGTTTTACAAGTTACTAGCAGAAGATGAATGTCTGGTTGCCTCAGCCTCAGCAACGATCCTTGCATTTCGTGATCCCCGCAGCTTGGAATTCTCTTGCATTATGCTTCTGGTACTTTTAAGTCCTTCTTATACTCGCGGCAGTATATGGTATGCGCCATGCTTTGTCGTTCATTTTGTGTCCCATCGTGACTCTGCCGCTGTGCTGATTACGCAATGCGTGGCCGTGAGAGAACCGAGTTGCCTCCTGAGCAGGAGTGTGCGTAAGAGTGCGTCTACTGCCTACCTCCCAACAGGCAGGCAGGCAGGCAGGCAGGCAGCCGCTGAACAAGATACGGAGAGTGGAGGAAGGGGAGCAAGGTAGAAGAGAGGAGGAGGAGGCGCCCTCAGAGCTTCCGAGAGGCAGCCAGCGAGCCACCTGTGCGATTCGGCTGCGTTCCAGTTCGCGATGGCCCGGACCCGTTACTTCGTTTCTCCATTTCTCCATTCCACCATTCCACCATTCCAGTATTTCCTCATGACACCATGGATGTATCGCATACTGGTACTGGAGTTAGTTCATTCGATAATAATTCCGAGACTGAATCCGTACGTTTCTTCTCCCTTTGATTCACTTCCTTTCTTTCCCTTGCTCTTCTGACTCCGCATCCTAACGGTACACAGGCAACGCTGACTGGACGGCTAGCTGGACTTCAACCTGGCCGCGAAGCGCAGCCACACACACACACACACACACGCGCGCGCGCGCGCGTTCACTGCGTTACAGCACTCGCGCATACAGATTGGCTTTGAGGATGAAACTGTTACGGGAGAAGCCAAACCTACGGACAAGAGTACTTCCGGTGGCTGCGCGGATCACGGAATTCCCGATCCACGAGGCATTTCCTCTCAGGAGTGCACGCGTGTCTAGGGAGTGGGAGAAAGCTTCGAATCGATTTATGCGTGCGTAGAAAAAATTCAGAATACTTAAGCTTTTTGTAGCTATTGGTCGTGTCCTTCGCTGGATAACAAGGCGGCGAGAGGTCGCAAGAGGTCGCGCTCCTCCACAGTGAAAACCTCCTGGCGCTTCTGATTTTTACGTTGCTCTATCGTATTTATTTGTTCCCGGAAGCATCGTCTCGCAGGCGATCGATTCTAACGCGTGGAAAATACTATTGATTCTCTTGGCCAGCTGACCTCTCTGTTATTGTCCGTCCTCTTCCCCTGCCCCCTCTAATTTCCTATTTCAAGTTGTACTCGCAATAGCCTCGCCTGCTCAATTCCCAGCGTTGATCAAGGCTAAATTAGCTCATATTTTTGAGCATATAAGGTGCCTCGCCTCAGCTGACTGGAATAATGACGACACAGCAAAAGGTGGAGTGCGCAGTTAGGGCATCGGATTGTCGTCGGTCCAAGTGCCCTTATTCTCTTTCCCCTTCTCCTCTTCCTTCTTTCTCTTTTTATTTCCTGGCTAGGACTTATGGAGCGCGCATAACGGTGAGCCTCGCGTGACTTTACACGCATGTGTGTTCGGACAAGTGAGAGACGCACGCACACCTCTGACCGTGATTGTCTTGCAGGGTGAGAGGAGAATTATGTAAAAGGCATCAACCGAACAACTCGAGTCTACGCTAGGCGGTTGCTGCCTACGTCCAGGGTCGCACACCCACGTATACGTCTTTCATCGTGCCTCTCCTCTTCTTCTTCCTCCTCCTCCTCCTCCTCCTCCTCCTCTTTCTTCTTCTTCCTCTTCCTCTTCATTCTTATCTTTGTCTTCATCTTCTTCTTTCTTGCTCTAACGCGCTGGGACTTACGCACAGCACTCATCTCCATGCACACACTAAAAGTTACACACACACACACACACACACACACCCGTGTTTATTTACGTTCGTGTGCGACACACTCGGGCAGTGTGTTGAAAGTCCTGGTTTACGCAATAAAATATTGAATTCTCGATAGACTCCATGACGCGCGAATAGAGTCACCACTGAAGTCGTTGTGTTGTATATACTCTTGATGCGAGATACGGAGCCAGATATAGGAAGATGGATCGTTCGGCTCGTTCGTTTGGCTAGCTTGGCTCATTTTGTTAGTTTGGACTGGTTCAGCCCCCTTGGATAAGGATTCGGTCATTCCACTTAGTTAATCCTCTCTGTGGGTTGACATAAGTTCATGCGTTATTTATTTTATTTTATTTTTACCGGTTTTTTGTTTCTGCTCATTTTTCCTTTTAATTCCTGATCTTTGTTATTTCTTATGTTATTCCGTTCAAGTATAAACTTGGTGTAATTTTAATTATCGGTGGCTAATCTATCATTACATCGTGTCCTCTTGATTTTAGGTCACAAGAAAGAAGGACGTGATACCAGCCGATGAAGAGGAGAGTACGAGCACGAGCACGAGCACGATTACGATTACGAGAGGGCGAACACGAGAGCGCCAAGTTAAGACGTCTTCGTCGATGATAGCGCGCGGATAAGCGAGAAAGCAACCACCAAGATTAAGATTAGGTCTGATGTTAGCGGATATTAACGGAAACCTGGCGGATCTGAGAAGCGAAGCAATGGCGTCGCAGAGGTTTTGCCTGCGTTGGAATAACCATCAGAGTAATCTGCTGTCCGTATTCGATCAGCTGCTCCACGATGAGTCCTTCGTCGACGTAACCCTGGCTGTCGAAGGGCAATTACTCAGAGCACACAAAATGGTGCTTTCGGCGTGCAGTCCCTACTTTCAGGTGAGAGATTTTACGAAAACAATGCTGTTCTTGCAATGAAATATAGTAAAAAGAACTGAAGACGATGAAATAATTTGTAATTGCCGTTTCTTTAAAATTTCTTTGCAGGCTCTTTTCGTCGGGCATCCTGACAAGCATCCCATAGTCATTCTCAAGGACGTCCCGTACGTGGACATGCGCAGTCTTCTGGATTTCATGTATCGCGGTGAGGTCAGCGTCGATCAGGACAGGCTGACGGCGTTCCTGCGGGTCGCTGAATCCCTAAGGATCAAGGGCCTGACCGAGGTGAACGAAGACAAGTGTGACCTGCCGAGCATCACGTCTTCCCTGCTCGGAAATCAAAACATAGTACCTCCACCGCCGCCAAACCTTCATAGAATAAACCAAATCGGGCCTCAGCACGTATCGCAAAAGAGGTTTCACCATATGTCGAATCATCCGCTACTCGGCTCAGCATTGACAGCGCCGAAGAGGAAGCGTGGCAGACCGAGGAAGCTCAGCGGTTCCTCGGACACGCCACTTGGCGACAACTCGACTCAGGATCTCCAAGGCTCGAGTGCTGATCTTGTCCAAGGTTCGCCGGAGATGATGGAGATGAAGATGGGTCTAGACTTTCAAAGCGAGAGTGGCGCCAACAGTAACGCGGGAACGTGTTCGGGAGCGAATGGTAATGGGACTAGCAACAATAATAATGGCGGCTCGAATGGAGGTAACAATAGTGCCGGTGCCTCGGGGACGACCTCGAGGAAGGACGAACCTACGGAAAATGGGACGGATATCCTAGAGGCCGGCACGACCAGAGTAAAGCGAGAGCCTGAACCAACGCCCAGTACTTCCGCGCAGGGTGAGTCCCGTTAAAATAGAATTTTGAGAAATTTTATCGACCTTATTAATTTTACGATTCGTAATGCCAATATCTTGGACACGGCAACTTCCACATGTTCTTCTCCGCCACGCCCTTCCTTCTTCTCTTATCTGACCGATACCGTAGATGTCTTCATCTTGAAAACACAGTTTCAGTCTCTGTCACCCTTGTTGCTCTTATCTCACTAAGTACAAAGACGTTTCGAAGCACCGTCGAGGATCACGAATAATCGCTAATCGCTAACGTGTATTCCGATCGGTTCCAGCCTCGGACGAGACGTTCACGCGGCCGCCCAGTAGGCAAGAAAGCAGCGAGGGTTTCAAACAAGGTAAGACGATACAACTCAAAAAGTAATCTTTACTTAAATCTTATTGTTAGTCTTATATTATGTGAACTATCCCGAGTGACATAGCAACAGATATAACCAGTAACCTTAATGACACCCTGTTATTCCGTTTATTGCTGTACTACCCCCGCCCCTCCCTCTTCCTCTTTCCCTCTGTACCCTAATCACAACCTAGTCACAACGCGATGTCCCACTGACTATCCCTAAGGATAGTTTAAAGAGATGCCAGCCATTAAGCCCGGCGTTGCGGAAAGAGACAACTAATCGTTAACTGTCCTCTGTATCTCCGTATCTATCAAGTGCTTGATCCTCTTTGAGAATGGATTACCAATTTCGAAAAATATCTCCCAAGGGTAACATGGAATATTTTCACTTACAAGCTGCTCGGTTTCATTCGACTTCTTGCTTAATTAGTAGCCGAGCAGAGTTTACGCAGGAAATCATTAGAATCGTGATGAATGTAACTGATTGCATTGCGACTGGATCATCTTCTCTTTTTCATTCTCGTAGTTTTTCGTACTCGTTGTCGAATACGCGCCGTGAGAAACAGAAGCAGTGAGGGTGGATGGCGAGCAAAAAGACAAAAAAAAAAAAGAGGAACAAGCACGCATAAGATTGAGAAGTGTGTCATTGGGAATTGATCTTATTGCGATCTTCTTTAAAGATCGTATGGGATTTTTTACCTGCTCGAAACTTGCCATTTTTTTCTCAATAATGTTGTTGAAGATTGAAGCGTGTTTTGCTGCACCACGTAGTAATTCCCGTGCGAGTCTTTTCTCTGATTGTGAGTGGCGACTTTGCGAGGATTGACGATTCTCGCAAGTGACGCGGATAACAGCGCGATATCCTTGTCGCGGCTATTCCTCGGAAAAAACAAATGTCGAGATATGGAAAAAAAAAAGTAAATCCCTGTTACATGGCCCTTCCACTGTTTAGCCACTTTGTACCCTGAATCCTGACAATTGGTCACTCTTAACCAAGCTAGGACAGAGCACAGGTGCACCAAAGTGTCTTCTTTACGTTTTCCTGTAGTAGAGCAACACTGTTCGGGTCGAACATCGACGTGGCAGTTGTCATGTCTCTGTGTGTGCTATTTTCTTTCAACTTCTCGGTCGATCGTGTATCTTGTTTCTTATTCTTTGCGCGCATCTCTTGGAGGATAAATGACGTTTGGATTTCTACTGTCGTTCTTGGGAAAAAAAAAAAAAAAAAACTGGGAGAAATTTATTTTTCGAGCAAGTCACTCGGGGGACATGGTTCATAGTTTGACTTGACGAAGGATTAATGCAAAGAGTACATGTAGAAGGGGGAGGGGGGGGGAGAGCGAGAGAGATGAAGAGTCAAAGAATAAGAACAAATATTGTGAACCGCCTTCTGCATTTTCGTTGCCATGGCAACCCTGAGAAATGTCCTATTCGACGAGAAAGTCATCCTTGTGGTGAAGCGCATAACGGAAAAAATAAAAGTAAAATGAAATGCTCGAGCATTCCGTATTTAATGGTATCAAGTTAATTGATCCTTTTAATGTTCAACCCTGCCCTGCCCAACCTTTCCAATTCGACAACCCTTGGCAAGTATCGTAGCGTTGAAAGCGCGACGCCAAAACGAAAGGTCACGATTACCAAATAGTAGAGAAGAAAAATAAAAAAGAAAGACGAGAGAATCGTTGCTACCGGCCAATGTGCAGCGTTTTAGCGCTTTTACTGCTAATTTCATTATATTGTGCGTGCGTGCGTGCGTGCGTGCGGAGTCGAGTAGTGCGTGAGTGCGAATAGCAAAGAGACACTCGTGACCTGCGACCTTCGCCTTATTATCCACTCTCACAATCAGCCATTCGCCCACGTATCGCACACACGTATATCTTCTCCATTCTCCTATATTTCCCATTTCTTCGACTCGCGCTGTTGTCATTCTCGTTGTTGTGTTGTTTCCAACTTTTCTTATATTTTCATTTGATTTTCCTCTTCTTGCTTTTCTCTACTTTTCCATATTTCCAACACGAACTGATTTTTCTCTAATGTTACATCCCGTTATATAACCCCGTGACCTTTAACCCACGTTGAATCTTCTCTCCCCCTTCCGTCCACCCTCCGCACGACGAGGTGTGCACACACGTGTGCACCCTTGCTGCCATTGGCCATTGGTAAAAGGAGGGGGTGGAGCCAGCTAGCGGTGCTTATTTTTTAAACGCTGGTTTATTTCCGTTCGTTCGTTCGTACGTTCGTTCGTTCGATCGTTCGTTCTGTCGTTCTATCGTTTTATCGTTCGTTCGTTGATTCATAATTTTTTTCTGCTTAGCGAGAGAAAGAAGGCGAGAGAGCGAGAGAGCGAAAGAGCGAAAGAGCTAATGTAAGCGGGAAAGAGAAGCCAGATACATGGCAATTCGTGTGAGGAAGGTGGACTTAAAGACAGAAAGAGGAAAAGTGCTAAAGAACCGGAGGAGAACAATCGAAGAAAAGAAGGAAAGAGAAAAAGTGAAAAAGTGAAAATCAATGGGCCTCGAAATGTGGATGTCGACGCCTCCTTCTCCAAGTTTCATTATTTCTTGCGTTATTCTTTGATAATGAAGACAATAACAGTTGAGACGTTAAACACGGATCCACGCAAGAGGCTAAAGAGGCGCAAAGAATATTGTCAGAGCAAAAGCGAGAGAAACTATTGGAATGTCGGAACACGGACACGATGATGCACAAGTATAATCGGGATTGCAAGGCAAATGATCAATGCATATGCGTATATACGGCGTCATGAGAAAAGGATTAACATTAGAAAAGAGAGTAACAAGGATATTTGAAATACACGTACGCTCGCGCAAAAGAGAGACTGGAATAGTTTCCTTCTTCTTTTTTTTTTGTTTTAGAAGTCAAAGCAACACTTGGAACAGAAAAGGTCGACAGACATGGCGATAGCCACAGAGACGGACGGACGGACAGAGTGTGAAAGAGAGAGGGGGTGGGAGGGAGGGAGGGGGAGAGCGAGAGAGAGAGAGAGAGAGAGAGAGAGAGAGAGAGAGAGTGACTGAGAGAAAATAATATGAAAAGACAAATAAGCGCAATCTCGAAATGCCAGAGAATAACATACTGATTAGTATGCAGATACAGATGCATAATCTGATAATGATAAAAACAAGTGATCCAAGATCGAAGAGTTCGTTCGGTCCGTTCAAGTGTGACACGTTACTTTTGCTCTTGCGCAGGTGAGTTGAGAATTTGAGTCACCTTTGAATTTGACGTTACCTTTGCGCGGGGAAGCGAAGGACTAGGGAAGCCAGCCGTTTAAAACCGTTTTTCTTATAAGCAGACATCTTTATATATCAATAAATCTATCTGTCAGACGATCGATCGATATCTATGTATATACATTGTTCATGTGTTAATGTCTAAGAAATATATATATATATATACATATTTATACAAAATTTTCTCGAGCATCGTCTATCTCGATGGACCGTTGTTTTAGCGATTGAACAGAGGAAAAAAGAGAGAGAGTATGAGGACGAGGGAATGGGAGGGACAGTGAGAATGCGAAAAAGAATGAAAGAGAGACCAAGAAATTTTTTAAGCCTTTTACACGTAACCAAGTTTGAACGAATCTGAACGAAAGACAGAATTTTCTAACGTTGATTATTTATAGAAAGAGAAGAGAGATTAGATTTTGCATGCGCGCGCGCGCTTGTGCGTGTGTGTGTGTGTGTGTGTGTAGATGGTTGGGTGGATTGCGTATACGCGCAAGTTACAAATATATCTGGTGCGTGTTTAGACGTACACGCACTGCGTTACACGTATGGACACGCACTTTGCATTCAGAAAAGAAAAGAAGAAATGAAAAAAGGAATATGAAAAAGATATAATGTTGGCGATACGATAATTTCGATTAATGAGATTTTAGAAGAATTATATTGAATTGAATTGGGTTAGTGTTCTGCAAGGGTGAGAGTGTGAGAGAGAGAGAGAGAGAGAGAGAGAGAGAGAGAGAGAGAGAGAGAGAGAGAGAGAGAGAAGGAGCGATGTGTATATATATATATATATCGGTCGAGAGTATATAAGAATATACACTATGGGGTTTGATATATCGACACGTAAAACACTTGTCACATAGTTAAAAAGTACGGTTACTTTTTGCTGGCTCTACCCTTCCTCTTGCTTCCCCCCACAATTCAAGTAATATACTTATATTTATTATGATAATTTAATATATTAATTGCAATACATTAACGATTAGCGCGATTAACGCACGTCACGTCGTATACCTTTAATTAGCTCTAATCGCGTGTGGTACGAAAGATACGCGATCGGTGTATATGCACATGTATTTTTTCCCCTTTTTTTTTTCGGTCTCTGCCTCGAAATTATTGTTGTAGCATCTGTCACATAGATGCGTTTGATATTTATCCTGCAAGTGTGCGTACACACCGCCGCTGTATTCTTCCAACCACGCGACGTACCAACTATCGCCTAGTTTTAGACTCTTTATGGAATTTTAAAGGTACGAGTTGTCTCTCCTTTTTCAGACACCGAAGACGCGAGCAACGACGAGTCACACTCGCCCACGCAAATTCGCATAAACTTCGAGCGTTGCTTCCGCAAGGAGTACAGCGCCTCGAGCCTGCAACAAGGCGGCAAAGCCGGAATTAACGAAGCATCACTTTTGCAACAACAGCAGCAGCAGCAAAAACAGCAACATCAACAACAGCAGGAACATCAGCATTCCGACCCGGAGTCCGAACAAAAAATGTCCAAAGACCGTCTGAGCAGTGCCATATTTAACATGGTCGCCGAGTCGGAAATCAGTCAGAGCGACTTCGAGAGCTCGTTCAAGGTCGAAAGCGAGAGGTCCGAGGGCTCGGTGCGCGACTTTTGCGTTAAAGAGGGCGACGTCTATAGGTGCACCGTGTGCCACAGGACTTACACACACATTAGCAATTTCTGTAGGCACTACGTCACCTCGCACAAGCCCAACGTCAAGTACTATCCCTGTCCTGTGTGCTTCAAGGAGTTCACGCGGAAGGACAATATGGTCGCTCACGTTAAGATCATTCACAGTTTAAAGCCGCACATGAATCTGAGCAGCTCGAGCATGGGTCAGCAGCGGTAGACCGCTATTAGAGCATATACATTCATATGCTGAAATCCTTTTCATATTCATCTTCATCTTCTTGTTTCCGGGTTCTTTTTCTTTTTTTCATTTATTCTATTTGTTGTACTTTGTGCCTAGTCTTCTGGCTCACCCCCAGTACACAGTACACAGTACACTCCCAGTCTGTTGATGCACACACCACCGATGCCTCTCTACTTTTACTTTTACACACACATAGTTTAGCAAATTGTTACTGTCCCTTGAAACCTTAACTGCGCCTTGTGTGTGTGTACTACCTTCCTATTCAAAATAGGTTCTTCTTCTTCTTCTTCTTCTTCTTCTTCTTCTTCTTCTTCGATGTCGTCCGTAAACATCTTCAGTTTTTAATCGAATTGTCACGTACAGTAATGACGTAACGCAATGTCATACGATTCAAGAGTTCAATTTATCATCTGATACACCAATTACACATATCGGACATACAGGGCTAATTTATGAGAAAAAGAAAGACCTCAGCAAAGTGAGATCAATCTCATTCGCAAGAAATTCGGAATATTGAGAAGGGGGCAGGGGGGGGGAGAAAGGTGCGCCAATTGTGGTAAAGCTGGTAAAGTTCAAGAAATGGAAAAAGTGTGACCCTTCGTTTCATAGGCGTTGTCTAAGGAATTTGACAACTGGATGTTTTTTCTTGTTGAGTAGAGAAGAAGGGAGGAAGAATGAGAAGAAAGCGTGCAATCCGAAATTATAAAAAAATATAAAGAAATATTAACAGACACATGAGAAGGTACGAGGAAAAGGATATTGATTGAACGTTACAGAGAGAGAGAGAGAGAGAGAGAGAGAGAGAGAGAGAGAGAGAGAGGGATGATGACAAGACGGTAGATGGGTATATGTTATAACCAGATAATTTGGTTGGTATGTAGGCAACTATATGAATAGATAGGTAGGTAAGTAGGTAGGATAGGCTAAGAAATTAGGTGAATAATAGTAGGTAGCTAGAGAGACAGAAGTGGTGTAATAAAGTTGGCTATACGTTTAGGTTCGGAAAGGGTTGATGGTTATCGGCGCCAAGGGAGGGGGGGTCGTAGGGGAGGGAGTAGAGCTAGTTTGGGGATCAGGATTCCTAGGTTGGACGCAGTTAGACGTCGTAGGTACACGTTACACGTTATATGTTTGCCATGTACGCGTACCTGATGAGCGTTCGTGCAAAAGGACCAGTTCTACTGTGTCTACAATTGAACGGAACAAGTAAAACAAAATCGCTAAAATTACGTGAATAAATAGTATAGAGATTGAACAGCGAGAGAAGGAAAGGGGAGAAGAATGGCTAAAAATAATAGAGACAATTCGATGTCGGAATGCGAGATTTTCGTGGTCCCTTTCAATCGATTATAGATGAAACTGTTATACAGTTTACGTAGGGCCAACCTCCTAAACATATCTTTCTTTACTTTTCAATGTTGGAATTTCAAAAATATTCCTTTCTTTCTCTTTGTTACCTCGTACAGTCGTGCCGGAATAATAATTCTTGCTGCTTACAAGCGAGTGGAGGTAGACCTCCGTCAAGATAAACAATTCCAAAATCCCGATCTTACTCAAAAGTTTAACATCTTAAGTCACTCTCCCCTATCCCCCGCCCCCACCCCGACTCCACACCTATCCAAACTGATTAACAATTAGAAAAAGTATATAAATCAATATATATACGCAACGGGCATTAAGTTTACCCAAATAAGCAAACAAAAATGAACGAGCTTTACCGCGAGTGCTTCCGACGCGCATTTCCCGATAGAAAGGAAGAAAGTTAACGATGATGTTGATAAGATGGAGACACAAAATTTGAATATCTGCGTCAGTCGCAATGGACGCGAAGATTGGCAGAAAGAAACGACGGATAAACGATAAGTTCGGGACAACAAAACATTCGCACCCGGGGGCCGCGGATTCTGTATACACATTAAACATATATATATATATAAGAAAGGGAGATAATTAGTGGCAAACATAGAATTTATAGGAGCCAATCACGAGTCGTCGTACGATTTATAATATAGTTTAATTAAGATGATACTGGGTTATAAATTGTAAATGTAACACAGATATATTTACCGTAATACCTGCCACGGGAGGAAGAAGAAACGAAAAACGCGAAAAGGAACAAGTAATATAAAAAGCCGTAAGAAGAGGTCGGCAGAAGAAATACAAAATAAAAAATAAAGAGAGGATCAGAATTGGAGAAAACCGAATGTAATAGAGAGAAGGAAGAGAGAGAGAGAGAGAGAGAGAGAGAGAGAGAGAAAGCATTAAAAATAAATAAATTAAAGCTGAAGTAAAAAATAACTAAGAAATCAAACATACATAGGTGTATAACATAAATACATAAATACGATATAAGGGAACCACGTAGACTGAGTAAATGCAATACGACAACCGTTCGCCATGTTTTTAAGCTTTTAAGCTGTTGAGCCGTTGACAGATAATTGACAGGGAGTGCGAGACTGTAGAATATTTTGGAGTTTGCTCTTTTGATGGGTCTGGTGGTGAGGGGGGGGGGGGTGACGGTGGGTGATACAGGATGGTACGAGTGCAAGGACTGAGGGAAGATTGAAAAGAATCGCTGTGCGCTATACATGACATATTTGCGCGAAACGATTTGTGACAGCGGAATGTTTAAAAAATGACTTTAGATCGTTGAAGTTTGCCTTTCTCTGGGATCGTTGTATCTTTTTCGACGCAGCGTAAGAAGCCTAACGGGCTGCTCGGATGAGAGAGAGAGAGAGAGAGAGAGAGAGAGAGAGAGAGAGAGAGAGAGAGAGAGAGAGAGAGAGAGAGAGAGA
>JARQTI010000283.1:38387-62458 GCA_030142655.1 Trachelus tabidus | reverse complement strand
GAGAGAGAGAGAGAGAGAGAGAGAGAGAGAGAGAGAGAGAGAGAGAGAGAGAGAGAGAGAGAGAGAGAGAGTCAAAGGACGATGTCACGGCTAAGCCTCCTAGATAAAAATGATTAATGCACACACGAGTGCCAAATTGAAAAAAAAAGACAGTTAAATCCAGATGTATAGCGCATACGCGAATTCACGAGAAATGGTACGCACTGTATGGACGCTCTGTACCATTCGTCCTTCGAAGAAAGAAACTAATTGATCGAAGAGAATTCGAAAGCGAAACGGGATGCAATTCTATGTAAGACTGCAGTGGGACGGTTAACGACACCAAATACAAGATAGTACTGACATTGGATAGACTGAAGGCACTTTAGTAGTAACTTAACCGCCGAGCCGCGCACAGGTGCTTCCGTCGCCTGACACGTTGACTTTCTCCGTGCACATACGTGTACCTACATATGTATATCAAATTTTTGGCTACCGTCGTCGAGAGTCAATTTGTGGCCAGCGCGGTGGCTCGTAGCCGGCAACGGTATAGGCTTAGTTGCGAGACAGAGCAGCGCACCCTACGACGACCGTAGTATACTATTTTGCACTTTATTATCGCCTCGCGTCTCACGTACGATATATGCGTAGCGTAACGTGTACAATAAATAATCCTCCGTTACGTCCTCTCGGGAATCTGCGGGATCCGCTTTTGTTAGGATGGGCCATTCTCAGCGAGAACGAGCTACCTCGGTCGACGCGGGAGGAAGGACGAGAGCTCCCATGCGTCCAAGTGGCAGAGAATTTAGCTTAGAACGGGAAACCGATAGATTGCGAGAGTCCTACTCTATGTAAAGCTGTTTTTTCTCTTTTATTTTTCCCCTTTTTTTCTTCTGTTTTTTACTTGTTGAACATAGATAACGTAGTGGACGACTAGAGGCTATTATTAAACTACTAGAATTTAGGCTCGTGCACCCGCGCGTGTGCATGTGTGTGTAGCCGGCTTAACAACAAGATAACGAACAATGGCTCCCTAATTCAGATAACGTTATAGTTGACGATGCATGCAGGAAGCAACGGGACAGGCGTGTGCGACGCGCATTTGCTTCTCTCATTTCGGGACGAAATTTTTGTGCTCATCTTTTTTCGATTATACGTGTGCTGCTGCGCACTATCTGAAAATTCGTCATTTTTTGTACAATAATCTTTTGCCTATCTCGTGTAGCATGGGATCATCATATGTGTATACATGCAGATATGTACATACATGCACATGCACATATATATATATACTTAGATATTAATATATATACCAGAGTTATTCATCGACCGATTACACGATGAAATCTTTAGCTGAGTTGCTCAAAGGAGTTGGTAGCATCGGAGGCAGTAATTGTTGGCAGCAAGATACCGCGAGTATGTCAAAGGTTAGAGATGGATAGCGTGTGCGAGGGAGTGAGAAAACTAAGGATACGAATTAGAAGTGACGGTCCGCGATCCGTTCTAGAGTCTTTAAAATTCGCAATCATAATGAATTTAACAATAGTAGAAGCGAGGCAACTACACATAGAAATAGTAATAGAAATAGAAATCTAAATCTATAGATACACAAGTATAATGAGATATATATATATATATGTATTGTATATAAATTATACTCTAGTGGTATGAGTATACAAAAAAATGCGTCAAAGTGGCAGCGGCTAGACAGCTTATCGATAATCAATGAAAGAAATAACATAAATGAAACAAAGAACTAAGCAAATAAACAAAAAAATCATTTGATAATCATTGAGAGGCTAAGACTAACATTTTAGAGAGTTTCGTGATTTTTCGTTAAGAACGACGTGGCGCGGGATGGAACAAACACTTGTTCGGTACAAGAGGGCGAGAATCAATGAAGAAACGATGCGAGGAAACGAGAAAGGGTTGATAAAGCAATAATTCGGCAGGCGACCAATTCGGACGCGATTCAACATAAAAGTAGAACGGCAAAAAGATAAATAGAAAAATTCTTTCGTACGCTTTCGAAACCTTTTCTTCTTCCTTATCGTTTTGAAAGGATCGAGAATTAGAAGTGCAACTGGTCCGTAACTTGTCATTAAAGGGGTTGCCTTTCCGACGCATATTCCGATATTCCGAGAGAGTTAAATCTCGACGGGGAGGGGGGGGGGAGGGGATCGTGCGAGCGACGTTGCTCGAAAGAGACGTTACCGCAATCAGCGTTACCATTTTGTGAGGCGCAACCGTGCGAGAAGAGGGCTAACAATAAGAGCGAAGGACAGGAACGTAACGGCCGAAAGAAAATAATATTTCGAGCGATCGAATGAAGCACGCTTTAGAGGACGTCCGGGGAAATATTATAGTTATTTGACGTCGAATATCTGCTGGCAAGGCAAAAGGGGAGGCTGAGTTAAAGAGGGGATAATATAATATTATATGGCCGGAGGTAAGGGAAACGTGACGTAAGTAAAGCGACTGCGGGGACGGCGTGTTTATTATCAGGATTATTCGGGACTAATGGCAATAAAACGGACGCTTTAAGTTCAGATGGCGATTTAGTCCCGAATCGGTCTCTGCGTACGTGTTATACGTAGAAGAAGGAAAACCGTAGCGCGAAAGAAAGAGCATACGCGGTGAACAGGATGAGGAACAAAAACATAACAGAAAAGCATGTTGAACATATTATATTAATTTATGTGTTTACTACGGAGAAATTTATAGATATATTTATAAAGGGCGATCTATTGCCGAGTGTCATGGCCAGCAATTATTCTTTTTTCCTTTTGAAAAAGGGAAACACAGTCAATAACGATATTAAGTTCAATCGGCTATGACGCTTAGTGCAATGGCTCTGGTCGCCGAGAGAGGTAAATTACGAGGCTTAAAAAGCAGACTGTACTATTGGATAGATTTTAATATATATATATATATATATATATGTGTTATATATATATATATTAAAACACACACACACACACACACACACACACACACAACGCGTACCAGACAACTGCAATGCAATACACGTTTAAAGATAGACAGGTGTGTATATGCATATACGTGTCCACATATTAAAAAGAAAAAAATGCAGTTTATCATCACTCACTGTTGCTGGTCCGCATTGTATGGTAATGCACCATACACACAACATAATACACATGATACACATTATATGAGTAAAACGACGCGTACGTACGACGTTCGCATCACCCAAGTACATACATATTATATATTCTATTATTATTACAATGATTATTATTATTATTATTATTATTATTATTATTATACAAACAAAAGTTATATCGAATATATTTTAGTGCTAGTTGGTAATATTATCTATAACGTCGTTGCAGTTTTTAAATATGAACGCGTCAGAAAACGAGAAAGTGTTGACTCTTAATTTTATACGAGTTAAAGAGAAAAATTACATATTTCGATGATGGGATCTAAACATAGCTGACTAAGTAATCCCCTGGTTTGGTGCCTTTTTAATGCAGAGAAGAAGAGTGAGAACGAAAGAGAAAAAACAATTAAACGAAAATCGTTATTAAAAAGAAATTTAAAAATGAATTATAATAATGAACAGTTAAAAAACCATAAGGAAGGCGAAAGAAAAATTGTGAGAATACAATGAATGCGCGTTCCACAGAAGACGGCTAAGTGTTAAGAGTATAAATGGCTGTACGGAGAAAGGTTCGTTCGAGAGTAAGAAAATGAAAAAAAAAAACAGAAACAAAAAAAAACAAAAAGAAACAAAAATTAACAAAAGAAATGGTTTATTAATTGTTATGACATTGTGCAATCGGGACATATTTACATTGCGCATGCGCAAATCGACCCAGGGTCGATTGTTCCCGAACGCGCATTCTAGTGCCAAATAAGTGAGACAAAAGATAAAGTGAAAGAAATAAAGAAAAATTTCATAGGGAATTTTTTAGACGAGAGTCTTTTCTGACGCTGGGTAGAAACTTAGTATATTTTATATGCACTGATTGTTTGATTACGACTATCAATAATAAAAAGAACGGTGTTCAATAGATTGTAACCTACGAGGAATTCTTGTTAGTCTTTTGCGCGTGTGCCAGTGTGATCGTGTGAGTGAGTGTTGGGTTGGGTGCGAATGCGTCGACGCAACTTCCGCTCTATCCCTCCGCACGCATGTCAAGTCTCTTTGTCATCTGGCATCAGTCGCATGCAGTCGCAAGGGTTGACTCCTCTCGACAGTGCTAATTGTCAATAATAATAAGGAGGGGAGGGGAGAGAGAGGGAGGACACCCTGAGGACATGTTCTCCGTAACTGATCTCAGAATATGACTGATGGCGAAGACGGAGAAAGGGAGTCAAGAGGCGACAGCGGCTGCTTTCGCACGCCAATCGATACACCAATTGTATAGGGATGTGCGTACGTGTTATGCAATTTTATGTAGAAATTGGTAAGTGGTCCACCGATTCGAAGAATTGTTGGCGCATGCGCGGAGAAAGTGCTTGTGTTTCCGAGTATCTCCTGCGCATGTGCACTGCGAGTAAAAAAGAAAAAAAGCGACGTGCTCAAAATAATGGCGTGTTTTTCTTGACGCTCCACACTTTATGCCTGATTAGTAGAACGTCGGAGAGGAAAGACGTTTTTTTGGGCTATATAAGTTCCGGTGTGCGTCGCCAACGACTACTAATCCATCCTTAACAAACACGAGAAGACACCACCACCTTCTAACTGCTTCTCCTTCCTTCAGATTAATCGCATACGTGAAACCGAGGGAAAGGTAACTACCACTTACTACTAACCGTCTTCATTAGAATTTGCCCTTTTTGATCCTTGCAACTTGCAACTCTTTCTTTTCCTCCTTTACTCTTTTCTTTAGTTTCTTATTTTTCACGTATTCACGTTTGCGTAGCTTAGACACAAGGGAGGTCGAGGAAACGGAACTGTCCACGTTCGGTGCATGCGCGCTATTAAATTTAAGATCCGAGAGAGAAAGAGAGAGGGGGGGGGGGGCTCGCGGGCGCGGGCGTGATTGAATGGAAGAAAATAAGGAAATATACCTCTCTCTTTTCATCCTACTGCAAAACGTACCTGGAGAGTTTCGGTTTCGCGATCGAGCGCACCCGTAAAATATTTTCGTAGAGACATATCTGTTTGTTATGAATTTTAATTTTATTCTCTCCGTTAAAACGTCACATCATGTATGTACACCTATGCATTATTTTTCTATTATATTTTATGAACGAGTGTGTGTGTGTGTGTGTGTGTGTGTGTGTGAAAGAGAGAGAGAAGGAAGCTTGAAACTACGAGGACTCCACTTTCCATGTTTCTTCATCTTTTTTTTTCTTTTTATTTTTTACATCGTTCCGATCTTTCAATGTGGATACATATACGCATGTGTGTCTTCACGCATGGCACATCGTGTGGAAAAGAATAAAAGGCAGAGTCCTCGTTATTGCGAGACACCGTTAAATCTTAGCCAAAAATTAATTTTTATTTAAGTTTTAATTTAATCGCCGTTGGCACCTACAAGGCTGAACACGGCGTCGTTGTAGTCCTTAAGCTTTTAGATTTTTGGTCGCAGCGAAGGATCGAGCGAGAGATCGAGAGATCGAGGGATCGAAAGATCGTGAGATCGAGCAGGCACCACTTCAACTTTACTTTCCATATTCTCGATGAAGCTCCTTCTCGTCGCTCGGTCGTTTCTCGTATCTTATCGAGACTATTGTATTTTTAATTAATATAATTTGATTCTTTGCTATTATCCCTATACTTCTATTCATCCTGCAGCACTCTAGAGTATCTCGCGGTGTCCAGTGTGCAATTCATTTTGTTTCTTCTTTTTCGCATTTTGGGTATACGTAACTAAATAGATGCGCGCATTGTTGATTTATTCGATTGTAACGTTTCTCTTTATTCTTCTCTTGCATTTTATCCTTTCGTGTCTCTTCTTGAGCGTAACACACACGTATAATATGCGCAATATACGCGATAGGACACGGAGAGTATCGTATATACATACATAGTAAGCGTACGAATATACATTATACATATGTAGGATGTAATGTGGTTTATTCGTTGCATTTATATCGTCTTTCAGTTGTTTTTTTTTTGTTCAGTCATTCCCCTCCTATAAATTTTCTTTCCTTTTCTTTCTTTCTCTTCTCCTTTTTCCGATTTTCCACCATCCAACCAGCCTCCGTTCGTTTCTTCTCCTGCTTCCCCTCCCGTCCGTCGAGAGACGCTATTACGATTTATTACGATACATTTATCATTATATTGTTATACTCTAATTACGCTATTACATTAACTGTTATTAGTTGATTGTTGCTTCACGAACCACGTCGAGCGCGAAACTTCGAAGATTATTTCCAGGACAAATCGCAATTATTTAACGATAATCGAGATGTTGTGCGAATGCGGGAGAAACTCTTTTTATTCTACGACCATAAACGATACAAAATGTTCTCATTATATAGTACAAAGGCCTGTGAGCTATGACTTTTTTTTTTCGTTTTTTCCTTTTTCTTATCTCGTCTTTTCTCTTCTTCTTCTTCTTCTTCTTCTTCCCCTTCTCCTTCTCCTTCCCCTTCTCTTTTACTGCGTTTAAATTTTGTCTACGTGTTCTGTCTTTTTTATCCTTATCTCTTCTCTGAATACTTCGTGTAATATTATGTAACGGAGTGACGCGTAATGGCGATACCACCGTCGTTCAGGCCAGTACAAATCCTTCGGAAAGTAATCTTCGAGTCTCGTTTAATGTATCCGATTAAAAATCTATGATAGTGATTATGATTGTTTTAAAGAAATGTTGCCAACATAATAAGGTCTCCCGTTTTTTTCTTTTTATCCGTTTCAACGTTATTCCTTGTTTTCTTTTTCTTTTCCCCCCGTTTACGTAGCCATCTGAGAAATCGTTCGGTTATCCTGATTTTTCCAAGGACACCGTAACTTGAGTATCGACAAAGGAAAAATAAAAGCGTAATGTCGCCGAGGGTTACGTGACACTAATTGGTCAATGTAAATTTCTTAGAGACTTCTATAGACAGCTAAATTTAACGAAGGAGTCTCGGAGGCCCTCAGCGGCATCCCGCTGCGTCGCTACAATTTCTTTAAATTCGAAATTTCCACTGGTTTCGAATGCGCCGAACGATTCTACGTTTTTAGTCTTTTAAGTTACTACGAAGACCAATATTTGCCCGACAATCATCGTTGGCTCGATGTTACATTGCGTATGGTATATTTTTCCTTTTTTTTTTTTGTAGATGGGCTATTGTAATATGGTATCTTGTATACAGCCATATCCATTATATTTTTGTTGATACGCTTGCCCACACGTACCCACACACGCGTCTCTACTGCGCTTGGACATACACACACGCACACTTATTACACGTACGACCTCACGCAATTAAAGGAATGCTATAATTTGACGTTGTTTTGTTTTGAGATGCTACACCTTTCGTTCTTAATGCACACCAAACATATTTGACACTCCATGCTCCCCCTCACACGTTCCTTGTACTATCTCTTTCCCCTTTTGTAGATTTCGCCTTTGTGCATACAATATAGAATTCAACTATATCTTTGTTTCTTCGTTACCGCGTCTACCTAGACTTTTAGAAGCATGAATGTTTCTTCCGATGCGATACATTCTCCATGTATCCATACGTATCGAACGGTAGTCTCTGCTTCGATAATAACGTAGTAATCTCATTCGTAGAAGAAACTAGTTGCTGTACGTTGAGACGTGTCTTTGATTGCACTTTGAGAGAGAGAGAGAGAGAGAGACAGAAAGAGTGCTTGCGAATGCGTGCACTCTTGTGCACATATGTGAATTTGCCGACACTTTGTTTCAGTAGAGACGGCTATGCGTAGAACCCTGTGAGTTATGACAAGCTTAATTGAGTGAAGCCTCATCTCTTTTCGCAGAGTTCACGTCGACATCGAGCAAGTCCGACTGTGCCGAGAGCAAGGATCAATTGAAATTGGGTCTCGCTGCCTCATCCAGCACAACGGGTTCATCGTCGGCGGGCCAATTCGATTCGTCCACCTCGACGAGGTTGTCCGCGTCCGGCACGACGACTACGACGACGGCGGCGACAACGAGCGTAACGAGCACGTCGACGACCACCACGACGAATTCGACGCCGACCGCGAGAGCCTCGCAAAATAGTGCCGGCGGTACCGGAAGCGCGAATCAGAGTGGCAATGGCGGCGGCGGCGGCGGTGGCGGCGGTGGCGGCGGCGGCACAATGGGTGCCCCAAGTGGCCGGCAAGTAGCTAAACGGCGCATGCGCAGACGCACCAATTCCCAATCGCAAGATCCGGCAGAACAGCTTACGGAGATGTCCGTCCGCGGACTCAACCTGTTTCGCTATGCCTCGATATCCGAAGGCGTCTATCAGTGCACCGAGTGCGCCAAACTTGATATCCAGAAGACATTCAAGAATAAGTATTCCTTCCAGCGACACGCGTTTCTCTACCACGAGGGACATCAGCGCAAGGTCTTCCCATGTCCGGTATGTGGCAAGGAATTCTCAAGACCGGACAAGATGAAGAATCACATGAAGACGGTCCACGACTGCTTCATGCCCAAGGACTGCGTTATGCCCTTTGGATTCTTCCTTCCGCCTTAGCAGGCTCACGTCCTTGGCCAGCGTCAATCTTATTATTAGGGACACAACCAATCGTACCAACACGACATCGCCACATTATTACCGCTACTACCAACACGCCTTTTTTTTTTTACAACTGCTCAGAAATTAGTATCGCTACTACTAATACTGCTACTGCTACCCATTACTATTACTATTACTGTTACTACTACCACTATCGCTATCACTACTACTTTTACTTTTACTTCTATTTGTACTGTCACTGCTACACTGCTATACTGCTATACTGCTATACTGCTACATTGTTATCGGATATTTATCCGTATCACTGCTGTTATCTACATTATGAATGTAGAATCGGAACACCTCGCCTGTTCCGAGTACTCCCGTACACTCGTACACTCGTCCTGTAGACGTTGACTCGGAACGACAACGCTGCGACCTTTCTACATGAATGATCAAACACTTTGCATACAGCACTTCCGTTTTACATCTAGTCACCTCCGTACGATGTGACCACCTGTGACGTCGGCCGACTCCACTCTGAACATTTCTCTCTCGCCTGTGTCGTTCTGACTCTCTCCGCCCGTCTGCGAAACTCCACCAAACCCCAAAATCGAAAAGTCAAGTATTCCACGTGGACGCCGAGCGCCACAGTGTGCCTTCTACGTTAATCACGGAAATCTCTCTCTCACACGCACGCACCGGTCCATTCTCCAAGAATGGAGGGGAGCTATTCGAATATTCTGCTCCGCAGCATTTTACGCGGGCGTAGTCTGCGCGAACAATCGTTTCATCCTTTCAATATCTCTCTCCCTTCCAATTTCCCACAAAGTGGATGTCTCATCTCGTCTTTATATTCACCTGCGTTCTATCTTCTCTCTATGGGCGAATGTTCGCTTCGCCTTAAATATTATATAAATAATCCGTCCGAGAATTGAGGACGTGCACGATCCGAAGGTAGAGAAAGAAAGAGAAGGACAAAGAGAGGTATTCCCTCATTGGTTAAAAAAAAGTTCGAAGCGAAGGGGAACAAGAGTCAGAGGGGGTGGGAGGGGGGGAGATAACTATGAATAATCGTGAGGAGGTTAAAGAGACATCATAAGATCGGTAGAATATTGCTAGAAAGAAAAATAGAGTAATTGGTTTTGCAGTTTGAAGAGAAGGCATTTTGCGCGACTAATCGATTACGGTCTTTGCGACTTTCCCCACTCTCACCTTCTTTCTCTCTCTGTTACACACACGCACACAGACACAGAGAACGAGAGAGAGAGAGAGAGACCCAGGCACGCAATAGAAGCGCGAGAGAAACGAGGTCTGCTGGCAAGGAAAGTCGCGACTTGGAAAGATAGAGAAAGAAAGCAATACTAAAAATCAGACTGAGGAAAAGTGGCGGAGGGCGCGCTCGTGGCTGATTTTTTGTTATCTTCCAGTTTCGCAATCGAAGCGTCACTGCGTAATCGCTCACCAGAGAGAAATTTATATTTCGTATTGGATGTTCTGTGCAAATTTTTCGGCAAAAGCAAAAAAAATATTTTTCCCCACTGTCAGATCTCTCTCATTTTCTGGAGAGACAATCATCGTCGTCATCTCGACCATTTATTTCCGCGACTGTAGTAAATAAATTGCATCTTTCGCGCGCGCCTTTTCACACTTAAAATGTATATACCTGGAATTTGATTCGTTTATTTGATTTTTTTACACTCTCGTGCAACTTTTTTTTTTCTATTTTTCCCTTGAGGCCACAGATACACGACGATGTATCAATGGAAACATTAAAGACGATTAGATTTTAATAAAATAAATGAAACTTTATGTAAACGTTGCGCGCGTGCGTGCGCACGTGTAAATTTTACATATGCAAATATATACAATGGTGTCTCGATAACGAGAATAATTTGCAAAAAGCAAAATGCAAAGGAGATATATATTTTTATATATATATATATATACGCATACCAATTTATACAATTTATGGATATGCGAGAGCGTGTATATTATGTATAGAGAGTTTCACGCACTACGCAACGAAGCAAAGAGGGTAGATTGTGCATCTGTCACATGTAGCACGAAGAAAAAGAAATTTAAAAGAACGTACGATATACCTGCAATAGTAAATCATAAAGATCCTAAGGATCTTTGGTAATTTTGAAAATCGATTATCCAAAAATACAATTTCTCGAGAAATATGTGCAAGTATTCAGTATCAGTCGATTCTTGTGCTTCGATAGCATTTTTATTATTATTTTTGCTTCATTTTCTCTTTCTTGTTTCCTAACTCACAGAGATTCTTTCTCTTACTTTTCTTGTTTTAATTTTCTAGAACCAACTCTTACGAATATTGCCTTATCCTAACTTTATTCTTGATCCTTTGAATGTTGTTTTTCTCAGCTCGTAAATTTTTGCAAGATACCACGTGGTCACAGTATTCTTGTGAATGAAATGGCGAAAAATGTCGTGTCTAGTGAAAAATTGCGAAATTTGTCAAGTTGGTATTGTGCGAACGAAAGGCTAAACTTCTGTTGCATGGTAGAGGGAGGGAGACGAAAGGAGAATCGTAGATAGAGCCTAATTGAATATTTAATGAAAGAGATGAGAACCTGCGATAAACGTGAATACTGCTTAGCAGCATTGGTATATAGATTTCGAAAGTGTATTATAAACAAAATTATTATTATTATTATTATTATTATTATTACTATTGGTCATATATTGATTATTATTATTATTATTATTATTATTATTATTATTATTAACGATTATATATTGGTTAATTATTATTATTATTATTATTATTATTATTATTATTAATCGTTCTATAAGCACTATATTAACTTTTAGCTACCGACAAGCAATGTTACAAATGTTACGATAGTTGCTGAAACAATTGCACTATAGGTAGGTGCAGCACAGGCACTCAGCCATACCTTTTTCTTGTAAAATGGGGGGCCATAAGAAGTAAACAAACGAAATTCGTATGCAGAACCCGACGTAAGGCTACCGATTGTTTTATCGTGATTTTCTATATTTTCTTTTTTGCTGTACCTTAAGGTCTTCCGAAATTTGTTTCCACTTGCCCCATTTACCCCTACACTCAATCTTCTTGGTCCAGATCGCTTGTGAAGGAGAAAAGTATGAGCGAACAAACATACTAGAGAGCCAATACACGCACGAACGCACGTTGTTGATTTTTTTTTGCCAATAATCGTTCTTTCTTTCCTCGGTGTTGGGACACAGTATAAAAAGTTTAACGTATTCGCCCGTTCGACGGATAGGAATATATTAATTAATGGGATTCGGAGAAGTTGCGAGTCGACGTCCAATCGATAAGGAAAAAAATATTAAGTCTAATCTAATGGGATGAAATGGGATAAAAGCACATTTACTCAGCTCGTCGACCGGTTCGAATGAAAATAATTAACTATTAGACGATAAGGAAGTAAGGAGGGTGGGAGGGAGGTGTCTTGTTCCGTTTCTTATGATATCTCAATTTTTCACTGACTTTCACTCGGGTGTAATAAAGCCTTCCCACTTCTCTTCTCTTCTCTTCTCTTCTCTTCTCTTCTCTTCTATTCTATTCTATTCTCTTGGATCCCTAATGCCACCCGCTTTTTTTTTATTCTTTGCTCTTCGTTGCTATTCGTCATATTCTTGTCTCTTTTAACGCGTTAATCGTCTTCGTGTATTAATTGGCGAGGGTAGAGTACAATCGAAAATCAAGCTCAGCTTCTGCGCCTCGCTAAACTCGTGTTTTTTCGTTTTTTCTTTCTTTCTTTCTTTCGTCAAAAATCAAATCTAATTGCAAGTTCAATTCCTTGTATGCCTAAAGAGAAGCGCTCGAGTCTTATGCCCCGAGTGTACCTGCAGGCTGACGCTCAGAAGGAAAAGAGAAAAGTAGTGCAAGGTCCACGTGGGCCCCGTTCGTCAGTCTTACATGCTAGCGGAGAGATTGTTACAGTTGGAAAAATGCAGTCAAATGTAAAACGATTCAAGGATCGTTCACAATGAGAACGGAATCGCACCATAATGCAGACGTACGCGCGTACACTTATTTATACGTTTTTGTACATACTTGTTTATACTTACTCTCTCCCTCCCTCCCTCCCTCCCTTCTCTACTCCATCACCTTATCTTCTTACTTTTTTCCTTCTTCTCTCCACATGCATTACAACTATTCTACTCTAACATCTTTAGTTGTATGCTGCTATTATTATTATTATTATTATTATTATTATTATTATTGTCATTATTATCATAATTATTATTATTAAGTAATTAATTGATCCGTAGCCATTACTCTCTAGATTAATTAGTATCCCCTTACGATTATCATCAGTAGATTTTTTTTCTAATGTTAATTATAACATCGGGTACTAGTTAGTGAATTAAGAAATCATTAAGTTTAAATAACACGAGACAAGAGAGGATGCAGAATACTATTATATTCAGGATGCAAATATTTTATTTAACGTTAACGGTGGTAAACGTATTGCTTGATAAAGGTGACACAAAAGAGGGAACACTCATCCATGCAAACGCACAAACACACACAAGATAAGGGATGCAAGGGAAGAGAGTGTCGTCTCTCATGGAAATAATATCGGGATAGTGAGAGTGGCATTCACGAATTTCCGTAATTCAAATTTCACATTTTCATTATTATTTTTTGCTCCAACGAGTTTCTGCGCCTGCTTATTCAAGTAGCTCATTGATTCTGCCAAAACGATTAGAAACCTAGGAACCGCCATCTTCGTTACTATCAATCAAACTCCAAGAAGACGCGCGCGCCTCCCTTCCATCCCTTCTCTTTTTACTTTTTCGTTCTTTTCATTAGATTTCAACAGCACCGGTATTAATATCTCATGCGTGTATTTGAAACATGTCGGCAATATGGTCGGGAATGAAATTCACGACGTTAAAGCATATCGTATCTTGCGCATCGGAAAAAAAAAAAAGAAAAAAAAAGCTAGAAAGAAGGAAAACAAAGTAACGTAACTCGCCGACGCGTGTTAACGTCGCACGAAAATTCGGGGAGCGACGTGTGTTCTTTAAATCAACAAACAGAAAGTCAAGCATAAGATGTACGCGGGTTATAACTAACAGTAAGACGCATAAAATGTCGATTTCAGTGGGACAGAGAATGGAAGCATTAAAATGTTTCGTGACTAATGCAAATAATATTTATGCAACAAGTGAAAAGAATGGTGAATAGAGTATGTATGTATGTGCGCGTGCGCGTGTCACGGAGGAGGAGACATAGTTGAGAGTTGACAAAAGTGGTTAGAGTAAGTGAGATGCATTGAAGAGGATTATTGTGTACGGCCAGCTACACAGAAAGGAAAGTGCCAGCGAATGGATTTCTTTGATTCTTTCTACTTTCTGGACTCTCTTTTTAAAGGTTTATTGTTGCCGAAAAACAATTTTGACAACCGCCAATACGAGTTGCAAGAGAATATATATTATATATTATATTATATTATATATTATATTATATTATATTATATTATATTATGTTATACATTATAAATCAACCCCCTCCCCTCCCGCCCCTGCAACCCGCAAGAGCGGATGCACCTTTGAAAGCGAAAAATAAAAAGAAAATGAAAATGCCCAATGTCGACGGCGGTGAGTCCAACAATAAGGACGCCCCCCGCCCCTGCTTGTCCTCGTCTCTGGGAGAATTCGCTATATATATTGTATGTACGTTTGTACCTATTTGGTGCCTGGTGGCGATGTGGAAAAAAATTATTATTATTTGTTTTTATCTAATTGTAGTTTCTTTGTAACTCTTTGTGATATACATTGCAATAGTCTACCCGACCGAAACGTTTCTTGTATCGACGAGCACATCCTTCATAAAATATATATCAATTTATAACATATCATACTCGTATGTCTTTCTTTCATTCCACCGATAAAAATAGCATCATGTAAGTTATGAAACAATACACGGAGAGAGAGAATTTTACGTTAATTTTTTCCATTAAATTTACGAAACAATTTTTCGTAGAAACACACGATATTTTGATTGACTACAAGTAAAATTTTAAGTGCACACACGGTAAATATTGTTACTTGCAATTTTTACTGTGTCCCACGGTAAAATTTAGTTAACTCAATGTAAAATTTAGTGTTGTTTTGCAAAAAAAATATTACTGGTATAACCAAAAACTGATTGATATGTGAAAATAATTGCGTTGTAAAAAAAAATGTTCTTAAGTCGATACCGATAGCGAAAATCCGAAAACTAACTTAACGAACGAACTTTGGCCGTTCACCCTTCGTTCATTAAACCGCATGCCAGGCCGGCGCCAGCAAATTGAGTTGAAAGTGAGTGTTGAGGTGGAACACAGTCGTAACTCCGTAAAAACGAGTGCTCTGACGGAACCCATAAGAAAATGCGATAGCTCAATGGATCCTGTCGCGATTCTTGGGGACGCGTAAAATTGAGAAACGCAGCCGTAGGTGCTGGTCTTTGGGTTCGCGTGTCGCAATCAGCAAGCGCAACTGGATGCGCGAACGGGAGCGAACGGTTACGTAAGGTCAGGCACGGTCTCTCAGGTTCCTCTGATTGCTCTGGTTGAGGTAGAGAGGCTCGGAGAGTAAGCGTCAGATGAAGATCAGCGGAATCCAGAGAGCAAATTATCGAAAACGTAGCAGCGCGAATCGGAGTCATAAAATCGAAATCCCTCCACCAATTAATAAATTGGAAGTGTATCTACTCACCGGAGCTGATTCAGCTAATCCGCGATGGCCGAGAGCTGCATTCGAGGGGCCAAGATTCCAGGGGGTGGGGCACTGCATTATCGCACAGCACTGCACTTCCGAAACACAGCCAGAAAATTTATCGGATTTTCTGTTTATAGCGAGAGAACGCGAAAACTACACAAGCTATAACTTTCTATACCGTATAGGAAACGCAGGAAAAAAAAACCTATCAACAAATAGCACGGAAGCGCGAGGCAGCCCGAGGCACCCAGATTGGTGTCCAAAGACAGACTGCTTTAAAGCAGTCAATTGACAATAGTCAAATTTGAGAACAATTAATTCTGATTGGTCGGGATCCTTACAGCCGATAACGCGTCTATAGCCCCCTTCCCCCCTCGGGAAATCCTCCACGATCGCTTCTTAAGGACATCGGGCGACATCCGACCACCACATCCTTAACTCGGGTCAGGGTGTTCTCCTCCCGTGCGCTTAACCATATCAAAAACCTTATCTCCGCCCGTTCTACAGCCCTTTGCCACTTACCACCGGGGCGCCGGCATCTCAGCCGAACCTCTGAGAGTCCGTGGAGAGACGTCTCCGTCGGGTGCACCCTCCTCTGCCCCGGGCAACTCGGCACGACGAGGCTCTATCTCTCCACGGCAGATTCGAGCACCTCGAGCTCAACTGAACCAAAGGAAATCCTTACGAGAGCGTTGGCCCAACTGTACGAATCGACCCGAGAGCAGCCTGGCCGCCTCCCGATCAGGATGGCGACTCGAAGGGAGCCAGAAAGCGAGAACGTTGTCTGAATCGGTAGCTGGAATCGCCTTGTGACCGAGATTCACGAGCAGTATAGTCCATTCGATCTCTGTGCTAGAACCATATTCAGACTGTTCGATAAATCTACATTTAATAACCTGAATTTTACCACTTCGATAATTCAATTATCAAGGTCTAGTTATTATAGGCGGTTGAATGCGTTTTAATTTCAGCTCTCCTGTAGTAGGAAAAAAAATTAAGAGTCTCATTCCAAAAAAAAACGTTGCTGTCAACGATATCTCGGAAAATATGACAACTGGATGAATTTTACTTTCATGTCCTGATTTCTCCCTTCATATGAAACAACTATCTTCTCTGAAATTTTGTCGTATCTTGAAAAATAGCCAAGTTATTGCAGATGGCAAAATTAAATGGGACATCCTGTATAGATAATATGTTATGAAATACCATGATGCCCCGTGTGATGTGACCGTGAATTTGACGATAATTATTAATTAAAAATTTTCTTCTTTCACAATATGTCGCGTCAATGTCATATCGTCTACTCCCCTTACCGGCCCCCCTACGACGTCTAACATGTCGCTCTTAATATTTTCTCCTCGATTCGCTTTCAGATCGTATACCGAATTTGCCGAATTTGCCGAATTTGCCGAATTTGCCGAATTTACCGAGTGACATCACCTTCGAGATCTGCACCTCGCCACCTGTTAGGGAAGTCTTCTCGGACACTGGTGGAGGAGAAGCTGGGGACGGCGGAGAGAGAGGAGACGGAGGAGGAGAAGAAGAAGGAGGTGTCGGTGCTGGCGCAGGAGGTGGAGGAGGTGGAGGAGTTGGAGGAGGTGGAGGTACATTCGTGAAGGCCGAGAGGCTCGTAAGCGGGATGCATTTCCTCACGGATCGCGAAGAGGAACGCGCGGATCTGCTTCTACCAAAGTCCGAGTCCGGCGACACCGAGCCGGAGGTCAGAAAGCAGGTCAGTCGCCAGCGAAGATACTTCCAGCTCTTCTTATTCATTCTGTCACTCGGACATCTCTCCGTGTCTTCTTCCATCTCCCCTTTTCGTGAAAACATTAAAAGATGACACGATGTATCGCATCCCCAGTGTTGGCTAGAGAGAATTCCCAGCTGTCATTGACAATTACCAACTGATTCTTTATCATTTTGGTAATCTGGAAGAAGAAGGAAAAAAGAAAAAAAAGTTATTCGACGGAGAGAGCGAGAAAAAACCTTGCTACCTTGTTTTACAAGCTGCTGGAATACCTGATTCAAAACGACGGTTCCGTAGTCTGCAAGTGGTGCGGCGAGGTCCTACCGTCGCGAACCCGTTGGTACAGGCACAAGTACAAGCTCCACGTGTCGACCCAGGTCAACCAGCCTGCGCCACTCTTCAAGTGCCACAGCTGCAATGCCTACTTCAAGTCGAGGAAGGGTTACATTGGACATCTCAGCTCCAGACACTCCGACAACGAGAATGATGAAAATCGAGAGGAGCCTGCCAATAAGAAGGCTCGGAGAGCATCCGACGTTAGTATACCATGACATATCTTCTTAATTGCGGATCAGGTGATTAACATTTCTTTGATCGATCGTCTTTCAGATTGGCAAAGGACCCGACTGGGAACAGCAACGCGAGAAGGAAGAGAAGCTGGTAGCCGATATTATCGACAGAGTAAAGAGAGAGTGCGAGGCCCAGGGTGAGACGGTCACGAGGAGAGGATACTCGAGGAGGTCGACCGTCATGAATAGCTAAGATTAAGGCTGGCCATTGTTGGCCCATAAACGTTATTCTGCAGTAAGACACACTCTATCTACGACACGTCCAAGATACCTCGGTGAGAATCTTGAGGGACAGAGAATGGGGATCCTCGTCATCAGGTCAGACACGAAGTGACGTCGTGTGACTTTGGTTAGCTTGAGGGTGGTGGTTCGCGGAACTGTCGCGCTGTACGCATCCGCGCGCTCCACTCTTCTGGCGACCCCCCCTCCCCCCCCCCCCCTCGCTAATACAAGGAGTAGGACAGATCAGAAGGAGGACAGGAAGAAATATGAGAAGGAAAAAAAGAAGAAAGCAAGTGGTATAAAGTTCCGAAATAATGTTATTCTTCGGTCTGTTTATACGTCGGTCGGCCAAGCATAACTGCGTAGGACTAATACGAAGGATAACGATTAGTCGCCATGCCGTCGATCCAATAAAAAACTAAAAAAAAAAAAAGGACAGCAATGTAATACAGCTTTCTGTATACAGGACGCTGTGTATCAGGGCGGGTGTCTTCTCTGCCCAACAACAACTCGGGAGATGCGAGCTCGATTATATTTAGATAAATAATCATTTAATTATTAATAAGAAATAATAAGAAATTATATTGTACTGTCTCGATGCTCGATAGACTTCTGTACATTAATCCAAAGATTTGTGTACGTTGGTTGGAAACAATTGTGATCGGTATATTTTTTTATGTTTCATTATTTTGAGAGATCGAGAGACAATTAACGGCGGTCCAGACGTAGGGTGGCTGCGCAGCGCTTAAAGCGGGGCGTCGAGTCAAATCAGTGCCAAAGAAATTGATTAGAGTGTATAAGAGGTTCTTCCAGCCAGGGGGCGAAGTGCGATGTGCCATTGTAGACATTGATGTATGTACATATGTACACAAGCGTGATCGATTAATCATTCGACGAAAGTTCTTTAGCTCCAGTCAAATGTCCCCAGCTGTGTTCGGCTGTGCCGAGGCACCCGCCCCGTTAGATCCTATTAGAAGAAGGGCGAGTTTCCACCAGTGTCCAGATAGGGATTCTCCCGCCTCCGTTCAGTGCCAAATAAAAACCTTAGGGTTTGTCACGGTGTGTCGCGACGACTAACGAGACTCCCGATCGGCTGGCTCATCTGGAAAATGCTTTACGTAATGACAGTTTCCTCAAGGATACAAGAATTCCTTAATCTGCCAAATGATTGTTTTATCGTGTCATTCTTAGCCTTTCATTTTTCTTCCATTCCCTTTATCTTTTACTCTTCTCCTTTCGTCACGAGCATCCATTGCATCCTCTTCGCCGCAAGGGAAGATCAGAAAAGATAAACAACGGGAATTTCTGCTATACGTTTAGTCGCCGCGACGCGCTTACGTGCTTATATGATCCCAAAAGAGGCTGAATAGAAAGAAGAAGGTCGATCACCGCGACGCGTCTTCTTTTAGATAGCCAGGCTAGATCGACGTAGGACAGCTACAGCGTATACGCAGTAAGTGCGCATAGATAGACGACCTATATAGAAAGCGAGGCGAAGAGAGACGAAAGAATAAAGTGAAATCTATTTACTATTAATTATCTCGCGAAATATAAAGCGGAAAACGATCTGTCCATTAATCCAATGTTTCAAAAATATATTTTAATTGCCTCCATTGGCAGAATTTAACTCGCGTCGTTGCTCAAACGTTCTGCGACGATCGAGCGCCTGGAGACAGCAGAGCTGCTTCACCAGATCCAGCAGCTCCAGCAGCTCCAGCAGCTCCACCAGCTCCACCAGCTCCATCAGCTTCACACCATCGTGCATTCTCGGAGATTTGCGTCCTCGAGAGTGACGAGAGAGCTGCCCAGCTGCGAGTAAAACCCGCAACCGGTGGACAGCAGTCTCGTGCGCGCGTAAGCGCAAATCCGCGTTCCAAATATTTTTTCATTCAAGTGTACACCGTTGTCTTGGATGCGGTCGCGCTACTCTCTTCCATTATCGATATCGTTAAACTTATGCTTATATTACTATGTGTGTGTACATACGTACGTACCTATACGTATACGTGCATGCCTGCATACCTGTATATCTGTATACCAGCTACCTCCTTCGAATCGAACTGGCCGCTTTTTCTCCGATTCTCTTCGCGGTTCTCCCTTCCTTCCATTCAACGGGATCGATCAGTCGACTGACTAGTCGAGACCATTCTCTTCACGCTTCTAAACGCGATTCACTGATAATTCAAGGGGTTGGTGGCCAGCTCGATGTATTTCAATCTTCCATATTACATTTTCAATTGTTACTAATCGTAAGAACGAAAGGCTGAACTCACTCGTCGAACGCGATGGTTCGAATTGAGAGTAACTTCAAGGAAATAAATTATTTATTTATTTACAATAATGGCCAATTCGCCGACCATGTCAACATTCGGGTATCTTTGCGTGGCACTAAACACACATAGACACAACATTCTAGGAACAACGTTGAGAAAAGCGACAAGCATGCATGATGCACATGGACGTTGCGTGCGTTGTTTGCCGCCCAACTAGTAGGCGTCGATCAGGATCGATCCTGCGCGCGGCATAGATCATCAAAAAACCTACTGTACGTTATATCGGAAAAAAAAGAAAATAAAATCAAAATCAGCTAGTCGAAATATGATTAATTCTCCGAAAGTGATATGCATATATACTTTTCCTCTCTTTTCCCGCATCCACTGTCAACTATTTTTTTTACCGATTTCCCAGGAAGCGTCATATAGTACCAAGATGAATGAAGATGGTTTTATCTATATTATTCTCCATCAGTCAGTGGCGACTTGTAGCTAAAATTAGTGGAGATGCTGCTCTACAAATTTTTTAGCAGTTATCGATAATATTAAGTGGAAATAGGGGGTGCTGCAGTTTCACAGTACCCGTAAGCGGATCGCCGCTGCGTTCGATGAAACCCAATGAACCTGTGTGCCATTTCAATTTCTAATGATTCATGCATTGTAACCTGACTCATCCATTTATCCTGGTTTGCTGCGTAATGCGAAGATATCAGGCCTCGTCGGCTCTTAATCGGGCCCCTGAACAATTGCGTCTTTCGAAATTACGGCCCACTGTTTTACGGTCTTTGAACGTTGCCTCTAACGACTCCTGGACACAGCGCGGGCATGGGAAATATCAGGAGATATGCTGGAACCAGTATATGTAGAAGTTATGGAGGGAGTTGAAATGCTACGCACTTTCGTTAAGACAGAGAATGCACGGGAGCTGATTCCCTCTACCAACGTGTTCTCGGTGGGTTGAGACTGGGACGAATCCGTCGGAACCTAACACCCTAACCAATTTTGAAAAACGGTTACGCATGCACACAACCACAATAATTGTATTGTACGTGCGCTGTCGCGTGTGGCCGCGTCCAGCTCACAATCAGTCGCCTTCAGTCGCCTTCAGTCGCCTTCAGTCGCCTCGTTCCTGTTATTCCTGTGCTGTGACGTACGTATCGTTCGCTTGGAGGCGCTTTCGCGGAGATGCGTGTGGACTCTCCTTTACTATAAGTCTGGTGAAGCTGCTGATGGCTGCCGAGTCGTTCTTCGTGATTCTTCGTGATCTGTTTACAGTTTTTGGCACTTGACGACTTGGTCCAAGTTTATTTTTCTTTGTATATCTGTGTTTATCTAACTGCATACTATGCGCAGAACAGAGAGAGTTCGTAGAGTTCGAGTGTTCGTGTGATGTGCCTGGATGTGCCCAAAAAGCGTGGTGCAATCGACGTGGATAATTTTTATGTACATTGGCTGAGAAGCACAAGGAACACGGTCGCCGCCAAGATGTCGATGTCGATGTCGATGGCGTTGGCGTTGTCCCTTTCCGTCTCCGTCTACCTGTGGGCATTGTGCGCCACTCCGATTAGCGCTCTGCACTCGAAAAATCCTCTTGCACCCCACGGACGGTGCGAGCCCATTACGATCGATTTGTGCATGAATATACCGTACAATCAGACTATCATGCCCAATTTGATGAGCCATCAGAAGCAGGAAGACGCTGGCTTAGCAGTTCATCATTTTGCACCCCTTGTTAAGATGAAGTGCAGTCTAGACTTGCGATTTTTCCTTTGCACCATGTACGCACCCGTTTGTACAATTCTGGAGGAGGCATTGCCACCTTGCAGATCACTCTGCGAGAGTGCACGTGCTGGCTGTGAATCTCTTATGAGCAGTTTTGGATTTCCTTGGCCACAGAGTTTAGAGTGCTCAAAGTTTCCAAGATTTGGTGAGAAACTTTGTGTGGGGAACAATGATACTGCTCCTTCTGAAACTCCTGCACCGGCAGAACCACCACCTCGAATGCCTATTGCTGAATTTCAAACACCATGGAACGGAGGTCCCAAGCCATATGGAGGAGGATATATGCCTGATGCACGCGACTATGGATTTGTCTGTCCTATACAGTTTCAGGTTCCTCATAATCTTAGCTATTCCCTTAAAGTTGGGGATAAAGTAGAACCCGATTGTGGTGCTCCGTGCGATGGCATGTTCTTCACAGAAAGGGAGCGCAGATTCTCAAGAATTTGGGTTGGTACTTGGGCTTCGGTGTGTGCAGCTTCTTGTTTCTTTACAGTTCTTACCTTTCTCATTGACACAGACAGATTTAGGTACAGTAAAAATACTGAGAGTGTTATTTTATCTGTGGATGTCGTTGCATGCATATTCAATATTCTTGCTACTTTCAGATATCCAGAGAGGCCAATAATCTTCTTATCGGTATGCTATTTAATGGTGGCACTGGTTTATGTGATTGGGTGGGCTGCAGGAAACTCGATATCATGTAGAGATCCATTTTTACCACAAATGGAAATGAGAATCCAGATGGCATCGATCATTACACAAGGCACCAAGCATGAATTGTGCACTGTACTCTTTATGGTACTATATTTCTTTGGCATGGCTTCCAGTATATGGTGGGTCGTACTCACCCTTACGTGGTTCCTTGCTGCTGGACTAAAATGGGGTCACGAGGCGATAGAGGCAAATTCTCAGTATTTTCACTTAGCCGCGTGGGCAGCACCGGCCATCAAAACCATGACTATTCTGGCAATGGGAAAGGTGGAAGGTTGGTCATGGAATCATGCATTTTAATATGACGTTATTATAATTACTTAATGATTACATCATTGACAAATCATTTCAGGCGATATTCTCTCAGGAGTCTGCTACGTTGGTCTCTGGAATGTGGAAGCACTTCGTGGTTTCGTACTGGCGCCTCTCTGCGTTTATCTCGTACTAGGTACAGCGTTCCTCCTAGCTGGCTTTGTTTCCCTCTTTCGCATCCGGACCGTGATGAAGCACGACGGTACGAAGACGGATAAACTTGAAAAGTTAATGATTCGCATTGGCATCTTCTCCGTGCTATACACAGTACCCGCTCTGATTGTGATCGCCTGCCTCTTTTACGAGCAGGCATACTTCGATCACTGGATGCTCACCTGGAACATGGAAATGTGCTCCCGACCTGGACCCCAATCTCTTTATTCGATACCCTGTCCCATAGGCGAGCGTACGCGCGATCTCGGTCGGCGTCCTGAGTTTGAGGTCTTCATGATCAAGTATTTGATGGCCATGATCGTTGGCATCACCAGCAGCTTCTGGGTTTGGTCTAGCAAGACGTTAACTAGTTGGCGGCAATTTTTCAATCACGTACAAGGTCGTCGTGTACAGGCGTACGTGTAATAAGCGATTTCGTAAAGGACTTGCTAGACGGCGCGCGCTCTGGCATCCCTACATGTGGCAACAACGCTAAGATTCTACATTCGAGTCTTCTCGTCCATTCATCAATTCCAAAGGATGATATACGGAGTACAGAATTTACTTCGTAATAGCAACTGAAACGACAACACGGATAATAAATTATTTTAAGGAAACGAACAGAAAAGAATGAATATGATAACGACGTTACTTTAATCGTTCAACACTGCCAAAGGAGAATAAAAAAAATGAAACGTCGTGACAATGGATCAGCACTGCCAAGAAAGAGAAAGGTCCAAGCATTTCTTCTACAACCTCGATTAGACGTACCAAACACGCAATTGTGGTATGGCCTGTCTTCTCATTGATTTATAGTCGAGGAGAAACTGTTCGGAAGCGTCATCCACCCATCATTGGCAAATTTATATCGGCTTAATTTTCTCCGAACTATTTGATCTAGCGAGCGAGTAACGTATTTTATTCTCTCTCTCTCTCTCTCTCTCTCTCTCTCTCTCTCTCTCTCTCTCTCTCTCTCTCTCTCTCTCTCTCTCT
>JARQTI010000283.1:10685-38287 GCA_030142655.1 Trachelus tabidus | reverse complement strand
TATTTTTTTCTCTCTCTCTCTCTCTCTCTCTCTCTCTCTCTCTCTCTCTCTCTCTCTCTCTCTCTCTCTCTCTCTCTTTCTTTATTTATTTATTGTAACCTCAGCGATCAAAAGAAACGCGTTACATGTGACTGATTGCCTGGTGGTGCTATGCGCCCGCATTTTCTTACAAATTAATGTTAGAGATTGAAGGAATTCACTTTCTGCGCTCTGGTAGTTCTTAATTTATACATATATGTGTACACCATTTATTCACACATACACGTTTTGACATTCAATACTCACAGTTTACAGCCATTCCATCGTAGAGACACACATCTAACTTGAGAACTTTTTGATACATATCTCTTTTTATACTTTTTTTTTTTATATTACTATATAGTCGACTCTTGACGTCCGCAATCGTTCATATTTCGTAGAATCTCCTTTTTAATTAACAGAAAAAATGTCAAGACACGAATCTCTGTTACGATAAGCTAGACTAAATTGTATATAAATATAGCTTTAGTTTAATAATGTATTATAAATATATTTTTAAATACTCGTGTAAATACGTGTACGTCAGAGCCTGAAGGAATCTCTTGGAAGCCTGTGGCCGATCAATCAAGCCAGTGATTGATCCACGAGGTGCGAATTCAACACAACCCCAGCTCTTAAATGGCGATTGGACTACGCAATAAGCGACTGCCGTTGCAGTTGTATCAGCGTGCGCAATACGAACTGAATTTTTTCCTATCGAGAATATCGGTGCGAGTACGTGAAAGATATTTGTTACATCACCGGCGACGGAGCGTCTAGCTTATATAAAATAAAGACCAGTAATAAGTCTTTAGATGATAATTACCAATAATACCATTAACCGCTTATCACTTTTGTCCGAAAGTTCAAGCGGGCTTTAAATTTTAAGTAAAATCGGTGCAGCTGAACTCAAGTGTGTTTAGCA
Source organism: Trachelus tabidus (assembly GCA_030142655.1). Lineage (NCBI taxonomy): Eukaryota > Metazoa > Arthropoda > Insecta > Hymenoptera > Cephidae > Trachelus > Trachelus tabidus. The sequence continues at coordinate 37,344 of JARQTI010000283.1, read as the reverse complement.
GTCTCTTTCTCTCTCTCTTTCTCTGGTGAATGTGTATGTCTCGCGTACACGGGATAATCATTGAACTAAATCACTCTTGTTTAGAGCGCATTGAAAAAAAAAAAAAAAAAAAAACGAAAGAAAGGGAGAAAGCGAGAATGCGCTATATTCGATAATTAAAACTTTTGTATTAAATGTAAGCATAATCGTTCTTAAGACTACCGATAAATTCGTCCATTTGAAAACTGTCGAGCTTTTGTGTGTCGTGTACGTCTTTTACAGCGCTTGCTACAGGCGCATTCGACGATTCACTGTTCCATGCTGAGAAACTCTTGATGTGCCACTATCAAGTGGATATAGTTACGTAGAGATATGATAAAATGTTCTCAGCGGTAACAGCGAATTTCAGAGTGCAGTCTAAAGATACTCTCTATAAATATCGTCTTTGCACAAGTAAAATGTATCTCAAAGGGCTCACCTTCCTATAATTTTCAATATAAAAGAGTCCTCCAGACCTCACATTGTACTTGTGAATCGATATATGTGAAGAAAGAAAATAATAAAGTGTGCGTGTTTCTGTTGTCGCACACGCGAAATGCCGTTCGTGCTACTACGCAACGTTGTGTCAAATTATTATAGGCATTATATTCTTTATATAATAAACGAAATATTCATACGCGATACATCTTTAATCCTTGAACAATTGCAAATTGGTTTTCGTGCTTCTTTTTTTTTTTGTTAGCTACTCTCAATACGCACATTCAAGCTGAATCAAGCACAATTTTAGCAACGTATCGCGAACAACCTGTATTTTGATGATTTCATTTTCATTACTCGCGTACAAAGCATTCATTACAACTGCTGCAATTGCGCTAATTGTCGTCTTTTAATAATGATTGTATCCAAAGCGCATCTTCTTTTATGTCTCTCCTCATTACTATTAAAGAGAGGCAAATTACACCGAGTCGTAGTTGTCATTTGTTTTATTAATTTTTCATTTCTCTTTCATTATCAGTGATAATTGTTTGCAATTGTATTTATATACATTTCCCTACACCTGACAGGTTTTAGCTGAATGTTTACTACCAAGGCACATACACGCACACGTATCTATGAATATTAACCACGAGGGACACACTTATGTGTAAATGAAACTTCATGCCACAATTAATTTCATATATCATCAACGCTTGGGAAGTGGTAAAAGTTTCTTGTTACGAAGATATCTAACTATTACCGGCGTGCATGCCAGTGTCAATGAAAATCGTAGCGGTACGAGAAGTTTGTGAATAGAATAGGCCACTAAAAATGTTGAGGTGTTCTTCAAGGCACTTTCAATGTTAGCATTCCCTTGGAAGCCTAAAGTTTTTACGACGAATGTCATGTCTACACCACTGAAAATAACAAATAAATCACGATTATGAGATATTTCTAATAATTCTCATCATTCATATATATAAAGTTCATTTTCTATCATGAATATATGACTAGTTAATAATATCATAAGATTTGAACGCAAGGATGAATTTACACACACACTCGCACATTCATTTGTGTGTTACTGGCTAATAAGATTGACTATGGAACCAACCTAGAGACTCCTACGTAACAGATACCAAGAGATATCAATGAAATGCCAGTGTGAAATATTAGAACTGTAATTCCATAGTCTCGAACAAGAAGTTTTAATTTATTTTTCATAGGCATCTTTTGTATTTCATTTGCAGAGGAATCAGATGTTTTACTTCCATTCGGTGAATTAATGCTGTTTGTTGAATAGTACTCAGCACCGCTATATCTTCCATTATATGAACTGTTTGTAAGAGTCCTCATCCGGATGTTAGTAGCGAAACCTAAGCCTTAAATTATAAATGCCAGGATCTTTTTTTAACAAAGGATTTATACGCAAGGTAGAGGAGTGAAAACACATAAATATATTCTTATTAGGTGTACCGACCATCCTCTTTGCTGGAATGTCGAGGCTTCATGGTTGCATAATGAGATTTTTGCATGTGTTCGGCAATATACTTTCCATTCCTGGCCCACTGACCACCAGGCATATTTAGATAGGTTGATTTTCCAACAGAGCAACATGGTTGTGGCACGGTGCTCTGCATCGAGCTATTAAGGCTCACTGCACCAGTGCAATCATAAGAATCAACATGAGAGTCTTCTTTGTTTGTATGACCGTTTGTACTATGTAGCGCAAAGGACTTCTTCCCAGGTACAGTGTCATTCGCTGCTGTACTTGTACTGAAAACTAGCACAGGACCGGCAATGTCGCGAGATCGTTCAGGCGTGAATCGACCAGTTTCATTGCTGAATATCTCTGAGATATTGTCAGGCAGTGGCAAAGTTGGAGCATCAGGATATCGTCGTATGGAAGTCACATGGAAATTCTTGGACTGTTCGGAATCCTTAGCTTGTTTGGCACGAAGAGCTCCACTCAACGTGATATTAACTGCAATGTAATAAGAGTAACGACACAGTTAAATCTGATATTATAAGAAACCATATGCCAGAACAGTATGCACTATGAAAGAGTAAGATATCACCAGAATGCACGTAACGTCTGATCACTATCCCTGGTGAGTTGGAAAATCCAATGCGTGCAAATGCCATTATGGATCAGCACAGCGTATCCAGAAAACACAATACGTTCGTTAGAACTCACAAGCTTATTTGTAAGATGATTTATTTTCACCGTCCCGAAGCAGTTGCAATCACGGGATCATTGGCTAATGACGTACGCTTTAACGTCGTATTTCGAATCACGCAATTCCAATGCATACTAATTAGTTTCCAGATACAGAGAAAATACGTTGGTAGACCAGAGCTCCAATAGCCCAATATTCAACTCTGAAAGTAGAATATGCAAGGAACAGTGAAGTAACAGGCACGAGGCGCCCCATGTATCATCAAGGATTTCGTATTCTACAAAAGAAAATGCAAGACCAAATCAACGAGCAGAAGATGCGATGGGTCCAGATGGGCCTGAATGGAGTCTGTGATAACCTCTGTTGACTTTGGGTTTGAACGAACAACAGGATGCGCATGTGCGAATGAATGCCAGCGCAAACGGCCCCCTGGTAATAACCGTAAGTCGGCAAGACCGAACAGCGATCAGCGGGTATCTCGGAATTTTTTCCCGGACAGTTACGGGACACGTGACAATAACGAGCACTCGTAAGGCACGTCGTTTATCGCAATTTTCCTATGCTCAAAATATTTCCCAGCTGCTTCAGTTGTTCCCAGTTATCTCTTTCCTCTCGCTCAAGAATAATGGCACAAAGTGCGAGACTCGTGGTGTCAAGAGGACTGTTCAATGGTGTCAATGCTGTCCCGGCTATTTCAACTAGAACTATAAGGTAGTGTAATCCAGTATGGTGGCAGGAATACATTTATCTTCCTTACTTGCCGACTCTTTTGACCTCTAAACGTCTCCCTTCACCTCTCAGATTAGGGTCGTCTTTATTCTTATGGCTGCTTATTACAACCTACGTGCGATGCGCACGATTATATTTTACCAATTTGTCTCTATACATACTATTGGTGCAAATCCTCGAAACAATTGTTCATAAATCTAATCCTTCGATAAATCGACATGTTCAAAGTAGAATCTTGCCTGAGAGATTAAGATAACGCAATCTACAGATCATTTTCATTGTTTTTCTGAAAGCAACATGAATACAGATTTTTGACATTATTACATAATCCTTGGATAGCCTTGAATCGATTATCTGAGACATTTCTTTTTAATTTTCAAAGTATTTGCAGTTATTGACATAATGTTTCTCCTGTAGGTAAAAGAAACCAAAAAAATTGACTCAATCCAATGCATTATAATAAATGCTAACAGTATCTAATATCACTTCAGTCTTGATCTCTCAAGTTCATAAATATGTTTTCACAGCTCATGGTGGTCTCATGTGGAAATGGGACCCCCCGATGCGATTCTGGGAGTCACTGAGGCCTTCAAAAAAGATCAAAACCCCAAGAAGATTAACCTGGGTGTAGGTGCTTACAGGGATGACAATGGGAAACCTTTTGTCCTTCCAAGCGTTCTGAAGGTACTTGATTACGGGTTTGATTGAATCATTGACTCGGTCTGTTAAAGATAGTCAGTAACTGAGAATTCTTAATTGTTATAGGCAGAAGAGAAAATGAAAACTAAGGGTTTAGACAAGGAGTATTCTCCCATTTCTGGAAATCCTGACTTCTGCAAGTACAGTATTAATCTGGCACTCGGTGATGGCAATGAGGTTGTAGCTAACGGTTTGGTGAGTATACTTGAGAGCAACCTTAATAAATGCCAAAAAGTAATGTTATTTCATATTTTGCATCATGATAATTTTATGTTTCAGAATGCTACGGTTCAAGGAATTTCGGGTACAGGCGCTCTCAGAATTGGCGGTGCCTTCTTGAACAGCTTCTTTCCTGGTAACAAGGAAGTCTACCTGCCATCGCCATCATGGGGAAATCACACTCCTCTCTTCAAGCATTCAGGCCTTACTGTCAAGTCTTATCGTTATTACAATCCAAAAACTTGTGGGCTTGACTTTCAGGGTTTGTTGGAGGACATTTCTGTAAGTATCTATAATTGAGAGAAACTTGTAGATATAATCAACTGTTTTAAGCAGTCTGTAACGAAGGATGTGTGATGGCTATTGTTTAGAAAATCCCTGAAAAGTCCATTATTCTGCTGCATGCATGCGCCCACAATCCCACTGGCGTGGATCCAAAGCCAGAACAATGGAAAGAACTTTCTGCATTGATAAAAAAAAAAAAACTTTTTCCATTCTTCGATATGGCGTATCAAGGTTTCGCTTCCGGTGAGATACGAGTGCTTCAACTAATTGATATCATTACCATGAGAACAAATGGAAAGATATTTTCTACATGGTCATAGGTGATGTAACAAAGGACTCGTTGGCAGTGAGGCTGTTTATCCAAGAAGGTCATGGCATTGCTCTTGCACAGTCGTATGCAAAAAATATGGGTTTATACGGTGAGTGTGACCCGACCTGTTAATCGTGTTCGCATCTTCCAATATTTTCCCGTATTTTTCCTTTTTTTTTATTTTTTTTTTTTTTTTAGGCGAACGTGTTGGGGCATTCTCTTTGGTGACGTCAAGCAAAGACGAAGCTGCTCGTACAATGTCGCAAATTAAGATCTTGATCAGACCCATGTACTCAAATCCACCCATTCACGGAGCTCGTATCGTCAACGAGATCCTGGGAGATGATCAGCTCAAACAGGAATGGCTCCGAGACGTTAAAGGTATGGCCGATCGTATAATTTCGGTTCGCACGAAGCTTCGTGAAAATTTAAAAAAGGAAGGAAGCTCCCGTGACTGGTCCCACATCACCGATCAGATCGGCATGTTCTGTTTCACGGGTCTCAAAGCCTCGGAGGTAATTGGACATTCTTACTTTATCCATTAGTAATCCGTTGTTCGATAAGAAATCTCCTGATCTCGTATCTGCTTCTATTATTTATTGTTGCTGTATGTACGATCCATAGAAGACTCTGGTGGATTCTCGATGATGTGATCTATCGATTTTCTGGGCGTCCATGTTTCTAATAAAGCCTTTTTTCTTTTCTTTGTGCCTCTGTTAGGTTGAAAATCTGACGAAGAACTACAGTGTCTATCTCACCAAAGATGGAAGAATATCTATGGCCGGCGTCACATCGAAAAACGTGGATTACCTCGCTCATGCAATTCACGAGGTTACAAAATAATTTCATGAGAGTAACAGGGCTTAGTGTACAACCAATAGAGACCAACGTTTTCTACCCGGTACCGTCATAAAGGAATTTTCGTAATGACATTTCAATCATCGTTAAGAGACGCGAACGACCAAACGCTGACGCGCCTCTCAATTGTTTCTTAACTAAATGCAATACTCAAACCTCGTGAATGGATGCATTTATTATTGCATATTAAGTATTTTTCTAAGTACACTGCAGGCAGTGTGACGATTCAATGAATTGAAACTGTGCGCTTGCTTATATTGGATTCTTCATTCCACGTGTACATGAAGGGAAACGTGGAGTTTGCGGTTGGTCGTTGTATGTACGCTGCAAGGGACATTATGAAAAATGGACGAATTTATTGTAGACATTACTAATCTCCGCATTGAGAGTTGCCTAACTATTTTTTATATTTTTTTTCTCTGCCATTCACAATTTCACACTGCAAAAATGGTCATTCAGTGCAGTGAGATGAACTCTGACTTATGTCAGTCGGTACTTGTTCTTGCCTGCTAGACCCGACGGACAGAGAGGCATAGATGCTGTAATGTTAATAATTACACTTAGATTCTGACAAATCTTATTATTTTTTGCATATTTACATAATACCTGAACTTCTACGTTTATGCTCATCAGAAATGATTTAATAAATAAAATAGAATTGTACGCAGAAAACGGTGGAGTACATATCGGATTGTCTTCGTCACCGAGACGATATTGGTAAAGAGAGCCAGTGCTGCACCCTTCTCACCCTGTGCGTTAAGTGTTAACAAATTATGTGACATTTCACGCTGGTTCCAGTAAATCTTTCAGTGTCCAATAGCTGTCAGATACAAAGTCCCCTTAAGGTTGGTCCCCTTTACTGATATCCTCTCGGTGCAAATGCCCTCACCTCGCCAGTTTACGCAGTCGAATCTGACTGAATCTGACGCGCAAGGTATAGCGTGTTATCAGAGATTAGTAGGAAGATCGTCAGTGGATCGATTTTCTTGAAACCAATTTCACTTTAGAGAATCGACGCGCAGCCTCACCGAACGGCCGTCGAACCATACCCACGTTTTTGATTGGTCGAGCATACAGATGATATACGCTACACTACTACGCGTGATATATTCGTGAGCTCCGTGTGTCCTCCTTACTTTCCATACGCATCTCTGGCTCTGGTACTATAGCGGTGTGTATAGTTGCGGCTTGTGGGCACTGGTGGGGACTTGTGGCGACAATCGAAACATCACATCCAGTCATCCAGTCACATCGCGGAAGCACTGCGTTCACGCGCCCTGTTACCGTTGTACGACAGTGGGGTTCACAGCAGGGTTCAGTTCTTTTTTAGTTTCAAAGACACGAGAAAGCGTTACCCTAGTCAGTCCTAGTCCAGTCCTAGTCTCTGCTGACCTATCTGGTCAACGCGGGTCATCTTGTGCGCTGACAGCTATACACACTGATATATGAACTGCTTCGTGACTTTGCGTCATTCTCTTTCTGTACAAAGTACACATTGGTGCACATCAAATACTTTGACGTTGAACGCGCACCCACGATGGTCGCCGGGCTGTGATGAGTCTTATAACAAAAGATGTTGAACATCATGGAGTGCTCGAAAATATTTTTCAATATACTCATCGGCATTCTCTTTGCGCTTCCGCTACTTGGTTACGGCTCTACCTCGAGACTCTACTCCATTGCCTTCTCCGTAGAACATGCCCCCAGAGTCGGCTGGATATTTGGAAATTCTGGGGATATCTACTCTAGGATAAAGAGAGAATCAGTCTCTGTTTCAAAGACAAATAAACTGATCGATGATCCGGATTGTCGAAGCGACCTGCATCGACTTTGTGGCTCTATGGATAAAAATGACGATGACCTATCTGTGCTTGAGTGCGTTCAGACATTTAAGGTAATAATAAATAACATTGGAATAATTTATTATATGACGTACTATACAAGTGTGTATTGTTTTTTTAGGCAAATGAACTTTCCGGTATTAATAATCAGTGCCAACACAAAATTTGGAACCACACTACGAGTCTCACTAGCGATAATAATGTCCAGAAACTTATAAAGCAGGCATGCCCAGAAGAGGCAGATAGTTTCATGTGTGGATCAAAAGATACATCCGTATCTTACTTATCCTGCATAATAGATCAACGAGAGCATATAAAAGAGCCCCAATGCTTAGAGTATCTTCAGAGACTGGAGTGGGTTGCTTTTAGTGATTTCAGAATCATAACACATTTTGTATCAGATTGCGAAGGCGACATTGAGAAGTTTCAGTGTGGTAGAATACAGGCATACAGGGAAATGTCACAGGGATTAACCCTCGCCTGTCTGCAGCGTCACGTAGATCAGCTGGAGGGGCAGTGCAGGAAACGGATTCTTCACGTATCCGAGATACAAGCAGACAATATTAAGTTGGACCGCCAGCTGTACATGGCTTGCACACAAGATCATATTAAATTTTGTCCAAATATTCGTCCAGGTAGTGGTCGAGTTTACAAGTGCTTAATGCAGTACAAAACAGATCGAGCAATGACAAAGCAATGCCAGGATCAGCTTGTGAGACGCGAGAAGTTGATAGCTTCTGATTATAAAGTTAGTAAAGGATTAGTGAGAGCTTGCAAGGAGGATATTAGGAGTAATCACTGCAGAAGATCCGTATCTGAAGATAAAGAGATTAGATTAGCGCAGATCTTACTTTGTCTGGAATCGGCATCTCGAAATGGAAGTAAAATAACAGCGGACTGTCAAGTGGAGATGTTTGATCACAGGAAGATACTCATGGAGGATTACAGATTGTCTCCGGAAATAGTGGACGGATGCGCCGCAGACATTTTGTCGTTTTGTAACGGTCTGGAGGTGGGTGGTAAGACTATTCATTGTTTAATGGAGCACACCAGAGCGCGAAAGAAAAAATCGAGAGTCTCTGCCGAATGTCAAAGAGCGGTAAGATTTTGTGATAACTCATGATCGTTTATATCTGTTTTCTGTGACTTATTCATATTCACATACAGTTGGAAGGGTTGATTAAGGAAACCGATGCCGGTGAGGATTGGAGGATCGATCCCGTGTTACGGGAAGCGTGCCAACCAGTTGTCGCTGTGGCTTGCAACGACGTGAGTATCAATTGAGCCGTATTCTATTACTCTAGAATCTACCAATTTGCTAATTGTTGATCGTTTCAGGTGCGCGGTGGAAATGCGAGAGTTATCTCATGCTTAATGGAGAAGCTAGGAACGTACAGAATGACCGAGCCTTGCGAGACTGCTTTGGTGCAAATTCAGTATTTTGTAGCCAGGGACTTTAAGCTCGATCCGCAGTTATATAAAGCGTGCAAGGCCGATGCTATGCACTTTTGTCATGCGAAAAATGCTTGGGCTAACGATGGAATCCAAATGGATCCCGAGAGGGGTCCTCTCGTATTGCCATGCTTATATAGATATGCCTATCACCCGCAGAAAAATATGACGGTAAGTCAATAATTCCACGTCTTGTTTGTATTTCTCTTTTGCTCTTTTATAAACGACTGGGTGCGCTCTTCAGCTAAAAAACGGATGTTTGAAAGAGATCAGGAGGGTCATGAGGCAAAGGGCCATTAATGTGGATTTGCAGCCTGAAATTGAGGAAGTCTGTTTGAACGAGTTGGCTATGTACTGTTACGATAAAACAGCAAAGCGGGAAGAAACTCTGTGCCTTCAAGACAACTTGGATAGGTAATAATTCACGCTTAGATCATCATCAACTCGCGAGCTAATGCAGGTAATCGAGACTATCGCTGGTGCGCATGGAGATAATCTTTCAGCTTAGTATGATATTAGGAACTTTGAGACAATTTTGTTTAAACAAGACTTTCTGGAGAATTCGCGTTGGACATTCAATTAGCTTTCTGATTGCAGTTTAAATGAGAAATGTAAATTAGCCGTTGGTAATTTGACTGAGGAACAGGCGGAACGGGTCGAACTCAATCCTGTTGTCACAGGTGCTTGTCAACACGTCATGGAGCAGTATTGCGAGGTAAGTTTTAAGGAATTTTTTTTTTTTTTTTTTATCGAGAATGACAATCTTAAGTAAATTTGAATTAGGAGGTACTGAAAGTCGGTAAGGACGAGGGTGACTTAATGGAATGCTTAATAGAACATAAAAACGACTTGGATGTCCATTTTGATTACAAGTGTAAAGCCGCTGTAGAACATTTCCAATTGATATCGCTCAAGAGTTATCGTTTCACGTATAAATTCAAAGAAGCCTGTAGGCCCTACGTTATGAGATGGTGCCCCAGGTAATCGAAGAGATCTACTGTGCTGAGAATGACAAATTATGAGTAAAAGTTAATTAAGTAGTTCTCGTTTTAGGTCAAAAACAAAGGCTGATGTAATCGAGTGCCTTAGCACGGTTGTCCAGGAGGATATAATGAAAGATACACAACATCGTGTTCCAAGGGAGTGTAGACAGCAATTAAGAGCTCAGTTATATCAGCAGCGAGAGAATATAAATTTTGATCCGACACTTCAGAAACTCTGCGCTACGGATGTCAAGCAACTGTGCTTCGACGTAAAGCCAGGAAGATCGCAGGTGAGGAGTACGCGCATCGAAAAAAGAATAATTTTAATTTAATTTATCGTTGTACAGTTAATTAATAATCAAGACAATTGTAGATTCTCGAATGCTTAGCGGCGCAGAAGCACAAATTGTCCGAGCAGTGTCACACGCAGCTATTTAAGGTGCGGAAGCAGGAGTTCCAGGATAGCTCGAGTGACTTTGCCTTATTGGAAGCTTGCCGATCGATGATAAGTCTCTTCTGTAATTATATGGATGGTGCCAGCGCGTTGTCCTGCCTGAAGGTAGCGAAGAACAAGCCATCTTTCGACGAGAAGTGCAAGAGCATGGTAGTGCGCCGAATGATCGAGCAAAACACTGACTACAGGTTCAATGTCGCGCTTCAATCTGCCTGCGTTACCGATATCGATAGACATTGTAAGGAGGTGCTAATGCGCGAGCGTACGGTCCATGAACTCGAAGGAAAAGTGATAAAGTGCCTCAAGATCAAATTTCGTGAGTCGAAACTAACGACCAAGTGCGAACTTCAGATGACAAGCATACTTAAGGAAGCCGCACTTAATTATCATTTGAATCCGCTGCTGGCGACGCTATGCTCGACCGAAGTCGAGACCATATGCCCCGCGGAAGATATGGAGCCTGGAGATGTCGAGGAATGCCTTAAGGCCGAATTCAAGCGGGGAAACCAAGAAATGAAGGAAGAATGTCGCTTGGAAGTTGCTGATCTTATTGAGCAGAGGAAGGTCGATATTAATGTCGACCCATTGTTACAAAAAGCTTGTGCCATTGACGTCAGCAAATACTGCAGTGACATTCCACAAGGAGCAAGCAGGCGTAAGTTTTTCTTACATTTTCTTTCCTTTTTGAGCACTTCATTTCTTTATACGCGAGAGAGAGATGCTTGTCCAGACGTGCAGCCATCGCTTATGCGAGTTGCAAGAAGGAATCTTACAAATAAAACCTTTTATTAGATATCAAGTGTCTTCAGAATAGTTTACGCTCTCTTCAGCCAGACTGTTACAAGATGTTGACTGCTAGACTGGAAATGTTTAGATTAGCTGAAAAGGTGAGTCTCACTGATTACATAGTGCTCGCAATGGATAATACAAAAATTTTTTCTTTACCTTTTCAGTTGATACAACCAAACTCTATAAAGGAGCTTTATTATTCCGTCAGTAGCTCGCCAGCTAGCACGTATTTCATGATTATTGCAGTCAGTATAATCGGAATTATTTTTGTCATGGGTCTATTCTGCGGAAGGGTGACCAGACGAACGATGACGATGAAAAATAAATGATCCTCTACTACGAAGACGACGATCCATGTACATTTTTCGTGATGTTGGTCGTCGTCATTGAAGGTGGTGGAAAAAATATATTTTCATGTTAGGAATAAAAGTCTGTTGGAATATTTATTCCACCGCGTCATAACAACGTAATATCATGAGTTGAACCAGAATGTCATTTTCTTCAATTTATATAGTATCTAGTGTGGGAGTAAAGTAAGATATCGTAACTCTGTCTCTCTCTCTCCTTCTCTTTTTATATATATATATGTCTTTTATATACAAAGTGTTTTCTATACATGTTTCGCACATTCCTGTACTATTAAAAGATCGATAATATCGCTCTTCGTGGTCATGTTCTGATGAGGACGTTTGATTTCGGATGGAGCGTAATGCTATTTAGGCAATCGAAGTGCGAAAAAATGAATTATCTACTGCAATTTTGGATTCACCCGAAAGAATAGTAATGCATATTCTTCGAAGTATCAGTGAGTCAAAAAAGCATCGTGTATGTAATTAGTTAAATTTCACGTGAAATATTTGACCAAATATGCAGCTATTGAATAAAATTTGTAACGTATTTTCTTAACACGACACCGATAACGAAAAATTCGAGAAACAATCTACGTTAGCTTCGGCCGTCCACCCTTCGCCCATGTATCCGCAAGTTAGGCGGGCGCCAGTAAATCTTTTTATCACCGGGAACTGACAAGCCGGTACGTTGTGGGAGTTGGGGGGGGGAGAGGGGTAGAACAGGCCCAACTCTACGAAAACGATAGCTCTGACGAAATCTGTCAGGAGATACGACAACTCAACGGATTCTGTCGATCATTGGGAGCGCGCGAAATCGAGAAGCACAACCGTAGGTGCTGATCTTTGGGGTCCCATAAAATCAGCAAGCGCGAACGAAATGCACGGCCGCTCAGGCTGCTAGATTGAGGTAAAGATGGTCAGAGTAAACGTCAGGCAAATAGTGCGGGATACAAAGAGCAAATAATCGAGAACGTAGTAGCGCGAATCGGAGCCTTAAAATCGAAATCCCTCCACCAGTTAATAAGTTAAGAGTATACCTACTCACCGGAGCTGGTTCAGCTGATCCGCGAAGGTCGAGAACTGCATCCAGGAGACACTCGTGTGGGCACTGGATTATCGCACATCACTGCACCTCCGAAACACACGCAGAAAATCGATAGGATTTTCTGGATATTACGAGACCAACGCGAGAACTACACAGGCGAGAACATTCTATATACCGTATCGGAAACGCAGCTAGAAAAACTATCAACAGACAGCAAGCACGGGAGCGCGAACCAGCTCGTGACATCTCGATCGGTGTCCCAAGACAGACTGCTTTGAAAATAGCCAAATTCGAGAACTAATCATTCTAATTGGTCGAGATCCTTATACCTGATAACTCTTATCCTTTTCCTCGAGTCGTCCCTTTAAGGAACAACTGGCACAGCTTCTGTTTCACTCCTTTTTTTTTTCAGCATATATTCTAGTATAAGGATATTCAGACTGAAGGAAGATCGATAAATAATAAAAATGGAATATTTATTACGTTTTTTAATATAAAACAAATCATATATTGTAAGTATATTTAATATGTACAATAATTGAGACCTTCCTCAAGTAACGTCGCAAGGGGTTTATTCTTACTTTGGAATAAGGTTTATTGCACATTCACACGGTATCATTATTTTTAAAATCAAGAAAAAAATAATGAATGGCAAAGAATGACATAACATTACCATCGTTAATTTTCCTGGAAATTCATTTTTTATTTGCAATAGACGAAGTTCCTATATTTTAAGGGTCTGGTTCTGAGGGTGGTGCGACATTTTGTACAATTGTTACCGAGCATCCCGCGAGACGTTTCGTTCGTTTTTCTTTCAAACGTTATTTACATCATTTCTTTTCCATCTAGGGGACAGGAAAATTTTACTTTTTATATATAATCGGATCCCGCGTACAATTTAAGGCTAGACAGAACCAGTGTACCGCATTATAATAAGAATTTGCGAATCTTCTCTGCCGGATTCTGAATGATTTTTACAAGATACGCGGTGTAATATTACTTTTAAGCAGGAAATTATAGTGCGTGCTGTATTAAAAAGTGAAGTCGACGATGTAGCTCGTAGGAGGGTCCAATTATTAAAGATGTAAGACGACGAAGAAGAGGATTGCCATGCATAATGATCATTAATAATGTAGTGATATTTATCACCTTTAACCATCATGATCATCATCATCATCATCATCATCATCATCATCATCATCGTCGTCGTCGTCGTCGTCGTCGTCGTCGTCATCATCCATCATCGTCATCGTTAATGTTCATTGTAACTGCAATTTAAACATCTTCAAAGAGAGTCTTCGCTCGGACCTGATGTGGAATTTCGTTGGTTTTGAATTTGCGTGCGAGTCTGTGAGCTCCCAGCCGTGGCGCCAACTACTGCTTTATGCTGGGCTGCGAGACACTGTTGTAATTGTTGCAACTGCACCGGTTTCACCAAAGTCCTTTGTAGCTGTGAAAACAATGCAATTATGCAATAGGCGCCAATAGCCGTTCTTTATGTGATTTGCAATTGGAAGAATATTACGAATTGAAACGAAGACATAACGGAGGCTAAACAAAATGAGCAAAGTATTTAAACAGGTATGCAAAATTACTTGTTGCTGCGAAAGATTCGTCGCGCCAAGCGGCTGGCCCTGCGAATTACACTGTCCGCTGTTCGGAGCCCTTGCGTGCAAAGATTTTGTGACTAATGTTTGTTTATTAGCAGGTACTGCTTGGGTGGATGGCGATGCTTGTGTCGCCATTAAAACGGGCTTGCTCGCAGCTGTAAACAAAAAAGAAATACAGGTCACGCTCCACAATTCAATGAAAGTACTGCACGCTTACGTTCCATTGTCCTCATGTATCGATAGTTGATCCACGAGTTCAATGTGCTTTTTTTTTGACAAATCGAAAACAATGAAGATTCTAATAAGTCACACGTAAGCTTTGCATACAATTATTATTACAAAGTATACATATGCATATTTCGTACTGAAACATATTTCAGTTTCTTTTTATTTTATCACACATTTTCGTAATTTTATGGAAAGTGACAAACCATTTGTTAACAATTGCATTATTTGCAAGTTATATAAGAAGAAAAAAAATGTATTGGACTTGCGACCGACTATATATGCATCTAAAATAAACGTTGCTATTTTCGTAGTACTTGCAGTGACTTTGAGAATACACGCATAGACTTTTATTATTGTTACACTTATCATTATCACCGTCAATAAAAATCTTTGGACGTTCATTGCGTAACGACAGCGTGTCACACTAACTTACCCATTATTGGAGTTAACACTTGCTTGTTGCCTGACAATATAAGTTGGTTGGCCGTCATCGTTTTTGTCACGGTCACCAATTGATTCGGTTGAACTTGTCGAGTCATCTGGTTAAGCCGAGGTCGTTGAGATCCTACGAGTTGAATCGCCTGCCCACCCTGTTGATTAATTAAATTATTAAAAAGAAAGGGAAATACTTGGTAAGGTATAGCAGGCCTTATTGTATCCTGTAACTTACATGAGACAGAGTGACTGCATTGCTGCTACGTATATTTTGCTGTGACAAGCCCTTTACTCCCGAAGGAATTATTTGAGCTGAAAGTGAGAAAAAAGTTATTGCACAAGTTACACAGAATCAATAAGGTGTATATAATGTATGTACCAATTGGCAACGACAAATGAGTATTGGCGGGATTGGCGATTACCACAGTTGGCGTACTACCAGCCATAGCAGTGGTAGCGACCGTGGCAGCGACCATCTGTAAAAGGAGGAGAGACACTGTAGATTCATAAAGCTCTTAATGAGATTAAGCCGCTTGAAATTCTTAGGCTAGAAAAAGGACAATTAACTATTTGGAAACAGAGTAAACTCACACTAGACACTGTAGTGCAAGTATTGGTTGCCGAGGAAATCGGTAGGCTCACGATAACACCGGTTGGAGCAACCGAACCAGTAGCTGCCGATACGTTAAGGGACATCGTGATGGGCTGCGACAAGCCAGGAAATGAAACCTGGAAAAGCAATTTTACAGCCTGTGGTAGGTTCAACATTTTTTAAAATCGATTTACGTGCCGGTGATTATAAGAGTGGTCGAAGTAAAATATTTGTTTATTTGAGAAATTTAGACTGTTGTCTTTTTGTGCGTTCAAATAATATTCTTTAGCGATTAACTTAATCTTTACGTATTTGAGATTCATGTTATTTTCATAATCAATGGTACGTATAATATTTGCAGTTTTCGATATTCGTTATGAAAGATTGACTCACCTGGACATTTTGTAGGCCGTTGATGGTGCCCGCAGGTAGACTCGTCAGATTAACACTCTGAAGATTGACATTACCAGAAGGAGGCGGACTTGTCATTGGACTCGCCGGTTGACTTCCTTGGCTGGAGGAGGCCGTCAAACGTTCGAGCAAAGACGAAGCTGTATTTATTCCAGGAATTGGATTATCCGCCGACGGAGTTCCTAAGAATATCGTAATAATTGATCCATTACCAAGATCGTCTTATTGTTAAAGAGGACGCTACACTCTATGGAACGCATAACGGGCAATTACCAGCCAGCAGGGCGGACAATCCGGGCATGGACAATCCTAAGGTTGAGGTCGGGTCTTGAACTCTCGCCAGTCGTACTGCAGTAGCCTTCACTGGTTGTTGTTTACCGGTGAGTTGACTGGTGAGAGCAGAACTGAAGCTAACCCTTACCTACAAGCATAGGACAACCTAACTGTAGCTGTACTTACTTAAAAAATTTGCTCAGTTTCCATAAATTTGGATGATTCCAGTGGAATTGAGTGGAATACATACTTGACCAGTTGTACTAGGCACAGTAATGACGTTTCCATGGCTAATGACTCTCGGTGGTATCGCGGCATTCAGAGAGATCCTGCGTGGTTGTGATTTTTGCTGGGACAGGTTAGCCGGACTGCTGTTCAAGAGGCTCAAGATTGCTGCGTTGTTTGACTTTATCGGAGCTTGTACGTTGTTATTCATCGCCGCAGCTGCCGCATTCGCTGATGAATGCACGCACATACGAATCATGCAATCAAGTAAGTAAATATGGTAAAAATATATTTAAAGATTCCATACCTGCAGCCTGCTGCTGAAACTGTTGGGCAGAGTTCATCAGCGACGTTACCAAAGCGCTTATCGCTGGATTTGTCGAATGTTTTTTGAATGAGCCGTCACTCTGACACTGATTTCCGTCGGCCAATGGGCTCTGGGTTCCTGCTTGAAGTTGAGCTTGCTGTGAAATAAAGAGAAACATTGTAATTTGCAATCGAGGACAGATTAGCTGCAAGAAAAGTGAATTATAAAAAGACAGACCAACACGGGAACATTGCTGGTTGTGCTATTATTAGGAGTGCTGCTGGATTTTTGCTGAAAGACCAGAATGCCTGATCCGTTACATGATCCTGTGTCGACGGGCAAACTCGTGCTCTCCAGTTGTCCAGATGTCACTGTATGTGGTCCGCCGTTAGTTAGAGGCTGTGCAGAGTTCGATGTTGTAGCTTCGGACTGAGGGACCCCTTGAACAACCTGCACGGTAGAGTCGAGGCAGGCTAGACTAGGCTGTGCTGTTGAACCAGCAGTTTCGAGGACAGTCTTCATCGCAGCCACTTGACCAGCCAGAGTATTCAGTTGTCCTTGAGCTCGCGAGATTATCTGACCACACCAAAGGAACGAAATAAAAAAGTGAAATGATGTTGCGATCGGAAGACATATATTAATGAAGAACAATAAGCATACCTGCTGTGTAACGTGTTGAGACTGTGCCTGTTGTAACTGTTGAGCTACTAATTGTGCCGCCTGTGCTTGCTGCGCCTAAAATTATTTAAAATCGCTAATAAAATTTCTTTAATCAATGTCAGTTTATAAATATCCTATAGGAAATGATCATTTTGTATCATATGTATAGGGATAAGAAATTCGGCACTAATGTTATAACCTGTTGATGAGCACGCTGCATCCCTGGTGTACACGTAACTCGGGGAGTCTGTCCCGGTACGACGTGCATTATTCTAACGTTCTTCCTACCTTCCTCAGTGAAGATCTCTGTGAATTGCTGTATATAGTGATTCGCCTGAGCTCTAGTTCCTAATGTAAATCTAAAGAGAGAAGGAAACGGTTCAGAAAATCCTTTTGACGGAATGTAGAGTGTACATACAAGGTACTTTGAGTCTGCAGTTTATTTTCTTTTTTCATAATTATACCTGCAAGCTGAACCATTCTTTTCGCCCTCGCGATGATCGCGATCCACGTAAAGCTCTCCCAGGTACTCGGAGTTCGAAGGTCTTTGTAGGATCGAGAGCTTTATATGATAGACACGGCCTTGGCCACGTTCAGTCTCTAATATGTATTCTTCTATTAATTGCGGGAGGCAGTCTTTAGTTTCCCGTGGCCTCTCGTACGCCTTTGCGTACCTAAAGACGTGACAAACATTCATCGAATTAGAGGGTTGCATAATTCATGTCCCATGCAGACCAAAGCCAATATTCAAGGTGCGATATACCTAAGAACGTCAATGGGTGTGCTAGGTGGAAGTAGAGGAGGATTTGCAAGAGACGGTGGGGGGCAGGCAGTGCTAGTTGGCAATCCCCTTTTCGCACGAAGCTTCTGCATGAGGTCCTGTATCGTAAGTCCTTCAGGTTGCGCAAGTTGTTCCAATTTTCTTTTGCGATTCACGGTAACCTGAAAATCGAGCGATCAACGGACGGTCATTGGAAATGTCATTAAAGAGTTTTCGTTAGATAGTTGGGCAACTTGTTTAGTGTTGCATCAAGTGAACGATCATTAAGTGTTACCTGAGAAAACTTTTTGGCTTGTCGCATTAACTGGTGATCCGTAATGAGAGATCTTGATTGCATTAACCTCGTTGTTGCAAGGCTGGGTATGGGACTTGGATCGAGGCACAGTGGCCCCTGGGTAGCAGCAATCAGATGAGACTCCAAAACGAGGCGTTCCTCGTGACTCCATTCTCCGTCACTCGTTAACGTGGACACGTCCGAGAGAACGCTCTTCAATGAAAATCGGTCGGGCAATAGTTAAGTACAATTATACCACATACTTGCGACTTAATTCTGCTGTATGTACGAAAAACGAACGATTAACAATCCGTTACCTGGGTGGTTGGCTTTAAAAGAACGTGGTGCACCTCGGCTTTACTATGTGGAAATACTTTTCTATAATCACGCACTTCAGCGATTATACAGCCGTTGTAGAAGAGGTGCGAATTATTCGTTTCCAGCTGTTCGGCGAGCATTGACGGCAGCTGCCCGTTGTCGATGCAGGAGAGGAGTTCGCCCTGCTCATACCCCATTAGTTGGGTTTCCGAGAGTAGAGCATTCTTGTCGAATTGGGTACCTTTTTCGCTGTTACACAATAATCTCATGAACAATCTTTACTTTTGATTTCACGTGATAGTACTAAAGCTCTGTCAATAAATCTTTCGTACCAGTTTCTTACACCTAATGAGTATCCTTTGTTTCCAGCATAGAGATTAACAATTAATGTGTGTAGACCCTCTCTCTGCACTAAACGCCCCAAGAGATCGCACTCGTTCTCCAGATTGTTCTGTTATTACAAACATACACACACACACACACAAATATATATATATATATATATAGTTTTAATGGTGGGATAATAATGATAAAAAAAGTCCCAAAATGATTGTATCCGCATATTGTAGTAAATTACGTACCAAGACCGAGTCAGGCGTCGCATGAGGAACTTTTGACAGCTCCTCAAAATATAGCCGCGTAAGTTTCGCCTGGATACTATGTTTGGGATAATTTAATTCTTTCTTCTGGCTTGATTCCTTTCTATGCTCAGGCAGACCCATAGGATCTTGCCAGTACCGTGGCACTTGCTCAATCATGTCCTATCCAAAAGGTTGTATTTAAAAGTTAACATACTATCGCAAGAACTCCATTAGTATCGATGAAAGATGATAAAAAGTTTTCAAGTATAAAATTTTCCAGTCATTGTGCATTAAAAAAAAAAATTAAACCTTGCAGTACCTGAGCTTGATGGCAAGCATCTTCCAGTCCAGAGGCTGTGCCGATCATTGTAGTTCTTCGTTTTTATCAGCACTGAATGTCATATCTCCAGCTTGAAATGTTTTTGTCCTGCGAAGTTTTGGAAGTTTTGGAGTGGCTACTAGAACTATCCTGAGCAGACAAGCATAAACTACAGAGATATAAAGCGCTTTAAGAAGTAAGAGCAAAAGTTTATAGGAAGTAAGGATGTGGCAGTAAAGTTCGTAAAGATGAGGCCATGGCGAGCATATCTCATCTGCATGCAAATGTCCTGAGTCAAGAGTGAACCCACTGGGAGCATTCAAGTGCGCTTAGCCGGGAAATTCGAAAGTACACGAGAAAAGTGTTTAATGGTTTGAAATGTCAAAACAAGAGAGTGAGTATTAAAAGAGGTTATGTATGATCTATAGAGAGGATGATGCCATGCTTGATAGTGAGCATACAACTTTGAATAAGGGCGTAAATTTCGCCGGTTTACCTTGGCAGTGGCCGGAAGAAGTCACAGCGGTAAACATTGATGCGAGTCGAGTTATTCGTTATCATAACCTCACATCGATCGATAAATAGAGCAAAGCTTTTCGGGCAGTGGAAGCATTTATTTGCGGACCTGGCTATCTAGGTAGATTTATTTGATTTTTCGTAAATAACATCTACAAGCTAGAAATGTCATTTTGGAGATCGCAGCGTAACCTATTATACAAACACCACACAGGCACAGACACAGTATATTAACTATATTGCGCTAGACCACGTATTAGGATCATAATTTAAGGTTATAAACAGCGACTCCTATTGGATGTGCTGTAAGCTAGATAATTTATTACTGGTTCCTACATTGCCAATTGTAGGTCAATGTCGAAGAATTAGCGTTTCCTTTTTATTTATGCAGTGCCAGAGCATTCGAGTACGGTCAGCACCAGTAGAAGTGTGTACTCGTACGCTTGTACTAGGAATGTCGAATTTCCATTCTTTCTCTGGAATAAAGCTATTTCGAGCAGATTAAGCTATAATAACCAAAAGTGTACACTGGTGTAAATGATATAATCGAGTCTCGCCACGGTTACTCTCACCAAGTCTGACAGTCGATTTCAAGGTTAATCAATGAAAATTTTACGGTATGCAGCATTTAACACTCCTATGATTAATTTAAAGAGATTCAATTCAATATCAATGGAATATATTTAATGAAACAAGACATGTATTTCGGTGGCTAGGCAGCATGTGCTAAAAATTTGGAAAATTGGTTACATTTAATTTGTCGAAGTCAGATAGTGCATTGGCGTTTCAAGAGTCAAACAACGTAGTTGAAAGAGAATAGAAGGTTTCAAACCCAAAAACGTAGATGAAATGATTGGGAAACCAAGATTTAAAAGGCCAGGCAAGTTATTCAATTAGGTACTCTAATTGATGGTCTCATCTGTATTGTTTAATCATAATCAGCAGGCAATCATTCTTAGGCATTCAATTACAGGAGAAAATTCTTGGCAAGAGGATAAAGCTGACATAGATGCTCATTCTTCAACACAATTTGTCTACAATGCCCATCATTCCTTGGCCATTGAGTTGCAGCGTCAGAGATTGCCAATATTCAAGAATCGTAATCATATTATTTATCTATTGGAAAAATATCAAACATTAGTGCTCATTGGCGAGACTGGTTGTGGTAAGAGCACCCAAGTACCCCAGGTCAGTTGATCTAACATTTTTTTTTAAGTTTCTAAATTATACTTATCTCATACATTTGTAATGGTTGTAACCTAATGTATATTGTAATTTAAGCTAAATTAAGACTGAAGAAATTAAACTTTTTTCCCTTGGATAATTTTTTCAATCACTGTAAGCGTCTAAATCTGCACTCATGTACATCTTTCTGTTTTTTGTTAAAATATTTCCAAATTTCATTTTAAGACTGAATTCGTATTTTAAGCCGTTTGGGAAATATATCGTCGTCTATATTCGGGCGGTAGGGATTCGTTCTGTCAAGTGTAGTTGCTCTAGCAAGTAGTGCAAAGCATCATCGTTATCGCTAATGCATATGTCCTAGGTCTTTTTTTTTTTTTTTTTTTTTCAAAACTCTTAAGACGACTCGAGAGTGTAAGAGCTACGGAAAGGCTAAACGAGCCGATGTTCATTTTTCCGATGCTCCCTCGACGACGAGTACTACCATATATCACCTAGCATCTACATAGCAGCCATCCATTGTTCATCGTGCGAATGATTCCTCTTGCTTGCCAGTTGTTGACGATATTCGTCTTTGACTTTCACTTGTTTTTTTTGCTATCTCTATTACATGTATACGATCGTGCGGTTGCAGTATCTCGCGGAGGCAGGATGGGCTGCAGATGGCAAATGTATCGTTATCACGGAGCCACGACGAGTGGCAGCGACATCATTGGCCAGTCGAGTTGCTGATGAACGCAGTTCTATCCTCGGTACGGACGTAGGTTATACGATACGTTTTGACGATTGCACTGGATCCATGACGAAGATAAAGGTGCGTTGCTGATATCTCTTCGCAGTCCTACCACTTTTCTTTTCGACATTTTACTTTTCATGATCAGTACATGACGGAGGGCATTTTGCTTCGCGAGATGATGGGAGATCCTCTCTTGACCAATTACTGTGTCATTATCTTGGACGAGGTGCACGAGCGAACGTTGCTCACGGACATTATTATGGGATTGCTAAAGAAAGTCCTTCGCGTGAGTAACGGTTTATCAAAGAGCAAAGTACAATTTATCTAACCAATATGGATTTCGATTTTTATTGCAGAAGCGGAGAAACATGAGGGTCGTCGTTTCCTCGGCGACTGTTGACGCCGAGCAACTTCGCGATTTCTTCAATACAAACACCACGAAAGATTCTTCGAAAGACACGGCAACGATTTTGAGCGTCGAGGGACGTACGTTTCCTGTCGATGTATTTTACGTTCGAGGTGAGTAAGCTGCAAAAAGGAGATCAGGTCTGGATTTACTGAAAAGGACGTGCGTGATCCTTAGAACCGGTGGCAGATTATGTAAAGGCCGTAGTTGAGACATGCGTACGGTTACACGAGCAGGAGGAATCTGGAGACGTGCTCTGCTTTCTGACGGGTATGGAGGAAGTAGATCGAGCTGTCTCCCTTCTCTCCGAACACGCCAAGCTTATCAAAGAGGGGAAACGTAAGTGAACTTTTCACGAGGAAAGTTGCAACATTGGCCACATGACGACTTATTATGTTTTATGTTTTCTTTTTTAATAGAAAAACTATTAGCTCTGCCAATGTATGGTTCTTTGCCAAACGCTGAGCAGCTTAAAGTTTTCTGGAGAGCTGCGAAGGACACCCGAAAAGTCATTGTAGCCACCAATATAGCAGAGACATCCGTTACCATTCCCAACATTGTTTATGGTTGGTCTTGAATTAAAGAATAGTTTTCGTGCTCATTCTTCTCTCAAATAGCGTCTCTTAAGCTAACGCAATTCAATCAGCAATGGTAATTAATTATACACTAAATCGGGATGCTCATTGACTAACGAAATCTTTAGCTTATTAAGAGACACTGTAAGAGTGACTTACGCGTATATACTCAGCTCGGTAACTGTAGGCTCATTAACATCTGTGTCCAAGCAGTGATCGACAGTGGATTCGCTAAGATTCCTTGGTTCGAAGTTGAAACACAAACAAACAGTCTAATAGTCGCGCCCATTTCAAAGGCATCGGCCGAGCAACGGGCTGGCCGAGCCGGCCGCGTTCGTTCAGGAAAAGTTTATAGGTAAGAGTCGACCTCGTTTGCCGTGCGGATGGACGTGTCCTATATTTTACTTTTGTCTTTAATATTGCATAATTTTTTTTTCATTCGGTTAGACTCTACACCGAGGAGGCCTACGAGAGCCTTGTTGATGTCACTCCTCCGCAAATGCAACGTTCCGATTTAGCACCAGCGATTTTACAACTGAAAGCTCTGGGAATCGACAACGTATTACGATTCAACTTCCCCTCATCGCCCCCAAGTAAGAATCTTCTTTCGGGCTTGGAACTGTTATACGCTTTGGGTGCGATCGATGACAATGGAGAGCTGACCAATCCCGTGGGTATGAAAATGGCCGAAATACCTCTGGAGCCGGTATTTGCCAAGTGTCTCATAGCTTCTGGTACGATAACATTATGTATTTTGTACACCCTTTTTCTTCACTCAACTCCCTGAATATCTTTAAAAGAGGTCGCGCGGTATGCCACGAAATTTTAGGCGAGATGGGTTGCTCAGAGGAGATTACAACAATACTAGCGATGCTTCAAGTACAGAACGTTTTCGTGAGACCGGCTGGGGGTCAGGCGGCTTTGAAGGCTCGTCTTGCTCACCGGAAATTCGAAGTTGAGGAGGGTGATCTGATAACGCTCCTTAACGTCTACACGGCCTACGAGAAGAATAGGACGTCGGTCTGGTGTCAAAAGAACTTTCTCAATAGCAAGGCATTGCAAAGAGTTACGGAAATACGTACACAGATGCGAAGACTTCTTCGTAAACTTGAGATAGAGGGGACATCGTGCAACGGTAAGGTCAAATTAGTTTATAGTAATTCATCGATTGGTATACGATGCCTGCAGTCTTCTTATTCCGAATTGAAGGTGATCTGCAACAACTGCTCAAGTGCATAACGGCTGGCCTTTTTCCAAACGCCGCGTACCTTCATTACACGGGGGTTTACAGAACGGTCAGAGGTAGTAGGGATCTATATATTCATTCGAATAGCTGCCTCTATACGGTACCACAGCCGCAATGGTATGTCAATAGGATATATGTCAACGGGACGAGTTAACGCGATATTTCTTCTCAGTCCTTATTTCCCTTATTTCTTTCATTTTTTTTATTTCTTTTATTCCAGGGTGCTTTTCTGCGAGATTCTACAGACCAGTAAGACGTACATGAGAGAGCTTACAGTCATTCGACCGGAGTGGCTCGAACAATTGGCGCCACATTTTTACGAACGAACCGCAATCGATCGTATTTAAGCCTTTTCCGGCGGATATTGATTTTCCTATTAAATATCTTATGTAATAGATGAAATCTAATGTCCATTATATAAAATTAATATCGGTCTTTCGTTACCGTTTTCTGATGTAAGAAATACATTTTTTTATTCTGTATACCTCGCGTTTGATTTTTCATACATTTATTCAGGGTGGGCGGAAAACATGGAACAACCGAGAAGGAGATGATTCTTCTTAATGGAAACGTAAATCGAAATTGCAGAATAAATGTTTTCTTTACGAGACTTGTTTTATAAGAAAATCGCCTTGAAAAATCCATCGGCAAAGTGTAAGAATGGGAAAAAGGTAAGTTTATTGATAAAGAGTTGCAACTGCAATACAGTATCACGAGTACTGGCTATTATGTATGTTGCACAATGGATGCTTCTGCGTTGTAAACCAGACACGTATGAAAACGTTTCATTTCCACGTTGCGCCTGTCATGCGAAATCATACCGAATCCGACTACGCGCTATCTCCACTATACACCAACGCAAATGTTTTTATGAAAACCGCATCTCTGACAAAAAGAATATTCGATTCTCGGATAAGATTTATGAAAATTTAGTGAGTCGCATAAAAGGAGTTAGCATCTTATTAATCTATCGACTAGGCCTTCCAGATATAACTCACTCTCGGTCCATGGACGCCGTTGACTCTGTATACTAATTAGTCTTTGGCTGGTCGACCAGTTTGTACTAAAAGTAATAAATAATGTTGGCTCAGCGTTAACTGGTTTTCTCTCATGAATACTTCATGTCCGACCCCAATAACTAAATAGGCAACATTCAAAAGACACACATTCGCATTGTCATGAATTTTTTTAAGAAATAAAAGTGCAGGTCATTTAAAGGCACACACGCCGCGGCAGTGACACTACCCGTTATTACTATTGCCTGGAGAAGAAATATTTTCATTTCGAGTCTGTGCTTCGTTCGACAAGTGTAAAATGCAGCTCACTGAAAGCGTGTAGACGGGAGTGAATAGTGGACTGCAAATTAGAAGAAGGGTAGGACCAACTTATTAAATATCGAAAGCAATCGATTATTGGATACAAGTTTACATTAAAAGTTTTCGAGAGCATAGTTTGCGCAAAATAAATTATTTTTTGTTTGTTGGACAACAACAAATAGAAAATAATTTCGTGGTCCCAGGATCGTTAATGTATTTGCAAATATTTTCGATGTTCTCGGCATAGAATAGCGAGAAGGATCTCCCGTTGAAATCCTGTTGTCTCGGCGCGATGACGTCACGACGTTCCTTTTGTCAACATTGCGTCTCTACTACCTTTCAGTCTCTTATTTAGCATACACGTGAACTATAGTGCGAATCGTTAGAAGATGATCTCGCTCGCTGATAATTATTCATATCTGTGATCCGAGTCGTCAATTGGAAAGAATCTGGCACGATTCGTTGCTCCCGAATAATATCGAGGTATAAAATTACGAGAGTGATTACTGATTGGTTATCATCTCCTCAAATGTGGCGGACAAATATATGCATGCTCCTTAAGTCGGTAATCCTCGGTCAGCCCGTAGCTCACGCACTGTGATGGCTTTCATTATATCTTGTCTTTTTTCTGCGGTCCATCTGTCCCGCAACGTCAAGAATGGTAGGAGTGACGCAAATAGTCTCACGCGTATGTTTATTATCTCATTAATATGCTAAAGCATAGTGTAAATAGTGTATGTATGCTTCGGTTAGACGACGGGTGAGAAATGAGCGAGAGTTCAGCGAATTTGGAGACTGCCCATCGGCAGGTATAAAACCGTAGATCGCGCAAGCCGTAAGCATCAGTTGTCTGCCTCCGTTCTTCTATAGCACACGTTAAGCATGAAGGTAACAAAAAAAAACCTCCGTACTTTTACACAAGTCACTCTTACACAAGCATATCTCTCTCTCTCTCACACACACACACACACACACACACACACACACACACACACACACACACACACACACACACACA